>VDFB02373365.1:4083311-4288991 GCA_007258455.2 Sequoia sempervirens
CGAAATCTATTATAGACTACTATTTAAAACGTCCTAAAACAATGGTGAACATATGTCTTGCAGAATTTGTTTCAAGATACAACAAATATGGAGCTACAATTGAACCAAAGGCCAAACCAAATGTGGTTTGGTTTATCAATTTCAACAAACACTTTGATATAGAGAATCATTATAGAGAGCAATTGGTTCTCTATGTTCCATTTACCATTAATGAGCATACACTCAAACAAAACTTTGACTCTTGGGAACATGCATACATGTACCATGGAGAAACCATTCAAACAAATAGTGCAAAGTTCATCCACAGCACAAACTCCGCATGGGGTGACATTGACAAAGCTATAAATGATCTTCAATATGTTGAAGATGAAAAGCTCATTGACCTAGCAATGCAAGCAAAGCTTCACCAGAAAGAACTATATGACATACAAACAGACCTTCCAAACATAGGTCGTTCTAACCCAAATACCATGCATTCCAATGGATTTGAAATTGCAAAGCACCCACAAATTATAGATAACAATGAATACTACAAGTTAAGATGAATGTTAAATAAAAAACAACAAGCAATTGTTAAAGATGTTCTCATAAAAAAGATGAAAAATCCACAAAAGCCATTGCACTTGTTTTTTACTGGGGGAGCTGGAACAGGAAAGACTTTTACAACAAAGGCCATCTACCAAGCTCTCATTCGCATGTATAGCAATTTTGTTGACAATAATCCAGACAAACCCAAGGGCTTATTAACTGCATATACAGGTAAAGTAGCATATAACATAGGGGGATTCACATTACATTCAAAATTTCACATACCTTTTAATACATCAAAATTCCTACCAGTGAACACTGAAGTGCTTGACACTATGTCAAAGCACTATGATAAATTGCACATACTTCTTATAGACGAGATATCATTAGTTGGCTCAACATTCCTATGGTATTTTGATAGAAGACTACGAGACATAATGCAAATGATGACAACATACTTTGGAAACCTTGATACAATATTTTGTGGTGACCTTTACTAGGCACAACCTGTCCTTGACTCTGTGGTTTTTGAAAATAGGCCTACTCCAATTGAATTAATGCCTTATAGTTTCTGGAAAGACCATATAAAATGCTATTCATTGGTGACTACAATGAGACAAAAAGATGAAATATTTATTTCAATCCTTAATAGAATACGAGTAGGCATTCAAACAACTCATGACATAGACTATCTCAACAAAATTTGCTTTCGTCCTGTACCATTTGATCCATTGCTTCCACACCTTTTCTATAGGAGAATTGATGTTCAAGCACATAACAACAAAATGCTATCAATCATTCCAACCCAAATGATAGTGCTAGATGCAATAGATGAAATTGAGGAGGACCTTAATGCAATACGAGTATACAGTCACACAACAACACTTCCATCACAAATATTCTTAAAACCAAACATTCTTGTTGAACTTTATGCAGGCAATTACAATGTTCAAGATGGCCTCGTCAACGGTTCAGATGAAATTTTTAAAGCATATACAGCACAAAACAATATTGATATTTTCTGGATTAAATTTAATGACCCATCAATCGGACATTATCAACGCACAAAACTAGCACAATGCTATTCTACTATCATTGACAAAGACTGGGTGCCTATACAATGCATTGCTAGGCCAATCCATAAAATAACAACAAACAAGCAAATTACAATTAGAAAACAATTCCCAATACAAGTAGCATGTGCACGAACCATACATCGATCCCAAGGATTAACAATGGAGGCCTTGGATTTTGATCCCATAGGCATTAGACAACATGGGCTAACCTATACAACTCTATCATGAACAAAATAAGTAGAATCATTATTTTTGTTACAACCTTTAACTACAAAAAACTTTAAAGTTAAAAACAAAATACAACTAGAAATGTCTCATCTCCAGACATGTGCACAATGGCAATTTGATAACCAGAGCACATGTTTAGAAAACAAATCACATTTTCTCCTATGTACATTGAACACTCATAGCTTGAAAGCACATGCAAAAGACATTGTCAATGACTATGGCATAATGCAATATGATATCTTGTGTCTCCAAGAAACACATATGCATCCCTTTGAGATAAATATCTTGTTGCAGTATTTTGATAGCTTCTCTGTGCATAACATACATGGCATAGCAACTTTAACCAGGAAACATCTATTCCTTTCAAAATCAAAACAACATGAAACATCAAATATTGAAGCCATCACATTAACAGTAATGCTATCTAACAATGAACTCAATGTTTGTAATATATATGCAAGACCTGCAACTGCCATAGACGAAGTAATTGCAATCTTGCAAATAATTATTGCATCCACAAATTTAGAGAACATGTTATACATTTTAGGCGATTTTAATGTGAACATGTTTTCTGAAAGCAGAAGCAAAAAAATACTTCACAGTTATATGCAGCAGAACAATATACAATTTATGTTGGACCAACAACACAACATGGGAAAGTCAGTCATTGACCACATTTGCTCCAACACAACTACAAATATATGCTCTATCTATAAATCAGAAGCATATTGGACCGATCACAATCCAATTTTCCTAAAATTGCATATTTCCCAGCAGACAAATTCAACTTTATAGAACTTATAGCCTTATATCACTTTTATGCTTTCCAATGCCTTTTTCGATGCTATATCCATTATTTGTAGGAGATCTATGGATGAAACTAAAAGACAGTCAAAGCAAATACAAACCACGCAAGAAGAATCATCACAATGGTAAAGCACTCATAGTATTATTCGTCCATACTCATTCAGCCAAATCACAAATATTCAAATAACATTGTTCCAATTCTTTGCAGGACGCCAAAAGATGTATCAAAAAGATAGGAAAAACAAGTGCAAATTGCACAGGAAGAGTCAGCACAATGGTAAAGTGCTTGGTTCTTCATTGTACCACCATTTGCCCACCTTGCTAATATTAAATTAGCATTCAATTGACATTATCCTTGTTCCTTGTAGGACAAGAGTCAAGAAACCTAAGATTGTTTCAATCGAACAGCTAAATGCAAAAAGAGCTAGAGACACCTTCCAAGGTGATGTGCTTGTTGTCTACAAAGCAACATTGGATAAGGCCAACAAAACACGGGAAATGTTGCGTGCTGATTTAACAGATCACAAAGCAGAAATGACAATCACATTAAATGTTATTTGAAACCTTGTGTATAAACATGAGCCTAAAATAGTCCCGGGGTCAGCCATCTCAATCTTAGATTTCCAAGTTGCACCTAGGACAGATTACGACAAAGGTGACTGTGATTGCATTTTGATTTTAACAAACATAAGCACCACTGAAAACATCCCACGCCTTTGTCAAGAGTACAAATTCATTCCAAGTACGACTATCAGCCAGCTGCTAACAACTATAAATGAGTACCCAGCTGGCACAATAGCTATGCTAGTAGTTGGTGCCAAGAAAATGGGTACCCAATTTGCAGTTGACATCAAAGATGGCCACAGTGACATAGACAGAGCACAGGTATTTCGGTCTACAAAAATTTTCCCTGTTCTTTCAGTTTCAACCTTTTCTTGTTCCATAGTGGTCTCTATAACAATTTCCGTAAGAAAATCTAATTCTCTCATTGAATCCCAGGTGCTATTACGATCAACATATGAGCAATGCTGGTCTCTATAACAATTTCGTAAAGAAAAACTAATTCCCATTGAACGCAGAGCTATTATGGTCAACATATGAGTGTCAATACTTGCACCAAAGACCACTGTATACAACAAAATAATCAATGCTTTTCAAGAACATTGTAAGAAAATAGATCAAAGAACACGCTTCTGCTACATGTTGGTCAATATCCATCTTAGAATCCTGAAATGACAAAAGAAGCTTGGAAACTCAACAACTCGCTACATTCAACTTTTAAGGTAACGACATTCATTTTTTTTTTTGAACTATCGCATCCAAACTTGTATTTTTTGTTTCCTCTAACAATTTAGAACCATATTCTATAGGTTTCTGGTGCTCTAAAAGCAGCAAATGCATTTTCCAATCCATTTCATGCATGCTGTCCAAAATATAAATGCAAATTCACTAGCTATGGCACACTCCAAGAAAAAACTACTCACTGCAAACAGTGCAACCAACAAGTCAATTATACATTCTGTTTGCAACTTAAAACTATCATTACAACTTATGACAATCAAAAAATTTAGTCTTCAATTGACCTAGTCACCATGCACCGTCTATTGCCCAAACTGCAAAGCCTCAGCTATGAAGACTATATCAAAGACAAGTCAGCAGTGATATTCATCCTACGGGACTTCAGCGCTGAAGGACATTTTAGCCTTGACCAAAACAATGTCATTGTTGAAGCCATTTGCATTGGAAAATAGACAGGAAACATCACCAAAAGGTAAAAAAGTCATTCATATGTAAACTTTTTCTCTTGTGAACCAGCACCTCAAATCACCATCCATACAAACTATGTTTCTAATACGTAGCATTTTCTTGGCTTTACAGGAAACTAGGAATACAGGAGTACAGATTTACATTGTTTAGACTTTAACTTTTTCGCCTTTCCATGCTCTAAGACATTTCACTGGTTTTGACATGTTAAAGACATCTTTAGTTTTAAAATACTCTATTGCTATTATACATTTAGACACTTTTATAGGTTACTATGTTAAAGTCTTCTCGAATATGGACATCTGAAAATCTAATTTTGTTTTTGCACCTACGAAGACAATGGTTTCTATGTACGTCCGACATATATGTTCAATAATTATTAGCCCTCCATGCATAATGCCATTCAAACTATATAGTTTAAATGTTTCTTTTTGCATTCTGTCGTTTCTAGCTTTTCCAATATTTGTTCTCTGTTTGTTATGTTTTCAAGAGTTTATGGTCACTGAGTAGAAGTTGTTATGGTTGCACACTCCAGACCCATAAACAAGTTACTTGAGGCAATAAATAGTTATTTTCCTCTGGCTTTTTTCATTTTATGCTATTAATGCAACCAAGTCTCAACACTGCTTTTATGCATTCTACTTTATAGTCACTTTTCCATCACGCATTCTAATGTATAAAGTACATCCCTGTATAGAGAAATCCATTTGTTGCTTTCGCTGCATATATGCATATTTACATGTATATATGCCTCTATGTCCATATGCACATATGCACATTTTCATGTATGCATGTATTCATCTAAGCTTCTACGTATCCCTGTATGCAATTGCTTATACATGCATCCATGCATTTATGGATGTGCCACTCTAACCTTGTAGCAATTTATTCTGTTCTATGGATATCGCATATAGGAACACTAATTAGCTCTTTCATCATAGACAACAATTGTTTTCATTAATGCCAAATTGAGCTTATATGTTTCAAGCTACATATATACTCAGACTTAAAACTACTTATTTATGATCTTTATTGTTACATTTTCGTAGACATGTTACTATTGCAATCAAATGTGTAAAGCATTCATGTCCAAAGAAATTAGAAACAGGAGTGGCAATATGTTACACAACCTTGTGTTATGCCTTTATAGCAGTTTTTTCATTGCATTTCAAGAAAAGTAGAAACTAAAATTTTATTCATATTATTTCATCTATGGCATTTACAACTTTTGCAATAATTATTACAGGCATAGAGTTCAGTGTTAAATAGTTCTATTGTTCATGTCATGGATTCAACATTCTTCATGTCAAATTGCATTATGTGACAAAGTTAACATGTAAAAACCAAAGTGCCCATTATAAACACTTATTGCATTCCATGGGACCGCATTTCTTTGAGAAACTTTTTCGAACAATTCGCTTCCCCTGTGTATGCTTCCATATTTTGCATATGTGCCTATGAGCACATTAACTATAACAGTTCACAAAATTCCTTTATCCTTTATGCTTTCTCCATAGCAAAAAAGCTCAAAGCAATTGTAGAATTTAGGTTTCCAGAACACAGGCTTATAGAACACAAAAACAACACACATAAAGTAATAGAGATGCATAACAAGTGGCTTATCTCTATATTAAATGACCAAAGTACCCTTCCCACGCGTGGCCACCAAGCCATTCCAGCACATTCACCTCCAACCAGATGCCATTTAATGCATTTAATTTGCATTCATGCATTGCACTCGCATTTTCCTAATATTTTAATGCATTAAATCTGCATTCATGGATTGCGTACCTCTAGCTGTCAACTTTTACACTATGCCTTTGCTTAAATTTATTTAATCATTTTATGCGTTCGCATTTTCTTGAATTTTTAAAACAAAAATGATTTATAAAGCTACTCAGACGAATAGAAAAATAGATAAATGCTAATCTTCCAATATTAAAGTTAGCTCTCCAAATTCAAACTATACAAAGAAAAGTAATATGTTATATGAAATGATTGGCCAATGCTCCAATAAAAGTATCTGTAAAAATGGAAAACCACATGGTTCATGAAAGAGCTTTTGATTCTGAATCCATATGCATACTTTGATTAGAACTAGTGGCTGAAGGTACATAATTCATTGATGCAAACTCAATGCATTGAATGGCATCTGACTAAAGGGGACATTGTTTGGATTGCTAATTAGTATTTGAATATATAACAAGGTTCAAGGAGAAAACTCTCATTGTCACACACGTTGACATAATTTTGGTTCCAAAGCTCTCTTTATGGGACCGCTTTGCAGTAATAAAAAATATACAAACTTTACACGGCTCACATGCATGAAGTAAAATGGACAAGAGGGTTTCTACATAATTCCTATCAGACACAAATGAAACCTTCTCATTTCAACAAGAAATTTGAATAGATAATACTAAAAGTAGTTTAAAATATCAATTTATAATCAAACTATAAGAATGCCTTAAAGCACTATGAAACCCTACTTGCATTTTGCAATTGTGAACAAAGAAAAAGGTTCATTCTAGAAACTCACCCTGTACTCTTTTCTTGAAAAATTTGCTACAATTGCACAATTTAGGTTTACATTGTTCCAAACTTCTCATTACAGCATAGCTTAACAACACATTGGTTCTAAAGCTCTCTCTATGGCACAACTCTACAGCAATTGAAGATATATAGTCTTTACAGGGCTCCCATGCAGTCAACAAAATAGACAAAAGGGTTTTTACATAGTCCCTTTCGAACAACATTTCATGCATCCACATTTATTCCATGAGTTTTGTCAAACACTTCACTTGCCTTTTGTATGCTTCCATTTTTTGCATATGTGCCTATGAGGACAATAGCTATGGCATTTGACAAAATTCTTCTATTTACATGCATCCATGCATCCTGCCCAGAGATACACATATACATGCATCCATGTCTACTGCAATACATTCATCTATGTATAAATGCACCCATGGATATGTGTATCTATGCAACTTCATATGCAATCCATGAATATTTCCATACATGCATATTTAAGCATTTATGTATCCAACTATGCATGCATCTATCTATCCATGCAACTATGTTTCTATGTATTTTTTTACCTATAGATGCATCCATGCATATATGTATATGTGCTTCTATGTGCATATGTATACAGGCATCTATCCATATATGTGTTGATGTATCTATGGATACATCTATTCATAGTGTATACCTTGGAATTCTACTGCTCTAAAGGCAGTAAAATAACTAAGAAACATGACAATAAAAATACCATACACTCCAAGATTAGTCAAAAGAGTGGTTCAAATCAAAAAGGAATGCAACAAATGAAACACAAATATTTTTACCTCCTTGTTGTTGATACCTCTTTGATTGGCCCTTGTTGGATTGGTTGTGTTCTTAGATGATTGTTTGATTATCTAAATACAAGAATCAATATGCAAGATGATGTGAGCAAAAATGACTAAATGATTGAAAAGGCTTGAGGATTCAAAATGGACAAAGATGTAGTTATGAGGAGTACAAAGTGTTGAGAAGGCGAATGGAAGAAGCATAAGGTTGCTCAAATCCCAAGTCTTCTTCAAATGCCCTTGAGGAGGGGGTATTTATAGAGGATCTTGAATTCTCTAGAGAATTCAAGGGTCAAGATTGATCCAATAAGGTCAAGATGAAGGGCTATGGTGGGTTGAGAACCCACAAGCCCTCACATCTTGACATGTGGAGGGTGAAGTGGACAAGAGGATATGAGGTGGAGATGAGTTGTCAAAAAGGTACATGAGGTGGAAAAGGACATGCACCTTGGGGGATGAGAGAATTTCCACAAAAAGGGATTTCTTGTCCCCAAGTGGGAGTGAAAGGGACATTTGAGGAATTTTAGAATTCATCAAAAATCTACATGGGAAAAGGAAAGGTTGTTGGGGATATAAATGTGAATTAAAAATTCACATTCATAGGATGGTCTAGAGGATAAAAAGGTGGCCCAGTGTGGACTATATGTAGATTAGATGTCCGTCTTAGAAGCCTTGATGAAATGGGAATTAAAATTCATATAAAAGAGGGGAATCTAGATAAATAAAAGGAATTAAAATTCCTTGGAAAGCGATTAGGGTCAATTAATCATAATTAGAAGATAAATAAGGCAAGGATTGTAGCTCAACTTGCAAAGTTGAGGATGACAATATCCTAATCAAGGATTAGGTATGTGCACATCCCTAATGAAGAAATTAGGAGATGATTAAAATTAGATAAAAATGATATGCAGGAATTAAATAAATGTAATATTTATTTAATTTATTTGATGAAAAAGATTATGGAGGGTGTACTAGACTTGACCAAACACTTAGTAATTTTGGCAGAATTAAGTATGTATTAATTAAAATAATAGTAATATTATTTAGAATTAACCTGATAAGGAAGATGTTTTAATAAAAGTGATAAATCGATAAATTATGTCCAAATTTGATGTCTACACATAGATACATGTATCTACGCATCTATGGATACCATGATAGATGTCCACATCCATGTATCTATGGATACATGTATCAAGTAGCTCGTTAATGTGAAATATGCCCAAGAATAATTATACTTATTTCTCTCTTTTAATTGTTATATATTCAAAGACTAATTAGAAATCCAAACAGCCTCCTCTTTAGTCACATGCCATTCAATAATTTTGCATCAATGAATTATGCACCTTCAGCTATGCTTTCAAAGAATAAGTCGACAGTGTGTTGCTTTAAGCTTTTCCGTTGTCATCAAAGCATAAAGGATAGAGGGATTTTGTTAAAAGTCGTGATTATTGTCCCCATAGGCATAAATGCAAACAATGGGAGCATACAGAAAACAGGTGAACTGTTTAACAAAACTCATCAAAGAAAAACTATTATATATGATTATTTGTTTATATATTCATTCATTTGTAGAAGAAAAAATGGGAAACTAATACAACAATAGGTAGTTATAACCCGCGAAAAAGAATCAGACCTGGAACAAGAGCAACATCCAAAAAATTGCGCTTTAAAGTACCTAATGCGCTAGACAATTTACCATAGCACAATACAAATTTTCATTTGCACAGAGATAGACAAAAGAATGCAGTCAAAACCTATTTTCTGCCACCAAGCATTTAAATTCTGTCAGATATCATGGTTATTGTTCTCATAGGCAGACATGTAAAATACAAAAGCATTTATAAGGCAAGTGAACTGTTTTTCAAAACTCCTCAGGAAAATGTGCTTCCAGGGAATGCAATAAGTAATGTCTCTTTTACTACATGTCATTGTCTATCTATGTATCCTCAGATACAACCATCCATATATTGATTCATGTATATATGTGACTATGTATACATGCACCTATTAGTATATCTATCTATATCTTGCATGGATACATGTATATATGCATGTATGGACTCATGCACCTATGTATATGTCTTTGTCTTTGCCCATTTGTAGATGCATATATGCATTTTTCTACACATCCATGTATCTCCACAGCTCTCTATGTAACATATCTATCTCTCTCTGTATACATGTGTCTATGTATCCATCTATACATGTGTGCATGTACAACATGCACATATGTATTTGTGCACCTATGCTAGCCACCCATGCCCACCAAGCCATACCAGCACCTTCGCCACCAGGAAGATGCCATTTAATGCATTTGCTTCAATTATTTTGACCTCTCTATGTGTTCTCATTTTCCTGATATTTCAATGCATTTAATCTGCACTCATGGATTGCATACGTCTACTTATCAGTTTTATAAACTATGCCTTTCCTTAAATTTATTTAATCAATCTATGCGATCACATTTCACTGATTTTCTATAACAATAATGATTTATAAAGCTATTCTGATAAATAGAAACAGATAAATGCTAATTTTCTAATATAAAAAAATCAAAAGTTGTATGTTGACATACAATCATGCATATTGTCCATACATGCATATATGCATATATGCCTTCATCCATATTTCCATGTCTATATGAATACATCCTTCCATGTAACATATGCATTTTTAGCTATATGCAAATATACATGGATCCATGTATACATGTATTCATTTCTCCATCTGTCCATGTTATTCTATTTTCTGTGTATGTTTTTTGTATTTGTCAATGCATCCATGCATATATCTATGAATAGCTCTACGTATTTCTCTGTCCATGCATTTATTGTTTTATAACGCATCAACGTTTGCATTTTCTCGGTTTCATGGCCTTCCATATTAATTGTTTTCATTTTCTATTTTTTTACAAGTTTTTGGTAATGCTGATCCGTCTTGATGTATCTGTTTGCATTTCTACTATAGACACTCTAATCATTCCAATGGTTACATATAAGATGTTGGCTGCTCAAAAACAAAATGTACATATATTTACATATTTTAAATCTACATTAGCTTGGGTGATTTCTAAGACATAAGTAGCATGTTTCTACAAGCTTGTAGTTAGTTTATTATCATCATATTCTGAATTGTGTTCTTCTTGGAGACTTTTAGAGCTTGTCTCTTGAAAGTGACTTACTATTATCAAGTATTTGTAGTATTTTTCTTACTGTATTGTTTTATTGTGCAATTTGATTCGTTACTAGTGGTATTACAGAATAATATTGGCACTATGAAGACAAGAAAAAATCATATATGTTATTTTAGAGTTCATTTTAGGAAGTATATATCTCTCTTATTTGTTAAATATTTTATCGGTTTTCAAATATTTTTCAAGGTCATATTCAAGTTGTTGCAATATAAATTGTAAGGTAATATCCTTAACTATCATTACATTTTTATATCTATTCTTCTCTTGTCGCATTTCGAGGAACCTCAAGGATCTCGACACCTTGTTCAGTCCGAAGGAGAGTGAGAAATGGGACATGAGTCTTTTTCCTGTGTTTTTATTGAGACACTCAGCCCTATGATGATTTTAAAAAGCGTAACCAATAACAAACTAGACATTCTTCCACCCTTTGTTGGAAGAAATGATCACTTCATACCCTATTGATTCCATTCGTTTCCATTTCTACCCTTCCATGTCCTTTCTTCTCAAATCAAATACATTTCAAAATCCATTTATATGCTTGCCTTGCATCACACCAATTTGTTGCATTCCCTTTTTCATTCAATCCAGCTCCCTCATTCAAATTTTTATTTCTCGCATTTAATTTTAAGCATGTACCTCAAAAATGATAAATTCCTACCATTTACATTCCATTCATTCTCATTTCCAGGGTCGCATATCGTTCCCTCCCATATCAAATACTTTTCATAACGCATTCATATACCTTACTTGCATCTTATCATTCTCTCGATTCCCTCTCTTTGTTGCACTTACATAGCTCATTCTTCTTTATTACCCTTATATAGCTTTATCTATCTATAGCTGAAATATACCTTCATCCATCACAACAAAATTCACACCATACCAGACAGAGGAAAAAATGAAGAAAATATCAAGGTTATGCAATTAAACGCTGAGGGCTTTCAAAATAACTTTCATAACATCCAGTTGTATTCAAGAGTTCTTTTCAAAATGTTTTTTCTATATCCTGTTTATTACAGATACCTAAAAGCACATATCACAGTTTCTTGGAGACTAAAATGTATCATTAGATTTAACAAATATTTCCATGTATACATGCATTCGAATGCATCGTTAGATATCCTTTATACACTTGTTCAGAAAACAATAATGTATTATTCTTTTGTTTCAATCATAAATGTTTTTTGTATATCTTTCAAATGCAAATTGTTTCTGACATTTCTAGCTTTATGCATGTAGCAATATGTAGATTCTTGTTTACATACCAAATTACACGGGCTCATGTACATGTCGTTGCATGCATAAATGTTTGCATTGATCCATATATTTATGCATTCCTTCGATATATGCATTCCTAATAAATAATTAATCTTTCCTATTTTCTTTCATTTAATACTGCAAATGTAATTTGTTTCTGACATTTCTAACTTTATGCATGTAGGCATATATAGATTCTTGTTTACATACCAAATTACATGGACTCATGTACACATCCATCCATGTATACATGTTTACATGGATCCATATTTTTATGCTTCCCTTCGATATATGTGTTGCTAATAAGTAGTTTCTTTCTCTTATTTTCTTTCATTTACTACTGCAGATGCAAGTTGAGTCTCATCGTGCTTTCAGACTCGTTCAAATGTCGGGGATGCTTTCCACTGTTGTGTGCATTATGTGCACATCAATACATGTATACATAGATGCCTTAAGCATTGTTACAAATGTTTCTCTCTCATTAAATTTCAATGCAAAGTGCTATAAACATCTGAATTATTTAAGTGTAGCTACATTTTTTCTTACGTAATAAGGTTCTTTATATCTTTGCAAATGATTTTTTGTTTAATATATATACACAAAAATATCTATTCGTATTACATAAACAAGATTAAAATCTTATTTATAATAAAATCAATAGGTTTCTAGTGATTCATCTAAGAATTTATTGTAATATAATTACATTGTTCTATACACAAAAATATGTTTTCGTATTACATAAGCAAGATTAAAATCTTATTTCTAATACAATCAATAGCTTTATATAGAACTAACTTTCATATTACATTAACAAAAAGATTAATTGATCTTAGAAAAGTTTACAAATAGACCTTACACTAGCACACTAAACATAATTTTATTTACAAATAGACATACAAGCAAAAAAAATAGGTATGGTAAACTTTGTTTACACGTGCATATAGATATGTGTCTATATGCAATAATGTGCAGACATGTAAACAATGCAATATTTTTTAGTGTCTTGTCACATGTTTTTGTAAATTCTTGCAAATGATATTTGATGCTTAAGAAATATTCTTACATAAAAACTTTGTTGGAATTGAAATGACTAATGAATTTATGGCCTAAAAGGTTTATTAAAAAACAAATTTGAAAAATTGTGCATTGTTCATAAGTACTTTATTTCTTCTGTTTTCTTTCATTTAATACTGCAAATGCAAGTTGAGTCTCCTCAAAGCATTAAATGCAAGTTGAGTCTCGTCGTGCTTTCATACTCGTTCAAATGCCGGGGATGCTTTCCACTGTTGTGTGCATTATGTGCTCATCAATACATGTATACATGCATACATGTACACATAGATGCCTTAAGCATTGTTACAAATGTTTCTCTCTCATTAAATTTCAATGCAAAGTGCTATAAACATCTGAATTATTTAAGTGTAGTTACATTTTTTCTTACGTAATAAGGTTCTTTATATCTTTGCAAATGATTTTTTGTTTACTATATATACACAAAAATATTTATTCGTATTACATAAATAAGATTAAAATCTTATTTATAATAAAATCAATAGCTTTCTAGTGATTCATCTAAGAATTTATTGTAATATAATTACATTGTTCTATACACAAAAATATGTTTTCGTATTACATAAGCAAGATTAAAATCTTATTTCTAATACAATCAATAGCTTTATATAGAACTAACTTTCATATTACATTAACAAAAAGATTAATTGATCTTAGAAAAGTTTACAAATAGACCTTACACTAGCACACTAAACATAATTTTATTTACAAATAGACATACAAGCAAAAAAAACAGGTAAGGTAAACTTTGTTTACACATGCATATAGATATGTGTCTATATGCAATAATGCGGGGACATGTAAACAATGCAATATTTTTTTGTGTCTGGTCACATGTTTTTGTAAATTCTTGCAAATGATATTTGATGCTTAAGAAATATTCCTACATCAAAACTTTGTTGGAATTGAAATGACTAATGAATTTATGGGCCAAAAGGTTTATTAAAAAACAAATTTAAAAATTGTGCATTGTGCTTTGAGACTTGATCAGATGTCGAGGATGCTTTTCACTCTTCTATGCATTTTATGCGCGTGGATACATGTATACATGCATGCATGTATACTCAGATAACACAAGCATTGTTACAAACATTTAAGATTGCTTGCATTTAATAATTTAAACATAACAAGAATACATTTTTGCTTCCTGAATAAGATCATAAAAGATGTTTTGTGTTGCAAATGTATACAGACTCATAAAAATACAAGTATTCATTGGTATTTCTATAAAAAAGTCCACGTATACATGGTACCCAAAAATACAATTTCACATGCATCCATCGACACATGTCAACTGTTCAAATCTCTTTATGGACCACGTTCCCCATGGACCCTAAACATTCCACGCATTAATGCACCATTGCAAATTATTTCAAACTTCCCTACCTAAATTTAATACATTTATATTCCTATCTCCTATCTAATTACTTTTTCTCACTCATAGCTAGATGCTTTTTACCTCTCGGCAGGAACTCGACGCTTGCGTCACTTGTTTAATTAAATAGACAAGAATAATCAAATCAATATGAAATGGTGTTAGTAAATCAAATTAGATGCATGATACTGACCAAGAAAATTTTAAGTGTCTACATTTTTCCCCTCTTTGAAGCGAGGTATCCACTACATTAGTTCAAAGAATTGATGCTTCTCAAATCAACATTATTGTTTAGATCAAAAATTTTAAAAAATCATTATTTTCTAGATGCCCCACTGTGCCCCAATGGAAGGAATAAATGTTGGTATCTTGCCCCCTTGAGAGATTGAGTGGAAATTACAATTTTTAGGTTGAGCTTGCGACAAAGATATGGGATTGGTTTGGCTGCAAAGAGGACAAAAAATAATTCTTAAAAAGCTCATATGTTCATTGTAGACAGATTTTATGATGCATAGACAGTCATCGGCTATGGATAACCTCATGTATATTTTTGATGTATATCACACATATTCGATACTTGGATATAAATATTAGTAGATATTGAGGAACAATATGGATAGAAGTAGAAGAATGAGATGGATATTGACTAGCCTTTACTTTTGTGATTGATTCAAAATTCCAACAAATATATGATTATTACTTTATTAGATATGTGATGAGATAGGATAGATGTTTGCTTCTCGGATTAGGCTGAATTCATCATAACATTCCTTATTTTTGATATAGAAAATAGACATGATGCATCAAGGTATTGAAAACCAAGATGATGTTGTGTCTAATGCGATGAACTTTGAATTTGCAAACAGATAGGAGTATCCTTATTCATACCTGACATACGAAAACCTTGTTTAATCATGTAAAAGAATGAAGCCATCAAAGTAAGGAGACTAACTCAAAAAAGGTATGAAGAACCTGATATGTCCTAGCCATTGTTTTACTTGAGGCTATCCACACACACGTAAGACAAGTATTCACCAATGTCGTATTACAAGAATATCCAAAAAGCACAACAAATGAAAGCAATGAGGAATTCCCCATTCCTTTCTCTCTAAATATTTTCTGATAGACATTATCGAGAGATCATCGAAATATACCAATAAGATAAATCATAAGAAAAACTCAAAATGAACAAACGGTCAATGTTATTCATACCTCTTGCCAAAGTGATGTGATTAAGGTGATTTCCAATGATGATGTCCATTGTAGGAAACATGTATACTAAGACATTTTCTCGGATGTTTAACTAACTGTTTGATAGACCATTAATACAAATGTTAACCAACATGTTTATTCATGATCAAGACTTAAGAATTTTACACTTTAAAGTGTGTGCCTTACTGATTGCTACACTTGTTTCCATTTGTGTTGTCAAAGGTTGAAAATGACGATCGATTTATTAGGGATGGAAGTTTATTGCAGGTAAAAGCAAAATGGGATGGGTGATTTTGTTTTCCAAATATTTCAAATTTTTTAATATTTTGAAATGTTTTGAGGCTATTTTTGAACTTTTGAGATTATGTGAATGTTTAAGTTTTGAAGTTATTTGAGGTTGTTTTGGTTTTTTATGAATGCAATTTAAATGTTTTGATTTTCGAGTTTTCTAAATGTTTTTGAGATTTTGACAATATTTTGAATGTTTTTGATATTTTGACGA
This sequence comes from Sequoia sempervirens, assembly GCA_007258455.2. Taxonomy (NCBI): domain Eukaryota; kingdom Viridiplantae; phylum Streptophyta; class Pinopsida; order Cupressales; family Cupressaceae; genus Sequoia; species Sequoia sempervirens. The sequence goes on from VDFB02373365.1 coordinate 4,099,678, forward strand.
TGTTTTGAATGTTTTTGAGATTTTGACGATGTTTTGAATGTTTTTAATATTTTTGATGATGTTTTGAATGTTTTTGAGATTTTTGACGATGTTTTGAATGTTTTTGAGATTTTTACGATTTTGGAAATGTTTTTGGGATTTTTTTATATTATTCATACTTTGATAACCATATACATTCAAATTTGGAAGATATCAGTTCATTTTGTTACAAAAAATAAAAATTGTGGAGCTGTAGACGATCAGTTTTAACAACTTTTACAACCAGACCTATATATTGTAGAGAGTACTATAAGCATATATACAAAAAACTATCATGCTATATACTGTATTAACCATAGTCATTCTTCTACTTTGCTTCAAGTTTGATTATCTTGGCCAGCCTCATTGCTATTAGTTTTTGGGATTTTTGAGAATAACCTTAAGGGAATATACAAGAACTCAATCCAATGTGAGTGTAGGAAGATTCCCCCAGTGTGATGTGAGAGACTACCTCGATATAGGTAGGACAAACTAACCTTATGAGTGTGTCAAGTAGTACTAAAGGGGAACGCGTTACTCAATACCCAACTATGATACATATGTGAATGGATGAAGGAATAAAAAGGATAAATATGATGGAGGATGGATGCAATGAATAGAGAATGTAGGATAAGCCAAAGAGCCAATGGTAGACGAGAGATGGTGATTATTTACCCAAGGTTCCTGTTTGCTAGGTTTTCACCAAGGTACTTGCTCAAAGCGCCACTGAAGTGGTTTTCACTAGAGGATGATTTTTCTATTTAATTTTTTATACTTTTTCTTTTTTTTTGGATTTTATTGCTTTTATGATTTTTTTGAATTTTTGGATTTATACCCTTTAGGAGCTAGGCATAATTTTTTTTGAGATGTGTTCTATTGATGGGCTCCCACAAGGGTTCTCCTTCAAGGGTTGAAAGTTGATAAGCTCTGAAACCATAGCTAGTTGTGCCAATGAATGGTCCTAACTAGTTAGGTTCAAACTTCCCTTTGCTGTTATGATCTAGCATGTTCTTCTGATTTTATTTCAAGACAAGGTCTCCCACTTGGAAGCATCAGCCTTTGATATTCTTGTTGTAACTACTTCGAAGTCAATTTTGATAGGCTTACAGATGATTCAATGTTTCAAGATGGCATTCATCCAACATCTCTAGCTTGTTCAATCTAGACACTATATTCTTCATTAGTGATGAGATGTTGCAATAACACTCTTAGTGATGGGAGCTCAACCTCAATAGGTAGGATGGCTTCGATTCCATAAACTAGGGAGTAGGGTGTAGCATCTATAGGTGTATGGATATTCATTCGATAGGCCCATAAGGCAAGGTTCAACTAGATATGCCAATCAAGACCAACTTCATTAACTGTCCTTTTAATGATCTTTAGGATAGTTTTATTAGAAGCTTCAACTTGATTATTTCCTCGAGGGTAGTAAGGAGTGGAAAAGCGATGCTGGATATTAAATATTTGACATAGCTCATAGACATCCTACTTCTCGAAGGGTTTTCCATTGTCTATGATAAGGGTTTGAGGAACACCATAATGATAGATGAGATAATTCAGGATGAATTTGAATATCTACTTTCCTATGATATAGGTCATTGGTATCACTTCAATCCACTTTGTAAAGTACTTAGTGGCTGTGATGATAAATTTATGGCCATTGGATGAGGTGGGGGTGATTTTACCTATGAGTTTGAGTCCCCACTATGAGAAATGACAATGTGTAGTGATAGGCCTAAGCTCTTGAGTGGTGCATGAATGAGATCTCCATGCTGTTGACATTGCAAAAATTTCTTGACAAACTTATTTGCTTCCTGTTCCATGGTAGGCCAATAATATCTGTCCTCAACAATTTCCTGGCCAAGATTATACCACTCGAATGCAACCTACAAATTCCTTCATGCACTTGTCTTAATGCAATTAAAGCTTCCTCATGGTTAAGACATCACAATAATGTTCCTTTGAGAATTTGTTGGTAAAGGATATCACCTAAAAGGACAAATTAAGATGATCTTTTGATAAAATTATTTGTAAGGTTCAAAGTAAGGTCATATGGGAGGATACCTCTATTTAGGTAATTGAATATGTCATGATACCATGGGGAATTGAGACCAACAACTTCGCACATGAATTTGGATTTGAGGATATCAAAAGCTGGTACGAGAAGCTTCTCAATGAGGAACTCACATTTCAAACTGTTGTGAGACATATATAGAAAGGACTCAATAGTATCCATAACATTTGTTGCTCGATTGTTGATCCTAGGTATCTGCTCAAATATTATGTCAATGAAATAATCCTTGAGATTTCCCACCATCTTCTTGTAAGGAATCAACTTGTCACCTTGGTATGGTAGTCATCATTAACCCAGTTCATGATCAAATGAGAATCTCCATAAAATTTTAACTCTTGGATTTTCCATTGTACTATGATTCTCAATCCTATGATGAGGGACTCATACTTAGCTATGTTATTAGTACATGGGAAAGCTAACCTGTATGACTTAGGGATGCAATCACCTTGTGGAGTGATGAAAATGATACCTGCTCTAGATCCATGTTGTGTGTATGAACCATCAAAATATAGCTTCCACTACTTTTTTGTGCTAAGGATAAATACTGATTCATTGGGAAATTAAAACACCAAAGTATTCTTTATATAGATAGGTGACTCTGCTAGTTGATCCATGATAACTTTCCCCTTGATAGCCTTTCGATCCACATAATCTATGTCAAATTCCATGAGGATCATTACCCACTATGCCATACGTCCTATAAGAGTAGCTTTGGATAACAAATAATTCAATGGATCCACCTTAGAGACAAGCTTTACCTGGTGAGAGAGCATGTAGTGCCTTAGCTTTTGGGAAGCAAACACCACTGCTAGGCAAGCTTTTTCAATGGGTGAATAGTTTAGCTCATATCCAACCAAGGTTCTACTGATATGGTAAACAAATCTCTCCTTTCCCATTTCATCATGTTGAGCAAGAAGAGCATCTAGGGTTGATGAAGTAGTTGAGATGTAAAGAATCAATGGTTTATCTGCTATTGGTGGCATAAGGACAAGTGGTCTTGCTAGATAATCTTTTAGTTGTTGAAATGATTGTTCATAATTTGAATCCCATTTGTAGGCTACACCCTTGTGGAGGAGATGAGTAAAAGGATGACACTTTTCTACTAATAATGCAATGAATATTCTGATAGATCAAAGTTTTCCTTGTAAGCTACAGAGTTGCTTGAGAGTTTGTGGTGGTTGCATGTCCCTGATTGCCTTGAATTTAGTAGGGTCCACTTCAAGTACCCTTTGTGATACAATGTATCCCAAAATTTTACCTATAGTGACTCCAATGACACACTTCTTAGGATTACATTGTACTTGATATTTCTCAAGTCTATCAAAAATTGGTCCTAGCACATCTAGATGTCCCTTCCTTTTCAATGATTTAACCAATATGTCATCTACATAATCCTCTAGATTCTTGTGAATAATATTGTGAAAAATCAAGGTCATTGCTCTCTAATAAATTGATCCAGTGTTCTTAAGATCAAATGGCATCACATTTCAACAATATGTTCCCCATGGGCATGTAAATGTTGTCTTATGCTGATCTTCTTTGGCTACCATAATCTAATTGTACCTTGAGAATCCGTCCATGAGCCAAATCATTTCATGTCTAACTGTCAGATCCATAATGATGTCAATATTAGGTAGAGGAAAATCATCCTTAGGAAATTCCTTATTTAAATCTCTAAAATCTGTGCATATCCTGATGCCCCTAGTGGGTTTTGAAACTAGTACTAGGTTGAAAACCCACTCTGGATAATCAATCAGTCGTATGAATCCCATGTCAAGAAGCTTCTCCATTCTACCTTGACCAATAATGCTATTTGCATATGCATTTTTCTTAACTTTTGCTTCACAGTTTTAGCTTGAGGACGAACCGTAAGATGGTGAAAAACATGTCTACATAGGACCAAACAAAGTTTACCTTTCGCTCTTTCAGGAATGTTGCCAAGTTTTTTTGTTCTTCATCAAGGAGGGATTCTGTATAGAAGGTGATTTGTGGTGCCTCCTTTATTCCCACATTGATTGGGTTAGATTTTTTTACAAGCACTCCTAATTTCTCTTTATGTATCACACTACTAGGTAGATTGAATCCCTCATCCTTATGTGCCTTAGAGAGGTTTTCACCATCAAATACGTCCTTTCTTTTTACTATTTTGTGATTAGAAAGTGCCACCATGTGGTTTTCACTTGGAGATCGAGATATGATTTTCATATGTTTAATTTTGTGACTAAGAGATTCAATCGTTTATCCATAGTATGCTTATGTATCCAACTCAATATCAAAACCTACTTTGTGATCTCCAAATGGTATGTGGTCTCAGATCCCCATAAATTCAGAGATAGCCTCATCATTTTTTAAAGAATCAAGAATCAATGCTTCTTTTTGGTCCCAATTTATAAGTTGGGGATAGATGAGTCTCAATCCGATGACTTGGCTAGTAGAAGCGAAGGATGTGGTAGTGATCATGAAAATGAAAGTATCCTCAAATAGGTATGTGATGTCAAGGGGAAAGTCATCAATAGTATCATTACACGATGTAGTTAACCAAGAGGTAGATTCAACTCCCTTAATAAAAGCACCCTTGCCAAGAAGGGTAACTTTGCTCATGGTGAATCCAAGACCAAGATTTCTAGGTTGTTTCTTAGGAGCAAGAGGTTCTAGCAAACCATTATTATTTTGACCAAGCTTTTCATTCTTGCTATACCCCATACTCTTCATCAGCTGAAGTTATTTTCATCATCCATTGGAAGAGGAGGCTTTGGTTTCTCATCTTGATATAGCCATTTTGATGTAGTATCCTCACCAATTGCTTCTTTATTCAAATCTCCCCATTTTGTGAAGGTGGTAGATGCCATCTTGATTGTCTTTACCACCTTATTAGTAGGGTGAGGTTTCCCATAGGATCTAGGAGAAATAGGAAGTTATCTAACTACAAAAGAATCTTTTATATTGTATCCTCCACAACCATTTCCTTTGATAACTACTTTGATCTCAAGGATGTTCTACAATATAGGCGTCTTTGATTTAGAGGTGGAAGGTAAGGTAGATGGTTCAAAAAATGAGGAGGGTATTGGTACTTCATCATTCTTAGGAACTTGTGGGACCATACAATAATTCTCTTCTAGATTCTTGCAATAATAAAAAGGTTTTGGATCACCATGGATTGTGATTTCCCTGTCTTCGTAGGAAAACTTGATGCATTGATGGTAGGTCGAAGCTATGACTTGCATGGCGTGGATCCATGGATGACCAAGAATTATATTGTATTGTAGGTCAAGGTCAAGGACTTGGTGAGTGGTTTCTCCAATTGTGAGTCCTACTTGGATAGGAATTTTGATCGTTCCTTTAGAACTCCATTCATTATCATCGTAGGCTCTAGTGGAAACAACTTTTTCCTTCTCAATAACACCCTATGAATATCCCAAGTTCTTGATCAACTGAAGGGTAGAAATGTTAAGGCCAACACCTCCATCTACCAAGACTCTTTTGACTTTATTTTTATGGATGTAGACCTCAAGATGTAAAGCACAATTACACGATGGTTGCATTGGGAGGTCATGCTCAAAAAATGTGAGGAAATGGGGGGAGATTATGTGTCCAACCATAGCTTGAAATTGTTCAGTATCAAGATCATTAGGTATAGAGGATGAGGACAAAGATTTCTCTAGGATTTCCTTATGTGAAAGAGATATTTTCAATAACTCTAAGATAGAGATTTGGGTAGGGGTATTTTTCAATTGGTCCAAGAGGCTATAATTAGTGGGGGTTGAATTCAATGGGGTTTTAGGTTGTGATGGTGCTCCTTGAATGGTAAATTTTCCTCTACGTGTGGTGACTCCGCACTATGCACTAGGTCCTTTGATAGTAATGACTAATATATGATGATCACAAGCCCCTACAACATTATTGTAGACATGACCAACTTTGTGATAGTTTCTACATTTATAGTAATGATGTCTACTTGTTACTTTTTTGGTATTGACCATTTGAATTTGCTTGCTCTATGTCTCCATAGTTGTAAGAATGAGGCAAATGCTTCTTCCTTTTTTTGTTTAAGGGTATAGAGTTCCTCCAAGCTTAAATATATATCAAGATTGTAAGAGAAATGTGCTACAAATTGATCTATTATCTCTTGGAATGTCTTGATTATTGGAGGTAGGTGTGAGAACCATTCTATACTTTGGCCTCCCAAACTTCTTGGGAAGAGACGCATCAAGTATGAATTGTTGTATGCTACTTCCATGCATGCCACATAAAATTCCCCAATGTACTCCTCTGGATTACCACGCCCTTTGTACTTGTAAAATTTAGGTATCTCAAATCTTGGAGGGAACGTTATCATTGCGATATTACAATAAAAAGGGTAGGGACACAAATATTGCACTGAGTATGACTTTTTGGTTTTCTCTCCTTGAATATCTTGGATTTTTTGTGTGAGTGTCTTGATTTGTGAAGATATGTCGTTTGTAGGATTGTTTAATGGTGGAGCATATGTGTTGAATTGTGGGATAGTAGATGAATTGTAAATCGGATTTTGATATGATGTTGTGTTGTTATATGTGTTATATGGTGTGAATTGTGGGGGTAAGTGCAAGAAGTTGAGTCCACTTCTAGTGGAAGTGTCATTTCAGCCTTAAAATAGGTCCCCATTCATTTTTTAGAATAGGTACACATTTTAAAGTGGGTACGCATTCCAAAAAGTTTGAAAATCACAATTCATGTTTCTCATTTGGGTTTAGGCTTAGAAAAGGCATGGTAACCCAACCCTTAGCCTTGGACCTAAAAGTACAAGGTCATGACAATATCAAGAAAAAAATTGACTGTCAATATGGTTGATGGGTTTTTTTTTTAATTATTTTATGAAATTAAAACCCATTTTAGATGAGATTGTGTAGATTCAAAATATGCATTTTTTTCCAATTGATTATTTTTTCTATTTTTCTATTTTTTTTGACGAAATTGGTCCAAAAACCTGAAATATTAGGTTTTTTATTATTTTAATAACTTTTTATTAAAATAATCTTTTGAAAAAAAAATTATACGTGAACAATATTCAGACAATTCTTTTCAATTTGAAAAATAAAATGATAAGTTTAGGTCGTCTTATGCATGACGTACATGTGGGATTTTCAAAACAACTATGACCAATAAAAAATTAGCAAAAACATATTTAAAAAAAAAAATACAAAAAAATATCATGAACATTCTTCAATGTGTTAGAGATCATTTCCAAAAATGATTCAAAAAAATACAATTATTTAGGTCAAAATATGGATGATGTACACGTGCATGGTATGGTAAAAAAAGTGACTTTTAAACAGTGGTTTTTAGACATGCCTATTGAAAATCAGTTTGTGTCATCTGGTATTCAAATAAATTACATATTTGGAAACTAGACTCTGAGTACTACATTTCATATTACTGAATTTTTTCAAGATTTAGTCTTTAAGTGCTTCAATTTTTAGGTCAATTTTGACAAATTCTGAAAATTAGGGAAAACAATTCCACTTTTTGGCCAAAAAGTGGACTCAAATTCTTGCACACACCAATGGATTGGTTTGATATTGTGGATTTTGAGGTGATGATGATGGTGGTGTACCATATGCTCCATATGATTTTTGATTTGTGACATTTTGTTGAGAACTAGCATATTGTTGTTGTTGTTGATTGTATTGTAAGCCTTATTGTTGTTGTACAAGCAATTGTTGTTGTTGAGCTTGCAAAGCTTGTTGAGATTGTTGTGCTTGTAAATCTTGTTGTTGGGATTTCCAAGCTTGTTGTCATTGGGGGTGATGGAATGATGTGTTGTAAGGTGGCATGTTTGGATTCAATGTGATGTCTTGATTTTTGGAGTATGTTGATATTGTGGAATGGTATTATGAGTATGTTGTGATGGATATATATATATATATATATATTATTTATATCTTGGTATTGATGTTGTTGTGGGACTAAGTTCTAATTTTGTGACACATGATTTTGCATATTTTGATTTTGATGAGGGGAAACTTGTCCTTGATGGTGGGATTTTTGATGTTGTGATATAAGACCTTGAAATATTTGATGTGTGGGGGAACTACATGATTTTGTGAACCCATTTGATTTTGAAATATTTGTTGTGATCCTTGATTAGGTACCAATTGATGTTGGGACATGGGTTGAATATTTCCTTGATTTTGTGACAATGGATTGTAGGAAATTGGTTGATGTTGTGATGTGTATTGAATACCTTGGTTTTGAGATCCTAAATATTGTGATACTAGAGGACCTTGTGGTTGTTGAGGTATGTTTTGAGAACCTTGAAGTGGTTGGATTTGACTTTGAGGACCTTGTGATGTGTTATAACCTTGTGGTTGTATGGGTATGTGTTGATAACCTTGAGGTGGTTGAATACCTTGGGGTTGTTGTGATATGAGTTGTGAAACTTGAGGTTGATGTGATATGAGTTGTGAACCTTGTGTGCTAGGAATAACATGAAATATGGGTGGAACATTGGTGTTAGAATTTTGAATGCCCACATTTGTATAATTACCTAGACCTTGAGGATTTCCATGTTGACTTGTGAGATTAGTTGCATCCACTCTAATAGTTGTAGGTTGGTTTAGCACATGTAATGAATATGTTTGTGGCATGGATTGAATGATGTTGTGTACCAAATATGTATTTGACAATATTGACCCATGTTTTGAGAAAGTTGATCCATGGATGTAACATTTGACAAGGGTTGTTCCCAAAGTGTGTTTACATCAAAAGTAGAGGGAAATTTTGTTCCTTGTTGTGCAAGTGTGAGCATATATTAAGTAGGATTTAAGATCAACATTGTGTTTATGTTTTGATGAGCCCTAGGGTATAGTTGCATTTCAATTAACTCTTCAATGGTAAATTCATGGGGTCTTCTAGAATATCATTTCTTGTGAACATTTAAAAATTTGTATCTATTTCAATTAACTCTTCAACAGAAAATTCATAGGGTTTGTTTGGAGATAGGTCCACTAGTACTTGTTGTGATGGGTATGTTTGAACCACTAGGGTTTAAATCCATGTTTTTCTTGTGTTGTGATCTTGTTGTAACCATAAAATGTGTATCAACCCTAGGAGTTGTGTGTTGTGAATAATATTATTTGAATTCCTTGGTGATTCAAATTTCTATAATAAAGACCCCCTAATAGGTTTTGGACCATTGATGTATGAAGTTGTGAAGAGGTGAATGATATGAAACTTTCAATTTTTTGACTATAACCTAGACTCAATTTTGATTTATGTGTTTTTGATGATGATGTTTATGAACTTGTAAACCTTGAGTGTAGACTTGTGAATTCAAGGAAAACTTGTCCAAAAAGATGTGTACTAATTCAAATAAATACCTAGAAATAGATTGTTTCTAAATATAGAGCTAGACTGGTTGATGTGATAAAAACTTAGTCTAAGGGGTTTATTATCAAACATTTCAAGTTGTTATGTGAAGTGGAATGTTGTAATGTTGATGTTCATCCATTTTGAAAACCTAGGAGATGTTTTTGACAAGAGCAAGATATTTTGATAAAGAACTCTTGTATGATGTGTCAATGTTTGATACTCAAAAATTGTTTTAATACACTAGTACAAAAATAACAATAAACTACTAAAAAACTACTAAAAACTACTTATAAATGACTACAGTTTGTCATGTGACCACTAGGAGTTTATTTCCATTCATATATAATGCAACCACATTGATGACTAAACCATTTAGTCATTTATTGGTTGTTTTGATTGATCGATTTGGTAGTATATTTAGTCCTTGATTTAGTCATGCATTGTTGTGATATGGTCACTTATTTAGTCACTTTTTTCCACTGTTATATTTAGTTGTTGATTTAGTCATTTATTGTTGTAATTTGGTCATTTATTTAGTCATTTTTTATTCATTGATGTATTTAATTGGTCACTTATTTAGTTGTTGATTTAGTAATTGATTGTTGTAATCTGGTCACTTATTTAGTCATTTTTTTATTCACCGATATATTTAGTCATTGATTGTTGTTAATTGGTCACTTATTTAGTCATTTTTATTCACTGTTCACTAATTTCTATCAATTGGTAGTATATTTAGTCAATTTAATTATTAATTGATGTCAATTAGTAGTATAGTTAGTCATTTTAATTGACTGATATTTGAGGATTTAAACATAAAACATAGAAATACACATCAATCATCAATTGCACACAATAAGACATCCATTGAGAAGGAAAAATTGGTGAACTTTATTAATAAAAGAAAGGTATTCTAATTACAACTTGGAAATAGAGTATTACAATTGTTATTTTTAGTCACAAGACTAAAAATTTGAGTTGCAATATTCATAAAAAATTCTGCAAGAAAGAAACTTCTACAAAAACTTCTATAATGATGGAAATGTGTGCTTGAAGCCCTTCAATGCGAGAACATGCCCCTTTCATCTATTAAAAATTCTACAACGTGGGAAATCTTCCTACAACAAGCTATAATTTGTAGAATCCAAGAAAGAGAGTGTTGATCGTGTCCCATATATGAAGCTCTCTCCTTCAATGCAGTCAACAATAACCCATCTAGAATCTTTCCTCCTTTATATGCAATGTGCCATCTGATATGAGCAATAGGGTGTTGCCTTTTCTGCCATGAATGAAGCTGTGCCTCAATACAACAAGCAAAATTACTATTAGTGTCAATTCAGAAAAAATAAAAGTGCATTGTATATTGCAAGTTTACAAAAGTCCAAAAACAACAGAAAGATAAATCAATTAAAAAACCGTAGCCTTGTCAACAAATGCCTTAAACAAAGCTTTCAACATAGGCCTGAAATATGCATATTGAACCCTTGATTTCAGAACCTTGTTCAAAGTTTAAGAAAGGTGATATGCTCAGATTATAGAATGAAGTTGACATTATAGAATGAAGGCTATCAACACTAACCAAACTGGAACAACATTATCAACATAAATTTCTTGGAAACCAAGCCCAAGAATGCCATCAGACTTAATTAGACAACAAAAATGTCAACCTTGGTTTATGTGTTGTTTGAGTAAAGACTTGTACCATGGAAGAATCCATTTATAGATAAATTCCAAATTAAGTTGATGAGAAAAGATCTTTGATATCCAACTGGGAAGCCTTAACACCCAAAAAATTACTAACTTGATGTTTCACAACAAGTTTCCCAATTGTGACATCATCTTTACTTAAGAAACCGGATATTGATCCACTGCCATATTAAATCTCACAGGATTCTCCTTCAAACAAAAAATGATATATATTATTTTTTTACCAACTTCCTTAATATCCCCATGTAAGCAGACAAAAGTAAGGTTGAGGGTTTGAAGTAGAGTACCATATTCTTGGTATGTGCTTGAATTTGATGACTTGTATCTTGAATGAAAATAGCAAGCTAGCTGCACTATAAAATCATTGTTAATCATTGTTACAAAAATAACCATAAAATCCTCTTTAATTAAAATAATCCTTCTAGATATAATCAGTTAATTTCTAAGAGATCTAATTTCACTATCCAAACAACCATCAATCTATTTACTTTATATAATTTCCCAGAATTTAGAATTTGAATGTAATGAAACTAACCATAATTACCAAAGATTTGACACCAAAATGTAGTACAAAATGAATTGTTTGATAGAATGCCTCAAAGAGATGTCATCTCATGGAATGAAATGATATGATTGCAAATTGTGCACAAAATGGATTTTGCAAGGAAGCTCTCAAAACCTTTGAATTAATGAACTTTGGAACACCGACATTGTAAGCTTTTCTTGTGTTCTAGATGCATGTAGTCATGCAGGTTTAGTAGATGAGGGCTGCACATACTTCAAATGTCAATAACCCTTATTCTATTACATATATAGTTGATCATTAGGTGTGCATGGTTGACCTTCATGCCTGTGCTAGCTATCTTGAGGACACCCTAAACATTATTACTAAGATGCCAGTTAAACCTTTGGTTCCTATGGATCATATATGAATATAGGATGAGTATTCCAACAACACTACTTTTTTAGTTGGATCCTAAAAATGCTGCAACTTATGTTCTTCTCTAAAACATCTGTGCAAAAGCGGGCAGGTGTGGTGAGGTTCAAATAGTAAGGAGATTGATGAAAGGTAGAGGAATTAAAAAGATACCTGCATGTAGTTGGATTGAAGGGCATAAAATGGTACATATTTTTTTGTGTAGGAGACAATCACATCCACAAACATGGGAGATCTATGCAAAATTGGAGAAATTAGCTTGGCAAATGAAGGCAGCAGGGTATTTCTAGATTCAATACTTTTACTCAATGTTGTGGAATAGAAGAAAAAAGAGTCATTTATCTGCCACCATAGTGAAAATTCAGCAATTGCATTTGGTTTGTTAAACATGGCCCCTGCTACAACTATTAGAGTTGTTAAGAACCTTTGAGTATGTTCTGATTTTCACACTGCATCTAAATTCATCTCCAAGATTGTTGCAAGAGAAATTGTTCTGAGAGATGTGAACCATTTCCATCATTTTAAATAGGGAGAATGTTCTTGTGGAGAATATTGGTGATGCTAAATGAAAAAATATAAAAAATAGGCTTACACTATAATAATGTGCACTACATCAGATATCCAGTAATAATGAAGGGACATCCATCAAAGGATGACAACAGGGATTTTTTTTTTCGTATGTTGTAGTTACAAGTGCCCTACTAGACATACATGAAAATGTGGAAGCAATATACACAAGGAAAGCAAACTATTTCAAAAAAATGCCTCAAAGAAATGTGATATGATCCGCACCACATTGTTTGACATGATCCTTGCGGTGATGCAGGATGTTACCATTGCATCACACCGCTATTGCTCAACCTTCATAGTAATGCGAGATGTTACCACTACACCACATTGTTATTACTCGAACTTCGTGGTAATACAAGATGTTATCGCTAAACCACACCATTATTACTCGGCCTTCACGGTAATGCAGTATGTTACCACTACACTGCACCTTGTCTTCATGGATCTTGCGGGTATGCAGGAGAAGTATTTGAGTTACTTCCATACCACACATTTATTGCTCAAACTTTGTGGTAATACAGGATGTTACCGCTACACCACACCGTGTCTTCTTGGCTCTTGTGGTATAGCAGTATTATGAAACTTGTCACAACAATCTTATGAAACTTGTCACGACCATCTACTACCTTGACACAACAGTCTTATGAAACTTGTCAATATTTATGGGAACCTTTTAAATTACATTTAGATCTATAACTGAACTATCCTATAGGGATGAAAGTCCCAAGAAACATGGCAATGGTTACACCAATAAATAGTTAACTAGAAACCATGAATTTTCAATGCATAATGGAGAATATACAGAGAGTTAAGTCAGTGAGAAAACATCCTTGGAGAATTGTCATCAAAAGTATGATAATATAAGAGTTCGTAGTAGAAAATCATATACCCTGAAAGACCTAATGGTCATGATAGACCTAGTGATATATTTTAGAGTCATAAGAATAAATTCATAAGATAATAGATGCAAGAGCATGAAAAGACATTGAGATGGAATGACAGTTGGTAGAGTTGAAGAATCAGACCTGTAGTGAGAAGGTAGGGAGAAAAAAGTAATTTACAGTCAAGAGCATCATGGCAGTTTCTTAGGTGACTATATTTGGGCAAGGAGAGAACTTAGTGACAACATTACCATCAAAACAATAAGGATACTCAAAACCCTACCAAACCCTAGGGCCTTTTTCATCACCTTGTAGAGATCTCAAACATGCATGAAAATATTTCACAGAGACTAAAATCATCTCTATTTTTTATGATCACAAAAAGTAACAAAAAATTAGATTTACAAGTGATGAAAAGAAGTACATGGAAAGTATATTATGCTGAATTTTTTTTTTTTTTAAAAACTTAACCATTAACTATCCAATACAATCTAACAAAATACAAATATACAATGAAATATTATGATTAACAAAATGACAATTTTAATGATTGTCTTAAGGTAGACAAAAAAAAATTGTGCAAGTGAAAAATACTACTCTTAGATTATTTTGAACAAATAAAATTTTCATTTACATCATTTTCAAGCAATAGTTTTTTAGATCCATCCAGCTATACAAAAATTAAATTAAATCTACAACGATCTCAAAGATCTGAAGGTTTAAAAATTTGATATTTTTAGATCTATTCTTGGGTGTATCCTACAAAATTCATCATAGAAGGATGGGTCATCACCTCATTTAGACCTAGATGTGGAACTGCCATTGTTGTTTCCATAGAATCCAAAATAGGCCTAACATATTATGGAAGAAATAACCCTATAAACACGCAAAAGGAAAAGCTAAATTAATAGTAATTTACTAATTTTCATTCAACTTCTCTGTAATAATTTTAATTACCCGATTCTATTGTACTTTAAATATTTATAATATGAAGTTTTTCTATTCAAATATTTTAAATAATTTTAAGTTATAAAATTGATAAATAGGCTTTAGCAATTAAAAAAAAAATCCACTTCTAAAATTTTAAATATCTTTACTGTATCTATTTACTATTGCTAGAGAGTTGTAAAATGTGAATTATCCTCTATCCTATAGGACTGAGAAAGGAAGAACACTGTTAAATAGTGATTGAATCATAACAAATAGTCCAAAAACAATGAAAGTTACTATCAAATGGTGACAAAGATCTATCCTCTAAGTCATTTGCACATGGTGATTGAGAACACAGTGAGTAAGAAGTAAAAGAGCACTGGATCATAGCACTGCAAAATGGTCATGAGTTATGCAATGAACTTCACTATTCTTTTGATCACAAAACACAGTGAGTAAGAAGTAAAAGAGCACTAGATCATAGCACTACAAAATGGTCATGAGTTATGCAATGAAATTCAATATCCTTTTGATAAAAAAGGAGATCGAGATAATAACCGACATTCTGATGTGCACAGAGAATGTTCATGGAGTGCAAACCTCCTTACAAAGAAATTATCACAACAAAGTTTGAAGTTAATTGCACTTGATATTTTATGCTGATATGGATATGTTCTAACTTGTAGTTAATTGTTATAACATAACAAATAGGATAAACAGTTATTCATATACCATTGTTTCAAATTATAAATTGCTATACCTTATTCTAGGCCGAATTTTGTCAACTGTTGTTGGGGTAAAAACTCGAAGCTATCCTCGACACTTGGTAAAGTTGTGGCTAATATCAGGATCTACAAGTCGAGGAAGTTTTTCATGGATGAAAATGGGAATAAAATTAAAAATGGAAAAGAGAGTGGAAAAGTAGAATTTGATGAAACTCTTGCAAATTTTAGGTTAATGACTGATGCTTTTGTTCATTGTTATGATGGGAAAGATTCTGAATAGTCATCCTGGAATAAAGGATTTTACTATGATTTTAAGAGCATCTTCTATACAGTAGGCTTTTTTAGATCAAATAAATGAAGCAAACAATTATGAAAGAGACAACAATTTTGAATTTCAAACAATGGTGTCTTATGTATAGACTCCACTATGATTTTCTCCTAGAATAAGGTATAGCAATTTAGAATTTGAAACTATGGTATATGAACAACTATTTAGCCTATCTGTTATGCTAAAAAAATTAACTACAGGCTAGAACATATCCATTTCAACATAAAATATTAAGTGCAATTCACCTCAAACTCTGTTGTACCTGAGTATGACAGTACCTGAGCTTCTGGTGTTTCTAGACGAAACCTATAGTGGAAAAGTGTAGTCTCCATCTGAAGGAACCATCTTTGGAGCTCTTCCCTGAAATGAGGGTTGAAAACATTAGAAGAAAAGAAATACCATAATTCTAAAGTAACAATTTGTATCAAGCCAAATGTCAAAGTATAATTAAAAAGACAAATCCTTACAATTGGACCTCAAATTGGATCTCAAATTGGACCAATAAAATTTATGATTTTATCTTTAAAATGTAGGAACTTCCTCTATTGGAGCTTCACTACCTCAAATCAGATCTGAAATTGATCCAGTAGATTTAGATTTTATCTTTATAATGTGCAAACTTTCTCTATTGGATATTAAAGATATTAGGTTGGATCTCCAATTAGACCAGTAGATTTATGATTTTATCTTTAGAATAAAGGAACTTCCTCTGTCAGATATTTGAAAATTCTTATAGTTAGGTTCTGCTTCCAATCGAAACACCTGAAAGTGTTTCACACTAGCTCAAGGTACTCTCCAACCTGGTTATGACACTGATAGCAATCCAATTTTTCCTGAACCATCCATACCCAAATGTTGCATCACATTCTATTATTCCTCCACATAAAAATGCCACATATTAACCCCTTCTAAATAAAACTCAAAATCATCATAAAACCATAATTAATAAATCATTTCAGCTTCAGAAAGAATCCGATGTCATTTACTATCAAAACAAAAGTTGTATAAATCACAAAAAATCCATTAAGCAATCCATCCAAAGATAAAATAAGTAATGTAAGGATTTGAGAAATATAAGTCCAAAGGGTTATGCTATAATAGTAATGGAATCACCATAAGAGCACAACTAAGGAAAAAATTCTTATGGCTGTAATTATGTGATCCATAACTCTATTGGTCATGTGGCACCGTTGTGCTATAACAAATACATGATGCATTCATGTGTGACCCAAGTTTAATGTGGCTATGTTGTGATAGAAATGGAGGCACTCATATGAGCACAATTCATGTACGAATCACTGCCATCACAATTAGGTGTCAATCATCATTGGGTGCATTCAACTTGACTCAAGTTTAACAGGTTACGATGTAATGATAGCATGATCCAAGAGCGATTACCTCTTGTTGCAATAAAGATCCTATAACTTTGGTTGATATGCAAAGTGGTTGTGTTATATCAATTATGTAGTGCATTCAAGCACAACCCATGTTTAATGGGCTATTCTAGAGAGTGATCAAGATTTTCTAAACCTTATGAATGTTACTTAAAAGTGTACAACTTAAAATATAAACCAAGTTTGTTACATGAATGCAATCTTGGGTTACCACAAACTATAATAGTGTGATCTGCTAATAACCATTATGGAAAGTATTAAAGCAAGACCCATGCTATATAGGATACATTTCCCTAATCAAGTTTACATACCTTAATGATCAAACACAAGCTTCCCACACACTCTAGGATACAATCCAAGATCATACCACAACCTTGTCAAGACAACTAATTTTTTGACCCAAGATTTAAGGTTGTTTTTTAATACCAACAGAAGCATTGGTAAGAGCATGACTAGGGTAAAAACCCTAGGTCTCCATAGAAACATAAGCAATAACTCTAGCAAATTAGTGAGGTTGCAATACTAGAAAGATTGAGACATTGTATCCAATAAATAAATCTTGCAATCTAAAGATTGTATCCAATAACAAGCACACTATGTAGCTCAATGACATTTGTAAATGCTATCTATGGTAAGAAGAATGGCAGTCACTTGAGGTGTGACATTCAAAAAGAGGCTGAGCAGTGACAAGATAATAAAGCTCAAACTTTGCATAATAAAGTGGATATTTTAATAGTGAGTTTCCTTACCCCCTTGATGAACTTAAGGGTTTTTCAAATGCTTTTGGTAGTGTTAGACAAGGCAAATGCAATAAGGGAATGACTGTCCAAATAAATTAACAGTGGTAATCACAGGTTCAATGTTCTTCTTAGCCATTGTATAATGGAGGTAGTGGATTGCATGTTTGAGCAGTGTTTTGAGACTCATCAAAGATGGGAGAATAGTGAATAATACCTTGTGGACTATGAAGTAGTGACAATAAGGTTGAAGGATATTAAGACCCACAATACCATGAAACAATGAGTCCTTTGTAGTAAGTAAGTAGGCAGTCTATAAGACATAGTTTGATTTTATAGAAGGATGCTCATGAAAGGAATCTTCAAGTGACAGTGAGTGAGCTGTTTGAGATTGCAGCTGAGGGTGCAATATCTAGTCTTAAAAGAAGTTAGCAAAGCAGTAAATGTTCAATAAAATCAAATCGTACACAACAAACAATTCACAATGTTATATTGCATAATGCCTTGAGTTTGAAGACAAAAATCTATTGTATCTTGATGAAAGTTGTGACCTTAATGGTCAATCACTGGCAACCATGATTTTAAAACATGCTATTGTGCTTATGGAGGCAAAATTTTAAGCAAGGCAGTGAGTGGTGGTTTGGAACAATGGCAGGTATGAAGGACTTGCTTTATATGCATACTATGCAGTCTAGCTTAAGACAACATTCTTAGAAGAGATTGAAGGTGGATTATGGAACTCAAGGGTTACCATGATAAGGATTAAAGAAAAGATTGAGATCTATTTAAAATCCATGGTCATGAAGATATTAAAGATGTCACATGCAAAACCCTAGCAACTGGAGTAATGAATATAGTGCCAAAGAGGATAGTGTGCTGGGGAAGATTTAGGAGATCTCCACATTATCTAATCAAAGGAAAATGCATCATTTGTTTATTTTTTTAAATTAAAATAAATCATTCTAAACCCTATATAGGATGCATTAATACTTCAAAAGCATCTGATTTATTTTTTTAATTAAAAGAAATAATTCTAAACCCTATATAGGATACATTGATACTTCAAAAGAATTTGAAGGAATTTTATATTATGCAAATATATGTCAATTAAATACCTGGATTACAAACAGTACTGCAAACAATGTAACCCTTGTTGAGTAGAGTAGGAATGAGATAAAAAGCAATGAATCTTATGCCTTCTGTCACACACATCTCCTTACTGTTCTATGTCATTCTTTACTGAAACACTTCTCCATTTTGGCGGGCTACACCTGAAAATAATGTTTCGACGAAGGTTTTAGAGTATGTTTATTAAAATGAAAACTCCATTATGGCGGGCTACGCCTAAAAATAAGATTTCGATGAAAGTTTTAGGGTATGTTTATTAAAGTTTTAGAGTATTTTTGTGGGCTATATTCTTGATTCCTTAAATGATTTATTGAAATGGATTGTGACTAAATAAATGACTAACTATTTAATCATTTGTATTTGTGTGACTAAATAATTTTTAGTCAACGACCAAATTAGTCATTTATTTACTCATTTATAGCTAAGTTGCAAAAAATGAGTAGAATTTAGTCATTTTTAGTTGTTGGGACTAAAAGTTTTAGTCACCTAGTCATTTATTTGGCAAATTCTACTAGTGATAAAAATAATAATGAGCATAAGTTTCTTGCTTGTATGTTTTTGAATCAAGTAACACAAGCGACTTTTGATAAGATCAAGATTTTGAAAAGAATGGATATTATGTTGTTTGATGAGTGCTATAAGTGATCCATAGTTGGTTTTTTCTTAGTTTAACTTTGTTGCAGATGCACTTGATGTTTTAGAACCATAATACAATTAGTTTTGTTTGAAAAGTGTTTGTTGTTTGATCCAATTATGCAAAAGCATTAGACTGTCATGCAAAAGCGTTGCACTATTGTTCTATAAAAGTATCGATATTTGGTAGAAGCTTTGATGTTTGAACATAAGTGTCAAACTGTTCATACAAAAGCATTGCTGTCCAAATTTTTGTTTCCCTGAAAAATGTGTCGATATGTGCAAAAGAGCTGATGTTAAAAAAAAAGCTTCGTTTTGACAAAAATGAAAGTGCTAATTTATGCAAAAGCATCACATTGTCAAGAAAATGCATTGGTCTGCTCAGGAGATCTTTAACATTTCTAGTTTACCTAACTTGTTTGATTTTTCAAATTGACAAACACATAATACATGTGAACTGACTCAATGGGGTAATCAAGAGATTTGCATGTGTTGCTTGGTCTCAACATGAAAACACATCAAATTGCACAACCTATTTAGTGAGTAGATAGAGATTTTCAAAGTAATCTCAGGCCCACCTCCCATTTAAGGGGTAAACACTTAAATAAGATATGATCATGGAATCCTTTTAATTGCCCCAAAATATTCTCTCTACGAAAGCAGGTAGTAGGATTCCAATGACATAGGGTCGTCAGCAGATGCCATAGGAACACCTTCTTCCTCTTCTTGAAAGGCTATTTCTAGCAATCCAGAAAGACTCTACCTCTAATTGAGAAAGTGCATGGTGAGTAACTTCAAGGTACTATCCACATCCCTTGCATCAAAATTCTTGATGTTTGAAAAGTTTTAGGCCTCCAAAACATAGGTTTTTAGTGGCCTCTCGAACATCACCTCTAAGAACCAGAAAATTGTAGTCTCATAACGCAAGTCCAAAGCGCTACGTGCACGGTTTGACCTACATCTTTCCCTCTCAGATAATTTATATAACACACCCCTAAACATCACTTGAGGTTGAACCCTTGAGTTCGCCATTAGGATGTGTCTCAAGGCAGGCCTCCTACTCAAAATTAAAAAAAAAGATCATTTTCTCTTCACCCAAGATCGCATGAAGTGCAAGGGGAGAGGATACATAGAAAAACCTTGGGTAACAAATGGAACATATAAAAATTCCAAGATGTTTCTCTTCACCCAAGATTGTACTAGGTGTGAGGGGAGACGATACACATCCGACTTGCCAAGCATGAAGAAAAAGAAAACAATTCATTTAATTGCACCAAAAGAGATGTGATAGATTTTAAGCATGCATGTTCATTCTTCAAGTTATGTGTTCATTGATTAAGCACAAATTAAAATGTGATATTGTGGGGTTCATTCATAAAACACCAAATTGAAATGTGATTTAAACTACTACATGGAAATAAAAGCTTTCAGGTCATCCTTCACATAAGTGTTTAAATAACACTTTAAGAATCTTGAAAAAATGAATCCATTGAGTGTTGATGAACACTTGCTTTAATCCATTCTTTAATGCTCCAATCTGATCCCACAAGAAAGGTTAGCCTAAACCAACAAACAAAAATCATAAACCCTTTAGGGTTAGAAACAAATCAAATTGAAAATTTAGACTAAACCTTAAAATTTACCTCTCTAGTTTACCTGCAAAAGCACTGGACTGTTAAGCTGCAAAAGTTGTTTGAACAAAAGCATTGATGTTTGAGCAGAAGTGCTAGACTATATTGTTGCATAAGTGCAGCTATTTGCAGAAGCGTTGGACTGTTGAATTGTAGAAGCGCGAACATTTGAAAATGCGCAACTTCGAACATGTGATAAAAAATCAAGTGCTAGTAAAGAAAAGCACACCTATTTGCAAAGGTGTGGACCTTTGAAAGACAAAGGCACAACCATTTACAAAAGCACGGGACTGGTAAAATGCACATGCATCGCTTTGCTTCAGATCTTGCAAATTTTGAAAAACCCATAAGAAAATTAGAAAATTAGGTGGAAGGCCCCACCAGGCATTCCAAAATGTGAACATGAATAAAAATAGGTTAAACACAATTGGATTAAATAAGTAAATCAATAATTTAGCCTAATTAACTCAAGTTCCCAATAAAATTCTTACAAAGCTAACTAGGAATCCATTAAACATGAAATAAACTCAAATTGATGAAAGAAACCTAATAAAACCCCATCAAACCTCATCACATTGGAGGATTAGTGTCGATTTGATGTGGAAGAACCAACTCTTTCCTAACCCCATTGATGAAAAGATTCAAGTTGAGTGATAATGGAGGTTGAACCAAAAAATTACTCTCAATTGATGAAGATGAATATGGATTTCTACAGTATAAGGGTGCTCAAATGCTTTGTGGATGATTTATTCATGGAAATGAGAAGTATTTATAGGAAATTTAGATGAACTAATGGCCAATATTAATTTAGATAATCAATGGATCGAAATGAATGTGAGAGGATGGCATGGATTGAAGATCAAATACATGGATGAGATTGAAGATTGACATGGATTGAAAAATGTAATCAAGGGTTGCAATTGATTTCAATAAACACAAATCCTTAAAATTAAAAGCATGTGCAAGATATTTCCACATGGGAGGGAAATGTTTGAATTTGAATTGGAAGAATATTCTATGAGAATATTCCTTTGAGGAGTGGGAAGTTAGTCAATTAAATAATTAAAACATTATTTAATTATGCAAGGTGGGGGAAATTAAGATTTTAATTAAACAATTAGATCATTTAATTAAAAGGAGGAATTAATGACATTTAATTAAACAATTAAGATTATTTAATCAAATAAGAAGAATTAAAGGATTTGATTAAATAACTCACATTATTCAATCAAATAGGATGAAAATTAGCATGAAGGAGGTGAGTTAATCCAATAATATTGATTACCCGATTAATAGAAGAAAATGATGAATTCAATTAAACAATCAAGATTATTTAATTAAATAGTTGAGAATGATCGAATCAGGATGAAATGGTGTTAGTAAATCAAATCATATGTGTGATACGGACCAAGACAATTTTAAATGTCTACACTCAAAGATTAAATTTTGATCCTAATTTGATATGCCTCACTTTAAAAGTTACTTATTTAACCTACATCTCTATGTCATGCTTCTAGAGAATCTCCTTATATACTTTATACTCCTCTTTCCTATCCTTAGAAATTATTTTTATATTGGGGGGATTGTCCCTTCTCGTGTCATGTTAGATATTTCCATTGAGGAGTATCATTCTTTCCCTCTTTACATGTGTTTCACCAAAATGGTTACATTCTACATTAGGGTTAGCTTAGTATTTCATCTAGCCATATCCTTACCATATGTCCTTAAACACTAGGGGTATCATGCCTTGATTCACACAAATTACCTTGTTCCTACCTACACCTATTAGGGATTTATCAACTTACCGACACCATTATGTGCTTGTGCTCTTAGAGGCTATATTAGGGGCATACACCATTCTAGTGCCTTATGTACATATTGGTATTTTTACCATTAAGGGCCACATCATGATTAGATATTTCCCATGCTAGGGGAAACACTATTTTGTAGATCTTATCTCTAGCCATATATGCTTATCATGCTTGATAATTCTAGATGCTTTTGATTAAGAAAGAAGTGTAAGGGAATTGATCATTCTAGATGATTTTTATTAAGAAAGAAGGGTAAGGGCACTGATCATTCTAGATGTTACACATACTTATCACATGTTGTATTTATTATTTCTATTATTTTACATGCTTACATTCTTATCTCTAGACCACATTTACTTTTACATGTACACTTTTCCTCTCCTTCAATTCCTTTCATTCTTTAGATACAACCAATTAAGGGGGCACATATTGTCACTAACAATCCTATGTTCAGTTGTTAGATAATGAAAAATTCTATAGATATTCACCACCATGACTATATGGATCAATATTACATGACATTTTTTGTGATTTTTGTGCTATGTCATCCCATGGCTATCATTCCAAACACACCATTATCATTTTCCAAACAAGAAGAATTTTGTTTACTTATTTCTCAGTGTTCTTATTTCCTAGATAGTCAAGCAAGTTCCTATTTTTACCTAATCTTAATGTGTGAGATAAAAGCTACTCATTGTACACTATATTTTGTATATTCTTATGGAGAGAGTATATTAAAGGAAACACTTAAATTCTTACACCGTGTAGGGTCCATTGCTTTATATGGACTACTTTTTTAATCCTTTACTATCTAATTATATACTTTACATACATGTTTGTGAATTCTACATACTTTGAGATGCAAGATCATTTTAGTATTCACATGCCATTCAAAGTGGGGGAAAATCAATCTAGGCTTATTTTCTTAGCTGTTACCCATCCATTTACACACATATTCCTATCCATTTAGCAATCATTATATCCTTACACACACATACTTCTATGCATTCACATAATTCATGAATTCATTAAATTTGTTGGGAATAGGATGCCATTTAATTGCAATCCTAAACATATTTCACGTATCTCCTAAGTCCTTGGAAAGTGTTCCCCAACACTAGGATTAGAAAGAGATTAAATTCAAATGAAATGAACATGTAAATTGAAATTTGTAATTAATTCTAAATGATAGGAACATGTGGGGACGCCCAAGAAGAGCTCCTACAGAATAGGAGCACATGGGGCACCCACATGGAAGGTAGAATCCACCTTGAGTTAAGTTAATTGTTTGGAGAAAGATAACACTTCAGTAATGCATGTAAAGATCCTAGAAGTTAAGGATTCATGTTTACATGCATGGAGTTCAATTCAATTCAGTTAAGTTCAGTTAAGTTAAGTTATGGTTTAGTTGCATGTAGTTAGTTTCAATTGAATGCTAGTTGACTTGGAATGCATGACTAATGACTTGAGTTGCATGACAGATAACAGGCGATACATTCAGTTAAGTGGGGATGATCAATCATGCATCCTATTTGCATGAATTGATGGAGAGATATGTTTCAGTTAATAGAGATTGACTTGGACCCGCCTTGGGCACCCAAGTTGGCACCTTGGAGTTAACACTTTTGCATGAGAAGATATTTTATAAGGCTGAGTTAAGTTGGCCCATTTTTGGGTGCCAAATTTGAGGAGAAGCTTACAAGATATCTTCGTAATCAACGTTGAGTTAGGACTTCAGTTTGGGACGCCCAAATTGATGAAGGACTTGGTTTGAAATTGTTTTTCACAAAAGAACTCTGCTTGCAAAGAATAGGCGTAGGTTTTGTGAGATAAGCTTTGTGCTTTGTAATTGTAAACTCTTTGGAGTTTACAAGGCTCATTATTGTCTATTTATTGCAGCAAGTTGAAGAGAGTTTTATCATATTTTATTGCAGGTTGTGAGGAAGAATTGTTGAAGGAAAAAGAAGCATCTCAAGCAAGGATTGATAAAGAATTATTGTAATGTTGTTCTAAGGTTAAATAATACAAGCACTATTGATTCTGGTAGTGGAGTTTTTTCCCAAAAGGGTTTCTCCATGGTATATGTTGTGTCACTTCTATCTTTTGGTCTTATTCTTCTACAATCTTCTATCTATTTCTACAAATGGTAAAATGAATCTAAACAGATAATTATCCACACAGAAATTGTAACAAAGAACACTTAATTAGATCTACAATCTCATAGTTTTACAAAGTATTAAGCTACATAATTACCTCCATTTTCAACATTTGGTATCATAGCTAACGGTTAGGGTAGAGTTTGGGACGCTTTTCTCTTAAAAGTTTGAAGGTTTTTTGGCTGTAGTGGGAGCTTTTACTATTGTGTTATTGCTGATTTTGGAAAATAAGTTTGTTACAATGAGTTTTAATTCTCGTTTAGATATTGAAAGATTCAATGGATCTCATTATGAGATGTGGAAACTAAAAATGGAGGATCTCCTTGAAGAGAGAGATCAGTGGTTAGCTGTTGGTAATGAGACAAAGTCACCTACAATGATGTTAGATGAGGATTGGGATAAGCTTGATAAGAAGGCAAGAGGGACCATAATATTATGTCTTGTTGATGTTGTTCTCTTGAATGTTTCATAAGAAAATACTGCATATAAGCTATGGAAGAGAATAGGTGATATTTATCAAAACTAATAAGTTGTATATGAAAAGACAGTTGTATTCTTTAAAGATGAAAGATGGTGATTCTGTTGCAAATCATTTGAATGCTTTTAATTTGATTCTAAGTCAGTTAGCATATGTAGATGTAAAGCTAGAAGATGAAGATAAATGCATTTTGTTACTTTGTTCTTTACCAGAATCTTGGGAAAATCTAATTGTTGCTATCAATGGTAGTGATGCAGATCCGAAGATGGACAATATAATTCCTACTTTCCTATCAAAGGAGATGAGGAGGAAGTCTAAAACGGAAATCCAAGATGCCTTTTTTGTAAGAGGTAGGCCTGTGAAAAAGGAACCTAAGGGAGACAAGGAAGGACAAGATAAGTCTGAAGGACAGAGTAAGGTAAAGTGTTGGAACTATGGGAAACCAAGACATGTGAAGAAGGATTGTAAGAACAAGAAAAAGAGTTATGATTCTTCTACAGAGGAATACTTGAATGACGGTAATCATGCATTGATCATTTCATGTAAAAATGTTAGTGATGACTCTTTGCTTGATGTTAAAGAGTGATCTTCATGAAGAGGATGGTAGTCATGATGCCATGTGTACCTCGTACCACAATTCAGTGGGAGTTGTTGGTAGTGATGTGGATGCATCATTGGTAAGGTTATCTTCATGTGATTGGGGATATATTTTTTCTTGGCTTAGAGTGGTCGCTATTATGTCATGGTTTACTCTTGATACACGTTTAGATTTTGGCATGGTACTTGTTCTCTTGAGACTAGGATGTTTATGTATGTTATGATGCATGTGATCTCCTTGGAGGAGATGGTTAGATCATGTTGTCATGTTTATGTTCCTGATTCATGATTAGAGCTTTGACATTGATCTTGTGTAGTTCTCTTATGTATTGGGTACAATAATCATTTTATTGATTACTTCATGATAGTGCTATGTTGCATTTGGAGTTTGGCATGGATTGGTTGGTTACAGGTCCTCATGGATACTTGGAGAAATAGGTGAGGCTTGAGTTCTTTTATTGTAAGAGATATATGTTGGAATGGTTACTTGTAAGAAAATATTTTTCAACAGTAAAGACCGAGAAGCCTACACCTTGTTTGGACGTGAGTTCAACACACTCGATGGTTTCACATGCCTCCAAAGAGGTAGTTTGGTTACAGAGACTTGGGAAATGTATTGGTTTTAATTGCAAGTAAGTTAAACTTGAATGTGATAGTCAGAGTGCTATTTTTTTAGCCAAAAATCCTATGTATCATGCTCGTACTAAGCATGTTGATGCTTAGTATCACTTTGTGTGAGAAATGGTTGAGAGTGGGAAGGTATTAATTGAGAAAGTTGACACTTTGATTAATGCTAAAAATTATCGTACGAAACTAGTTCCTATAAATAAGTTCTCTTGGTTTTGAGTATTAATAATTTGCTTGGAGCTTCATGAGTATGCATGTTGCATTTGAAGTTGGCATGGATTGATTAGTTGGTGCAGGAAGGCCATTGGCCTTGAGTCCTGTACTTGATTTATAATAATGATTCCTTGTTTAGAATAATTGCAATGTATACTGTCAAGTGGGAGAATGTTGGGAATAGGATCCCATTTAATTGCAATCCTAAACATATTTCATGTATCTCCTAAGTCCTTGGAAAGTGTTCCCCAACACTAGGATTAGAAAGAGATTAAATTCAAATGAAATGAACATGTAAATTGACATTTGTAATTAATTCTAGATGATAGGAACATGTGGGGATGCCCAAGAAGAGCTCCTACAAAATAGGAGCACATGGGGTACCCACATGGAAGGTAGAACCCACCTTGAGTTAATTTAACTATTTGGAGAAAGATAACACTTCAGTAATGCATGTAAAGATCCTATAAGTTAGGGATTGATGTTTACATGCATGGAGTTCAGTTCAGTATCAGTTTAGTTCAATTATGGTTTAGTTATCTTCAGTTGCATGTAGTTAGTTTCAATTGAATGCTAGTTGACTTGGAATGCATGACTAATGACTTGAGTTGCATGACAAATAACAGGTGATGCATTCAGTTAAGTGGGGATGATCAATCATGCATCCTGTTTGCATTAATTGATGGAGATATATGTTTCAGTTAATAGAGATTGACTTGGACCCACCTTGGGCACCCAAGTTGGCATCTTGGAGTTAACAATTTTGCATGAGAAGATATTTTATAAGGCTGAGTTAAGTGGGCCCATTTTTGGGTGCCAACTTTGAGAAGCTTACAAGATATCTTCGTTTAATCAATGTTGAGTTAGGACTTTAGTTTGGGATGCCCAAATTGATGAAGGACTTGGTTTGACATTGTTTTTCATGGAAGAACTCTACTTGCAAAGAACAAGAGTAGGTTTTGTGAGATAAGCTTTGTGCTTTGTAATTGTAAACTCTTTGGATTTTACAAGGCTCATTATTGTCTATTTATTGTAGCAAGTTGAAGAGAGTTTTATCAAATTTTACTATAGGTTGTGAAGAAGAATTTTTGAAGGCAAAAGAAGCATCTCAAGCAAGGATTGATAAATAATTATTGTAATCTTGTTCTAAGGTTAAATAATACAAGCACTATTGATTTTGGTGGAGTTTTTTCCTGAAAGGGTTCCTCCACGGTATATGTTGTGTCACTTCTATCTTCTGGTCTTATTCTTCTACAATCTTCTATCTATTTCTACAAATGGTAAAATGAATCTAAACAGATAATCACCCACAAAGAAATTATAACAAAGAACACTTAATTAGATCTACAATCTCATAGTTTTACAAAGTATTAAGCTACATAATTACCTCCATTTTCAACAAAATTTATCTATGTATCTACCTCCATTTATCTATTATCCATTTGAATATAATCATTTATTCACCCAAGGCCATTTCTACAATAAAAAAATTAACCTTTTCTTTTTAAAAAAATTTGGCCTACTAGTCCCCTTAATTTTCTTACCTTGAGGTGACCAAGTACATGTTATGTGAAATTGATGTTTTTGATAAGGTAAGTGGGGTTTTAAAGGCTCAGAACCTTGCACAAATCAAAGAAAAGGAAACTTCCAAACACCAAAGTATCAATTTTTTCCAAAAAACTAGAGAAGCAGAAACATTGAAAAACACCATAGAAACACAATAGACTAACAACCCATTCTTGCACCAAAACCAAGAGCAAAAAATTACTTAGTTCAAGGAACAATCCTAAGTCAAGGATAGAGAAACATTAGAGGCCTTGATCCAAGAAACAACCCACAACACTGCAAGCCCTATAGACTACCTAAAACAACTAGGCCACAAACCACCTATAGTAGCTGGACTGTAGTAGACCTTCTGCTCAAATTAGACAAACTTGAGCCTAACAAATTCCCACCATAAGAGGGGTGAGAATCACAAATTTTTGTAGAGAAACATTCTTCAAATTGCACCAACCAACCAAACACCAACCTTGAAACTGCCTCAAAAGGATGGGGCTCCCCTCTATAGGAGAGGAAGAAGTGGGGACCAAAACTACCAAAGAAACCTCTCTCCAGAGCAAGCACGATCCACCTCAATAGGATCCAGCAAAGGAGAGAAGCACTTCCCACCATTTATACAACCTCCAACTTCACCTCAATAGGAGAGGGCTCCACCTTAATAGGAGCAACATTCACCTCTATTGAATACAACATTTGTAGAACATGGTAGCAAGGAAGAACTCTAGTAGAAAAGGAAAGCACATCCTCCATAAGCATCTAGACAGAAGAAACAATAGGAAGGACAACAAAAACCTCCTAGCCAACAACATAATCGGCCCAAAATATTGTAGATCCAACAACTCCTTCCTTAGAAAAAGCACCATCTACCACAAGGGGCAACCAACAAACTAGGGAAACACCCTCAAATAGAAAACCCACTACAAGACACAAAGGAACCCTTTTAGGGAAAAAATAAACCAATCCCATAGTGGGAACAAGGAATCTCCAAGCCACACTATGGTAGAAAGTACCAAAGAGAAAGATAAGCAATGCCCAAACAGGGCAGAGCCCCCTCCCCCATCCAATCACAAGCACCAAAACAACCACTTCCACAGACCAGAAAGCCTTACTAAAGCACAAAACCCACCACATTGAAATAGGGCAGGGTCTCCTAAACCACCAAAGGAACTTACTCCTCAAACAAATAGAGAAAGAGGACACACCAAAGATACCAATAGATATAGGGCACCACTAGCCGAGCATAAGCACTGAAGGGATAAAGACAAATAGGAGAGCAAAGCAAGACCCCCATCTCCAACATAGAAGAGAAGAGCACCAAAACACCACCAACCACCACACTACCCAAGTACCCATCAAGGAGAACATGAAATAGGGGTTACAACACCAAACTAGAGCACATCCACCCAACCAAGGAGAAAGGAAAATCATAAGCATTCTTAGGAAAGAATCCCACGACAGAACTTGAGCCCAGACAATGAAGAGACCACAGTCGCACAGGAAAAAGATTGATCATAGACCAGACAAAGAACACAAGAAGAAGGGTGAAGATAAACCTTAAAGGCACCAGCCAAGGCATACACTGTAGGGCAACAACATGCCAAGAACAACAAGGAGGAAAGAACATGACCTCTATCAGTAGACAACACACCAAACTGCCCACAACACCAACACTGCAAGGCACCCAAGAACCAAACATCTCAAGAAACCATGACCCCAGGGCGGAAGGCCAAACAAACACAGACCAAACTCCATGAATAACATTGTCCAACCACCACCACCAGACCACCAACAAACAATAATCATCATCTACATCTTCCAAATTAGAGCCATCACCCTTTGCAACACTACAGGAATTCGAATTTCCATGCTCGCACCCTTTCTTGCTCAGAGCCATCTCCATCTTCACTCTCTCCTATGTGAAATTTATGTTATGTGTTGGTATTTAAAGGCATTAATTACATTCATTTATCATCTTCACACATCAAAGAATCATCTTTCACTATAGAGCATTAAAGGTGCAACCAATAGTGAAATATTTAAATTTGATGTACCAACAAGAGTAAGAAATTTGTATGCATTATCTTAGGACCCTTTCCTACTATCTTCAAATCTTTAGAAAAATTATGAGGGGTTGACGTAAGAGAATGTGTAAATTATTGTGATGAAATGACAACCCTTCCAATAAATTTCTAAATAATACCATCCCTCAGATTATTAGGATGAGTAGAGTAGGGAAATAATTATCAAACAAATGACAAAGTATCATTGTATACTAAACAAGATAAAATTTGTAAAAATATGATTAACTTGCAATCATGGATCTAACCCAAGCGGATAGACTCAACCCCAAACTATATAGATGATTATCCAAAGCCCAAAGAATTTATTTGATAGAGAGATTGTATTTTAGGGCCAAGAATTTTTTTTTTCTAGAATCTTTATCAAGTGGTAATCATTTTTTAGTCAATGAACTAAATGCCTCTATCCTCATTGATTTTATAGAAAACATTATTAAATATCTTTTTATTGATCCTAACTATTATCATTTAACCTAGACTAATTAGTAATCCATTATATATATTTATTTAATTATATTAAATAAATTATATTTTACTTTAAAAGTGCTCAAATTAATGACCTTCAACCATTATTCATATTCATAATCTACCCCCTTGCACCCACGAAAAATAATTAACATCTTTCAAGTACTAAATCCTTAAGGTTTTCCTAAAATTTCCTTTCATAACCTAACATAAAAATTCTTTTTACAAACTAGCACAATTATTATTAAAAAATATTAACTTTTCCAATTAATATTCCAATCCACACTTCTATAGAAGATACAAATTATAATTTATAAGGATCTCACAATTGGGTATGAAAGCACCTTGATATTGTATATCTCATCTACATAGAATGTCATGTTACTTAAGTAAATTTCTACATGGTCATTTATATGACACAATAAATATAACTAAGTGTATTTAATTACTTGCATGTAAGTTGTGTTTATTATGCTTTCCATAATTAAATGCTATAATTTCTTGTTCTAATGCATTAGAACAAGAAATTAAAACATTAAATTATGGAAAATGTTTAGTTTCTAAACATGAAACATTGTCTTGTATTAAATCATCATGGTGGAAAATGACTTATATTTGTGCTCTTATGGTTCAAATATGAAGCAAAAAATTGAAATAGATGAGAAGGCAATCTTGTTTAGTGTGATTAAAATCTTTTCAAGTGGCCATATGAACTGTCTCTAAATTATTTTCTTACAAAATCTCTTAAAGAAGAGTGTCTAGGTTGTTGACAAAGGAACTCGAGTATTGATGTTTAGCAATGTGCACGCCATATTTGTTGAATTATTATCACTACAATTGATTTAAGTACATAAATTGATAATTTTAGTATATCAAGTTTTTTTTATGTAAAAAATACAAAAATGAGATGTAACATTGTTCGTGTTGAATGTGGGAATATTATTATAGTCATAAATGGAAGGATAATATCACATTCAATGTTTTTGCAACTATTTTTTTTAAATTTTTGCGAGGTTGGATTGAGGAAGTAAATTTTAGATTACTTGACCTGACAAACTTGAATCTGTATAATAATTATTAGCAATAGGATTTTCAATGTTGGAAGTCAATTGTTTAGTTGGAAATGGGATAGAAATATAATATGATTTTGCAATACTATACTCATCCAAGAAATGAATAAGAGCTCGGTTTCAAAAAGTGGATGTGATGGGAAATTATTTATAGGTATTGTATAGGCGATGTTTTTAGTTTCAAAGGAATACTAAACAATAGAGTTAGAGGTCTATGAACATGAGGATGGAATGTTCAATTCATCAGTAGTTAGATTTTGACAATAGATTATAGGACTGATAAATTCAAGTAAAAGTAAAGGAAACATTTTTGGATTAAGACTAAGTTACTAGTCAAGGGATATTCTTACAGAAGGATTTTATTGGTAATGTTGATGTTATCAGTAGTATGATATCTAGGAAGAGAGGCAATAAATTATTAAATAATTATCAAAGTTGTATGTTTTATCGTCTAATGCAAAATATTTCCTATTCAAATTCTCACAAGTATAATCAAAGCAAGAATATAGAAACATATTGGTAGGGTCAATATAATTTGTGAGAAATTTGGAGAAAGACACTAAAGAAGGGAAGGGAACAATAGGTTGGTTAGAAAGGAAGTTACATGGATCTAAATTCATATGGAGTCCAAATTTGTAATTACCCTGATGCCTCTCATTGATATGGAAAAAATGTCATAAGTGTAAGAATCCTCTTCTACTATATCAAATTTTCCAATCCATTGATGTTGCTTGGAGTTTGGGTCCCTAATTTTTGTAGCGTTTTGACCCCATAGACATTTTACAACACCTTTTTATTTCCCCAAATTTATAGAATGTTTGGATTGTATGATATTGAGGTGCAAGTTTTCACTTCCATGTTTGATTTTCCCTAAGTCTTGAGACTTCAATATAAGATGGAATATGAAGATGTTATAATTTGGAGGTAGAATAGAAGTAGATAGGGGAATAATAGCCTAGTTGGAAATGAACTTGCATACCTCTAAAGTGATGTATAATAAATTGGTTATTATGTTGATTCCTTTCATGGATATGATAACCTTATCATAATAATAGGAAACATCTATTGTATCAAAGATCCCTATCCATCAACATAGGTTATGCTTGTGGCCTTACATTATAACATCCATTTGAATATTTTATAACACCTATATATCTCCCTTACTTCATTTGATGTTTTAACTTCGTAGGAATAATGGTCAAATCTAAAATTACTTGATTTTTTTCCTAATGTATTGATATTTTAGTTACTTGAGAAAGTTCTCCATCATCCTATAATCTAATTTATTTGTCATTGTTAGTTCTAACCTTTCTATGCAAGTACTACTAAATAGTTGACTTATTTGTTGGCTTGATCTCCTTCAAAAAATATGCAATTAAAAATTAACTATATTAGCACTTTTGTTGTAAACAACTAGCTTATGATAAAAAAATATATTTGTAATAGGAGTAATCTCATGATTCACACAATGTACTACTTGACATACCTTGTTCAAATAAACATTTCTTCCTTTCTTGTAATGTTTTGAATATTTGTGAATATGAAAAAATGAGTAGTATTATGAATGAAATGAAGAGATAAAAGGAGTATGAATAGCTCAATTATTACAATGGAAAAGGTCAACAACGTAACATCATTATAAAGAGGGTCAACTATCATATCATATGTTGCAAGCATCAAATAGAAATGCATGAGTCTAATGAGGAAGATAAAGAGTAAGCATGAAAATGACCATAAGGATGTCATCATGAATAAAAAAATTAAAAAAATTATAATTATATAAAAATGAGTATATATAATACAAATGCAATAGTTTAATAAAAAAGTTACAAATTTATTAGATATAGATTCAAAGTACAACAATTAATCTCTTGATATAAATATTTTGTCGTTATTTGAAAATGAGATTTTGCATATGCAATATTAAATAAATATACCAACATATAAATTTTTATAAACACTATGAATAAAACCTTTTTATCATTACCAATTAAAGATGTATAGAATTTTTCCAAAAAAAAATTAGTTATGAGTAAGGACAACAAATACATTGCTCTTCTCATTTCCAAATTTCACCTTATTTTTATTGGTAAGATATGCATGGTCATTGATTAGATCTCACCTTGTGTATTATAAAGAGTCATAAAAATCTAGGTTAAAAAATTATGATAGAGAGCATATACCTCACAAAATCATAACATCTTATTAGTAATAGCCAAAGAAAAGAAAAAAAAAATTATATATGAATATAGTCCACTTTATTATATAATTTTATATTTCTTAACAATATACCATAAGAACCTCATAATTACCTAACTCGTGAATTTCAATCTACATGTAGATGAATGAATGCAACCCCATTCACGAATACAAGCACACATGATAATTATGGGATTTCAATATGTAATATTGAAAATTTGGTGGCATAGCGAAAATTATCAAAGCAAAATTCATTATTAAAAGTAAGAGAAATATTTTCAAGAATCTCTAGAGTTTAAGACAAGTGGATAAATATAATCAATTTCTTCTATTAATATGGAAAATATAGAAAAGTAATAATGTTAGATCTAAACTAAGCTTGTAATATGTTGATAAAAAAACTCTTTTACTAGAGATGATAGTAAAATATATATAGAAAAGGTTAGATAAGGAATATTACTTGTTTCATATAATGTCTCAAACAAAATTATTCTCTTAAACTATGATGATTGTAGGATATGTAGAAAACTCATTTGTTTAAAAGGCTTGACATATTATATGCAAGGATGATCATGGTCATTCTTATGATCATATGAATAAAAAACAAAGAAAATCAATGCAAATCTTTACATTAAATTTTTATTGTTATCAATAAGAATTTGTACAATATATCTTCTTCACAATATAAAATTC
Organism: Sequoia sempervirens; assembly: GCA_007258455.2. Taxonomy (NCBI): domain Eukaryota; kingdom Viridiplantae; phylum Streptophyta; class Pinopsida; order Cupressales; family Cupressaceae; genus Sequoia; species Sequoia sempervirens. Next base: position 4,134,665 of record VDFB02373365.1, read on the forward strand.
TAAACATGTCATGTGCTATAATAAATATTTGATTTTATTAAGGTAAACACTTTTGAATAAAGCTATGAACTAGAGCAAGGGATTTTAAAAGGGTCCCACCCTTGTATAGAGCACAAAAGAGATAAGATAGAAATCCAAAAGACAATAAAAAAGCATCCACATGGAGGTAACATCAAAGACACATTTGCTCAAGTTGTTGCAGCCTATCATAGCACCAAGTTGGCTAGAGACTTGGGGATCTCTAAGCTCTGGATCGAAGGGGATTCCCTAAACATTGTTAATTTCCTAAGGAAAGGGTCCCCCCCCCTCTTGGACAATTAAAAATCTCATTCTGGATGCCATTTCTTTAAGTCATGAATTTGATGAAATGTATATATCTCATGCCTATAGAGAGGTGAATTCTATGGCTAATTGGCTGGAAAATTTTGTAGTGACGTCTTCAGGGTCGTGGGATGTGAATGACGTCCTACCTATTGAATTAAGCATCCTTATTTATAATGACACATTAGCTCATTGGTTTTGGCCACCTCCTTGGCTTTTGGAATGCGTGGGCATTATGAAGTTTTTTGGTTGATTAGACTATTCGCACAGTTGATGCTCATTGGAATTTGTGGTCATTCAAGTTTGAGTTGTTTAAGCCTCTTCTTCATTATTACTACCAGTACCATCCTTGGCAGCTGTACACGCTTTTTGGGTGTTAATATTCCTCTTGCCTCTTTGTTTTGCTATCGTTGTTTGTGGTTTCTTTTTGCAAGTGCTTCGAGGATGGGTGGGGATAGGTGCAAAACGAAGCCTCTTTCTTGTTATGATATCAAAGCCAATGCTGATGTCTGGGCAATTTTGCAGAGAGGAGGTGTGATTCCTTTCATGGAGAGGTTGCATGGCTTTTAAGGCCAGTGTTTCCAAAGATTTTTTGATGCTTGGCATGGATGTGTGCTTAGTATGTTTGGTAGGGATACTACCATCAATGAATATTTCATAGCATAAGTGACAGGTATGTCGATGGAAGGTAGGAAATTCTATAGGGATAAGAATATCTCACAATCGGCTAGGAAAAAGTTTCTTCGGGACAGAGAACGGGCTAAAATGGTTAGATTGGACTGTGGGGGTTATGACAGGACCAAGATTAAACCCATCTGGTAGGATGTGGTGGTGGTGTTGATGCGGTGCTTTATCCTCAATGGAAGATACACAGTGTTGTATGGTCACCATTTCATGTTGCTGAATCACTTTCGGCATGGTAAGCTTGTGTCCTTCCTATTTTACCTTTTTATGTCTTTGGAAGAAGGAATTTTTAGTTTCAGGAAGAACCTAAGAAACCCTTTTCTGCATGAGGGCTTGATGTTGCTCATTGTAGATTTTATTAAAGTTAATTGTTTTGTTCAAGCTCCCTAGTCCCCTGTTTCAAAAAAGAAGAGGAAATGTTGGATTGAAGAGATTCAAGAGAATGAGGGAACAAAAATTGAAGAGCCGAAGGGTTGGTTCAATCCAGGTATGACATTGATCTGGATTACACTCCCTTGTCTGGAGGGGTGAAACCCCCAACTTCCAAGGCAAAATCTCTCCTCCCGTGTGTCAAAACAAAACTGAAGGAGGCTTTTGTGGAAGGTACTGAGGAGAGACTTTCTAGTGGTAAGAAGGCCAAGGGTCGTTCTAAGGATGTGGGTGATAAATTTTAGGAGGTGGCGGAGAATATCCAGGGAAATGGAATGGGGAATTCTAGTGATGGTGGGTCCCCTTCTACTGGCAAGGGAAATGTTGTGGTCAATGTGGATGATTTTGCTAAGATGTTGGTGTCCAAGGATAAGGGCAAGGTGTCTCAAGAGGAGGGTCCTCTGGTTGGTTCGCATCAGGGTAGGGGTGTGTTTTGGGGGCTATGGATTTTTCGCAGGTGTCTGGTTTGGTGAAAGAAGGCATTGATATCTCATTTAATTTGCTGATGTGGCTCGTGCAAGAGGTGCAGGACCTCCACAACAAGCATGACACTATTTCTCGTTGCAACATTTCCACTCTGTGCAGTCTCAAAGAGAAGGATTCTATCTTTGGGTTGACCAGGTCTTTAAATTCCAGTGTTGGATGTGTGGTGGAAGAGCTTGCTAATTTGAAGAATGATTATGGACCAAGGATGGCTCTACTGGAAAAGCATAATATGCAATTTTGAAAGGATGTGGACATGATTATTAACATTAGCAAGGAGAAGTTGGAGGCATCGACTGAAGGTATGGTCTTCCTCAACCAGAAAGCAAAGGAATGGACTAGCAGAGGACTATTTGAAGAACATGTGACTAAGGAAAGTGGGGAGAGTGTTGTCATGGAAATGCATACCACATATTTGGATGCTAGACTGAGTGTGCGTACTTGGAGTAAAACCAAGAAATGCAAAACTGTCCTTGGTTGTGATGTTGAGGAAATCATGGAGATGCATGATAGGTTGACGTCTAAGGATTTGGATGCGACAAAGATGCTCAAAGAACTTCTCTAATGGTTGTTTGGTTTGCTTTACTATTTTTTGTTTTTTAGCTGTGAATTTTGCTAATGATCTGTTGATGTTCTGGTAATCAGCTTGTTTTTTGGTGTGTTGGGTGGGTAGTATATTGTTTCATCTTTACTGCCACTATCTCTTTTTGTTCAGGGTTTCAAGCACCCTTCAAAACCTATTTATCGTTAATCAAAAACATCAAAGACACAACAAAATAGAAAAAAATCAACAATATTCCTCTATCAAGATCATTAAAAATTGAAATAATTAAAATCCAAAAAATATCTATAGAACTCAATTCTCAAGGTAGCTTGAAGCTAAACTTCATTAGGGAACTATGTACCCTACCAACAGCCATATCCTTAGCTTCTATTAAACCATGATGCTCTTTAATTCCAAGACATGAATCTAAGGGGAGAGGGTGGACCCTAGAGCTCTCCTCACATTGAGTTATCTTCCTATTTTCCTTGTTTGAGGCCTTATATTGTTGACCCCAACAAGATGGGTTGGCCCTATTTAGGAATACCCCTCTAGGAAACAATCACTTACCAAGCTCCTTCACATATCTTTGCATGGGAGAAACAAAACCAAGAATGGTGTTTTAAAAAAATGTCTTATCAATAAGAGAGGCATTTTCCTCTCTTTCGAGGGATTCCAAGCTAGCCTTTGAAGGAAAAAAATCATCCTCCTTCTCTAGACAAAGATGCTTTTCAACCCTAAACCCATGAGAGGCATGACTAGCCATGTTCACAAATGATTACAAAAAAATGAAGAGTCCTCATATTTGATTTATTTCACCCAATATCTCAACTTAGAGGATAATGTAATTCAAGAAGGAAGTACCTTCTCCACATCCACATTAACATAGAACCTTGAAAATAATAACTTATTTTTTCATTTTGTCACATTATCAACAATAATGAGCTAGCCAAAATAACTAGCAATTCCTATACATATATCTTCATCCCAATAGTTGAGTGGTGAATGAGGAAGTCTCATCCAAACTGGGACTTTTTTAATAGAATTTTTTTCTGTATCAAAGTCCATATGCCACCTCTTAAGGAAGAGGCCAAAAGTACCCAAAAACCATGGCCCCCTTAAGAGAGTACACATACAATCTTCATGGAGGGAAAAAATAATAAATGAGAAACCCTTTGCAAGTATCAAGATGTTTATGGATTATTGAAAAGTCTATTTTATCTTAGCCCAACCTCTGAAAAAATCAATGTTGGGTCCAAACCCTAAAAAATCACCTACTAGTGAATTTTTAGATTGGTCAAAGCTTTTTCCACAAGGAAATTAGGTACCTTCAGCACCCAATCACTACCCTTTGCAACCATAATAGGATTACCATGGGCAGTTCGAGCCTTGGGAAATTTGTTGTAGTAGTCAAATACAACCCCAGAAAAGGCCTCAATATTGGTGAATGAGCAAGAGAAGAAGAGATTCTATTCACCAAGCTCAACAACACATCAACATTGGAAGAAATAGGAGAATACATATCCTTACCTACTGCATGCTTACCCATAGCCAAATTTTTCATCAACTCCTCATCTAAAACAACAATAAGAGTGACAAGATCTACAAGAATAAGGGACATTTTTGATGATGAGAAAATAGGTGTGAGAAAACCTCATTTCAAACCCTACAATGAACCCTTGTTCACTACATCAAGAAACAAATCCAAAGCCCCAAAATTATTTTCATAACCTCCAACCCTAAATTTGGATACAAAAGCTCTCAAATAGGACTCTTGAGGTCCAACAGCTTATTATCCTCAAAATCAGTCCAAACACCATTCCAATCATTGTCTTTTGCTTCATTCATGTCCTCATCCTCTACCTCAAATGAGGCTACAACTTCCCCAAGCCTCCTTTTTTTGGAAACTTCATGTTGTCAACTTCTAGGAAAATTATTTCATTTTGTTTTTGATATGCATAGCATTGATTGAATTTTCTAACATCGTATTTACAACAATAAAATAGATTTGATGTAATTAGGGTATGAACAACATTCATTTCATTTAATTTTGAGTATGACCAATATTGATTGAAGTATTTGATGTTATAGAGGTAAAGGAGCAGCTAAAAGGAATACACTTTTTACATAGAGAACTATGAAAAAGGTCTCCCATTAAAATTTATAGTTAAAAACAAGAGACCACAAAATAATGCACAACATTATTAGCAAGCTCCTACTATAATGCTACAAAGGTGAAGGAGTAGACAAAATATATATGCCTCTTAAGCCCTATGAAAAAGACTTCTCAACTAGATTTCATGGGTGGATTAAAGAATGAGTGGAGGAAAAAGTTTTACTATTGTTAGAACTATCAATGTAAGACTTGTTTATTTTATTACATTGATACTCTTATAGCTTATGTAAAACAATATTATTGTTTATATCTATTTCCAATATAATGACAATAAAGTGATTTTTATATTTTAAGACAAATTTTAAAAAATATATTAGAGAATCTAGTTAAAGTGTTTTAATTCTTTTATTTTATTAATTAATTTTTTTATTAAGAGGGGTAAAACACTTTTGACCTCGAGTTATGAACCGATGAGGTTACAAACAGGGGACCTCATCCACAATATAAATTTTCAACAATTACACCCGAGTGGGGTTTGAACCTTAATGGTAAGAATAACAACACAACAACTTAACCATCACACCATGCGAGTATTGACATCTTATTAATTAATTTATTATCAACTAATAAAACGTAATTAATACATTAGTATACCTTCCTTAAACAAGAATTAATAAAAAATAATATTTCTAAAAAAATGTATTTTGTAATACATTTGTAGAAAATGATAAACACTTAAAATACAAATCTAAATTCTAATACAAATTTAAATTCTAAATATTAATATATCAATTTTAATAAAATAAAACATTTAGATGGTTAAAAGTTCCTTTAATATTATTTTTTTTAAAGAAAAGAAAATCTAATCAATAGAAAAATGGCATTCATTTTATTTGTCAAATTCCAAACAAACTCACAAAATTTTCTCTCCCTAACATAAATCCAATATCTTTGCACTTAGCTCCTTATCCTCATCAGAAACACTGATCATTGCACTTCGTTAGATGAGTGATGACAATTATCTTGTTGCAAATTATTTCTGGATTTTGATTATGTAAGTTTTTTGCATCAACGTTTCGGATCACACTCAGTGATCCATCATCAGAATGAAGAGTTCAAAATCCAAAAATAATTTGCAACATTCTCTATGAATTGTGGAAATCTACTATCACTAGACAATTATCTTGAATATTTAATAGAATATGATGCTTGATTACTGCAATTGATCTTCTCTTACCAAAAATTAAAATTTGTTTATTTGGTTCTAGATATAGTATCAATGAAATAAGGCTGGAGTCTTTTCCCATATCCAATTAAAGATTGGAAATGGATGTACATTCTTGGGCCAATTAAGCTAAGTGCTTTTCACGGTCTGTAATTTTGTCAGTGTCATGGCATCACATCACCAGCTCGACCAAACAGACTTAGGAAAGCAACAAATTGAACAATGCCAAGATATCTAAGTTAATAAGATTGGGACTTTGGGCCATAGATCTGAGTTCCAAACATTGTTTGACTATTCGAGAGATGATTGATTGCATAGGTTAAGTGTATCCTATTTTCATGACTGTTCAAGAATTGTTGGGTTTAGATAACCAATACATCCTATCTCTCTCAAAAACCAGTAAAACAATAATAAAAGAGAACAGGGCTGCATTTTATATGTAGATATCAGATTTTGATACGGTAGTCATGTAAGATATTCAGTCTCAAAACATTCTATAAAAGTGGGGATGCATTTTGTACTACAGATTGGACTTTGGCACCTTTAACTTTTTTAATAATATGTCTGTATGGCCACAAAATCTTTTATAAATTTATTGTTTTGGATTTGTTATGGTCTAGTCATTTTGACTATCACACATTTAATTTATAAAAACAAAAGAAAAGCCAAATATAATGAAAAAGCAAACCTAATGACAAAGACATCATTCTAGCCTCAAGCTCTTACAGCTCAACCTAGTCTAATATAAAATATTGTAGATCTACAGTCACATGCAAAGTAGGGGGGAGAAATATCTTCCAGCTATGATTCTGGATTTCATATAGATTTCTTTATTACAGTCAAAGTTATGTTGGGTAAGTGGCATAAAACTTTTTGTTGAAATTGTTCCAATTCAAAAGCTGATCACAATCCATAGGATAAAGAAATTCCAAAATAAGGTGTAATCATAGGGCAATAGAAGTTTTAAATATTAAACTGTCTTAGTCTCATAACAACATTACATATGTGTGAGGAAAAAGAAAATACTAGATAAGTAATTTGGCTTGTAGTGATCTCCTTCACTCCTTTCAAGGACATAACTTGTGGATAATGGCAGGAAAATGATGAGGTAGCCCTTGTGTATAAGAAATGCATAGAATAGTACACAATGAGGCATTTGGGTAGAATCAATTCCCCACCGAAAGAACTCTCATTTCCACAAAAATCGAAGATTTGTTGTATGCACAGGACACTTTTCTTCATGATGACTCAAAAGTTTCAGCACCTAAACATTAACATTGGGTTTGGAATTAGCATACTTACCGCTGACTTTTAATACTGTTGTTTGTCTCCCAAGAGCCCATACAGTTATTCTATATTTGTCTGCAACATGTCCCATCATAGTTCTGGCCTGTCTGCATTCTTCATTTGTCTATCTACAATCTCCATTTAATTAGAGTTCTTTGATCTCCAAATAATTAATATTACAGAATTCTTTTAGCACATAGTCATAGAAGCAGCTTTAGACTCAAACTCTGAGGCAATTTGGTGGAGGCATTCTTATACATTTATCTGAGCACATTCTGGGTCTTGGTTTGTCGGTGTTGAAAGGATTCAGAGTTTTGAGTCATGATGGCCAACATGCCTCCAGAGCATTGTTATTGCAGAAAGATCATCTCCTGCACCACTGTGATTATGTTCTTGTCCCTTGCATTGCTTCTAGAGCCTTCAGCTTCTGCTCGCAGACCCAGAGGTATTGCTTTTATTCTTTTTTATATCATGTTAGAAAAGCACTGATTTCTTTGCACTTTCATAATGGGGTATATATAGTTCTCAAGCGTGTTTGATGGCTAGGAAAACAAGAAACTATAGGACTTAGCATATGATCTCCTCTCTTTTCAGGGAAAGAAAACACATTGGTTTTACAAGAAATGGAAGGATACCCACTTCAAAAAGTGCAGGTAAAATGCCCAAGAACTATTTACTGAGGATTCTGTTATGGTATTGATTCTTTGTGTTAATGTAGATCTAAAGTGCTAGCAACCCAATTAGCTATCTATGAGTAGATTAAGGTGCCTCTGGTATATTAGAACTGCGTCTGATCTCAGATAGAAAAAGTGGACCGAAGAGCAATCATTCTATTATCATTTTCCCATACTTGGGAAACTTCTTTGTATTATATTTGCATACTAATGCTGTTTAGGAGAATCTTGTTTAAGCTATAGACCCAGTTCATCCATTTGGATTTCAAACTTTTGGACAAGATGATTGTACATGTCAATTAAGCTAATCCTGAATCTTACAGCTTATGAAATCTGTATTTAGCCTCAAATGTTTAAAGATTAAACTCTTTAAAGATATCAAGTTTCCACAATCCATCATATTGTTTGAATATGATTTCTGGATTTGATTGTGTCACTGTTTTTTGTCATCAACGTTTTGATTCACACACGTGATCCATCATCAGAATGAAAGAGAGCTGAAGGAGAAAATATAGATTACACTATGTGATTACACTCTTGTTATATTTTCCCATAGGGTTACACTTGCACTTAAGCAATCTGCACATCCAATTCATCCAATAGAGCATTTAGAAGGCAATTTTGTTAAGCTGATCCCAGACAATACAATTCATGTAGCCTACTACATTAAGAGAGACTGTTCTTTCTCTATTTACTTCTATGCAATTTCTTTTTGTATCTTTGCATGTTTTCTTCTCTCGCCCAAGATTTGATATCTGTACTTCTCTCTTCAGTTTCTTTGGTACATATTCTTTTTACCCAGTTCCATTAATGGAGTTTGGTCACTCGTAAGTATCAATAAGAATTAAGCTGTATTCCTCTGTCTTCTTATCCAGCTGTTGATTGCAAATTACAAAAACTTTAGCACTAATCCAGATTTGAAGGTTATCTATCTGTTCATTCAACCTATTCTTTTTCTGTCTCTGTATATATAACTTCATGTTTTTTTTCCCTTTTCCAATCAGGTTCCAGGAGCTTTATCATCCCAGATTGCAACTTCCAAGCATTCTAGAAGACAATCAATGACAAAACGGCCTAGGGGTCTACATGAAGTTCATTCCGGACCCAACCCAATAAGCAATTCCTTTCCCATGCAAGTTCAGGAAAAAACAAAAAAATTCACACCAAGACCCAAGAATCCATGATCATTTTTTCTTCTTCCATGTATTTATCAATATTGAGACAGCAGCACCAACAGAATGTAAGAAAAACAATACATATAGCTTCTATACTAAAGGCTGGAGGTGCAGTAATTTGATCCCAAGGGGATCTCCCTGATTTTTTTTGTACTGTGAAGAGTGTAATATAAGCCAAGAAGTTAGTTAATGAGTCTTGAGCCCCAGATATCCACTGTTAAGCTTTGTTGCAGAGAGCCAAATTCACACCAATCACTTTCAATGGAATTACAATTTCCTATTCTTGTATGGTAAAGTCTGATAAATGACAGATTTAACTACACCATGCAAAAACCTTTTAGAAAATAAATAAAAAATGAATACTTTTATCACTGTTTTACCTAATATTCCTGGCTAAAGGACAAGGGTAAGTGTACCACCATTGTTTAACAATGACATGCACGTTGCATGTATGCATATGATTTAGGGTTTATGTCTTTTGCTGTTGTTGTTATACATTGCCATGTTATGCTATTTCTACATCAAGTTACAGTTGCCATGCAACTTTATAGTAATGGAGCCACTGTTTTCTTGAGCCCAAGAAATAGTCAGGCACTTGTCTTATGTATAATCATTATTGATTTGTAATAATATGAGCATTATTGCATGATAATAACAATGCCAGAAACCATGATTTTTTATGGATGGTCTTGTTTAACCTTTAAGGTACGAATAGTACTGACCAATATTTTGTTGAAAAAGAATCTTACTGAGCTGTTTGTTATGGTACATTGCTTGCCACTTCCAAGTTGTGATTGCCCCTTTCAATACAGACAAAAAGAGCTCCGAATCATTGCAGCTTTTGTAAATCATTTAGTATTAAGGAACATTTGAACGAATTTATGTAGCTTTAGTGTATTTTAAGCTGCCTTATTTCTATATTCTCTTGACTTTTCTAAATAAAAAATGCATAAGGAACAAACTTTTTTTTTAAAAGAAGGAATTGTGCAGCGTACAATCAACTTGTGTTTGCACAAGTTTCCATGAAGAACAACTTATAGTAGACCTGTAACTTAGATGACTAATAATAAAAAGAAATATTCCTCTTCCAATTAGAAAAGGACATATGCTATAACTATACCCATATGTTAGTAATGAAAGGTTGGCATCTTATTATCATAGATATTGTTAATCATTCATAATTTTTCAAACTAGAACATTCTTGTGTGTTCTCATACGTTAATAATGAAAGGTCGAACAAGAACCATTCTAGTGTGTTCTCATATGTTAATAATGAAAGGTCGGACATCGTGTCATCATATTTAATAATTCATAATTTCTCAAATTAGAACTATTATATCGTGTGTGTGGGGGAGGGAAGGGGGAGTGTCTATCCGGCCCCGAAAATGCACTTTTGATTGTATTTATTAATTAATTGAAAATTAAAAATCTATTGTATTATGGTTTTCAATTATTTAATAGATACAGTCAAATGTGTGTTTATTATTTTTATAATTAAGAAATAGAAATATTTTTTATTAGATTCAATAAATATGATAAATAATTAATTTAATTTAGAGTTATAATAGATTATGTAATAGAAATTTGGAAATCTAAAAATAAATTGAAATGAAAATATTTAATTTATTTTGGTGATTGATAAATAGCTATTTATTGTTTTAATTATAATTTTAAAATTCTAAATCATAACTATACCTTGTATATATTTGAATAGGAACGACAAAATTTGAATTGGGTTGTTCTTAGAAGTTGACAAATCAATTTTGAGTGCCACAAGTTCAATCCTAATTTGATCTACTACTTGGATTCAATCCATACTGTGCAAATTTGAACTAGTAGAATGTGTGATTGAAAACATGCCTACCTTTGCCTTTTTGATAGATAAATGTGTTAAGATGGTGTCCAAGGACACTTTTTAGGAGTTTGTCAACTCAAAACATTGAATTTTCCTAGGTCAAGCCACTTTGGCAAGTCATGTTAATAGCAATGAGAAATATCAAAGACAACATTCACCAACATATAGATTAATTATATGTAGATGTGATTCTTTTGTCCCTTTAGAAATTGAAGAATTTTCTAAGTATTCATTACTTCTCCAAATCTGGCATGTGTATTAATGACACATTATATGTATCATACAAACATTTGTTAAGTTGGTTCATAATAGTTAGAAAAAGGGGGTTAAGAAAGTTGGAACTTGAATTTGAATATTTGAATTTTGAAATCATTCATATGTGCCTAAGATTGAACTAGGTTAATCTCAAGTGGTGAAAAAATAAACTTGGGGGATAATATGGTGATTTTGAGGTAGGGAGTGATTGTATAGAAGTAAGTGGAAATGAGGATGCAATAGTGGTGACTTAGAAATGAAAAAATATGTGGGAATTGGTGTAGAAGAGGGTAAATACAGATGGATAGATTAGGTCAAGAGCCAAAACCTAACACAAGAATGTGTCACTTCTCAATAGGTATTTGCATTAAGGACATTCCACCAAGGTTGGCATAAAACTAAATAGGAAATGCCATGGACATGCTAATTTCACCATTACATTTCCCCCCACTTAGATGTGTATGTGAATCTATCATGATCCCATACATTGTAAAGTATATGGACACTCGCAATCAACATGAAAAGTAAAATATTCAAGTACTCATAAAAAGGATATATAAGATTTGTATTATTCAAAAATACAGTAAATTACTACAAATGAAAGTTTATTCACTTAATATCAAATATAAAATTCTAATTATTACAATATTTGATTTAACATAAATTAGTTATCTAGAAGTTCAAATTAACAAATAATAAATCATAAGATTCAAACACATTCAACACTAGATGTAATGGAGGAACCCTTTCTCTAGTAAAGAGAGCACTAGTAATGTATTAATCCAAACAATGTGTTACATCAATACAACAACCATCTCCTCAAGATTTGATAATATTCTAGTAGCATGTATCCACCTACAAAAGAACTCATGAAATAACTATCAAAGACATTCAATTTATAGAAGAATGGATTAGGAAAACAACAAGTTAATTCCTCATAATCAATAACCATGAAACTAGAGTATGGAAAAAATATAATGCTCGCATGTGAAATAAATGCATCCATTAATAATAAATGTAACTCTCAACATCTTTGACCACTCCACTTCATGGGAAGACTTCCCCAAAAATGGTAATCAAATATTGAGACCACTGTACATGTGGGACCCACCTAATATGAATCAGATGCTCCACTTCCCCACCTAGCACCTAGGAATGGGAAATTGACGTAAATGAGATTTAATCAATTTGTAACTACCATTACATTATAAGTTCCTCCTTTTTTCTTGAATTCCATTTCAACTAATATTTCAAATCAACTTAGAGGAGAATGATAATAAAATAATAATATCTCTCAATTTCCATGGTTGTCAAAGTACTTATTCCTAAGATGTTGGAGATCTAATTTACTAGTACATTAGGGTCAAAATTAAATACCATAATTAAAATTATCCCACTTGGTAGTATGCATTGCAATGGCATAATAAGAACCATATATAAATCAATTATAGGATGCAAGGCCCATGGCCTCTCTACACCAATAAAACTTATCCATGATTGAACTTATGTCATAAATGAATATGCAACGTTCTCCTTAATTCCAACCTTTTGTAACATGAACTAAATATTCTCCACCATCTCCCATAAGGAATATTTTAGTAGCTACATGTCACAATTTGGCTATTTTTTGATGTTTTTATCCTTGATATTTGGTTTTTTTTGTTCTTTAGAAGTGTCCAATTCACTCACATTTGATAGATTTTCCTTGATCTCAAAATAAAATCACCTTGAGAGAAAAAAATTAATTCCTTGAGATGAACACATATCATGCTACTGTTTATAAAAAATTGGGCACTAATCTCCCCAATTTATTAGGGGCTATTTTAATTTTTGATACTCACCTCATTTCAAAACATCTTTGTTTAAAATTTATATATTGATAAAAAAAATTAAAATGTTTTTATTATATAAGCAAAATTTGCAGGATGTTGTACTCTTAACACAAAAGGCCCAGAAGGAAAAAGTTCAAATAACCACATTTAACAAAAAACAACCAAACCAGTAACAGTAAACTAACAACAAAGAAATAGAAACAAGCATAGGAAATAGACAAAAGATCCCCAAGCCCATTACTTGGATATGTTTTCCCATTCCTCCATGACGAATTTGAAAACATCCATCTTGGCCTTACTGGAGCTGGGTTTAGTAGCAGGGTCATGTTTCTTAATCTCCTCCTACAACATAGAAGCCATAATGATTGCAAAATGATGGATCACTTTCAAAGTGAAGCAGGTGAGACAATTAAGCTTCTTTTCCAGCATGTTGACATGATTCAACAGAGCATTGTATCCTTTAGCAATTTCCTCACAGAGATGGCTAGCATCCACCCTACACTTGAATGATGGGGAGAGGAGTTCAAGGTGGAGTCCTCCATAAAAAATTCAAATGTTAAGTCACCATTTAAAAAATACTGTTAGAATAATTTAGTCACTAAACATAAAATATCAATACAATAGAAAAATATTTCCATCCACTATAAAATTTAATTTTCAAAATGGAAAAAATCATAAGATATTATAGTTATTTGAAGTGGATTCACTAGGGTTTCTATATAATTTTCAGGAGGTTACTTCTTCTTAGTATACCCTAATCTCACAAATAAATTGATATTGCACATCAACATTCTTGGTATGAGAATGGTACATGGGATTCCTAGCAAAATAGATAGCACTTTGATTGTCACATCCAATCTAAACCACCATACAATCAAAACTAATTCGATAGCATAATCCTTGTAACCAAACTATCTCTTTGTAGGCATGTGTAGCAACCATATATTCAGCTTTGATATTAGTCAAAGAAACCATGGGTTGCCTCTAAATCATCCAACTAACATCACCATTAAATAAGAAATACATAGCCACTAGTGGAACTTTGACTATCCAAGTCAATTGCTCAATCTACATCAATAAAACCTTATATATCCAATATCTTTCCCACATCATTTAAATTGTTGCTATATATGCCATAATCTTTCAAATTTTCCTCACAAATACTTAATTACCCTCTTAACAAAAAGTCAAGTGTTCTCTACTAGGGTTAGACACAAACCTACTAAAAACTCCTACTACTTGACAATATCTAGTCTATTACATACCATTTCATACATCAAAATACCAATAGCACTAGCATTATAGACACATTATACATATCATATACATCATCATATAACTTAAGTCACACATCTTATGTAAGTGCATGAAAATAGAGAACAAAAGGGGGTCAAAAGTGGTCTTTTTTTTTAAATCAACTAAACATAAATTTTGGTGAGTAATTTGAGATACATATACTCAAATTTTAAAGATCCGATAAGAACGAGAAATATAGTACTTGAATCTAGTTTCTAAATTAGTAAGGCTTCTAAACATAATTAAGATTAAAAAGATGAAATATTTTGCACACACAAAATGTTCCTCTTTTTATCACTAAAATATAACATAGGGTTTGTAGACACTGGAAAATGTCTTGAATGATATCATACACTTGAATCAGGTATATTAACATCATTTCCTCTAGAAACCCATCCTCTTTTTACTTAATTAATTAAATTAGCCTAGCTAGTTAATTAATGGTATCATTTTCACCTATTAACCTAATTAATTTAATTGGGTTAATTCACCCCCTTTCATGCTAACACTTCGTCCTGTTAAATTAAATAAATCAAACTATTTAATTTAAATCCCTAAAATAACCCTAAATTATTTAATTAAATGTCATTCCACTTTTCCCCCATTCATTAAATCATTTTATTTAATGAATATCATCTAATTCTTCTAATTCCCCTAATTGCATAATTAATATTGTTTAATTATCAATTAAATCTAATTTCCCCCACTTGCAAGGGAATATTCCTCTTTTGCACATTCCTCCAAAAGGAATATTCCCATCCCTTTTGCACAATTTAATTTAGTTTTAATTAACTAAATTATCCTTTTCCCTCACCCATGAGAATATTCCAAAGAATATTCTCTCTCCTCACTCATTTGAAAAAGCAAAATATTCCTTTTTCTCAACAAACTTACTTAGCTTTTTGAGAAAGTTAACTTGTGACCTCTTGTGCAAGTTAACTTATGACCTCTTGGACAAGTTGAAAGTGTGTTTGTTTGAAGGAATATGAACCCTTGATTAAATCTCATCTTGCATTCTCATCCGTTGATGAGAATCCATGATCCATGCCTCCAATTTCTTCCATCCTTGACCATTGATTAGCTTTTTCAATCTCAACCCTTCATCTCTCATTTGTTCTCCTATAAATAGAGCACTATTTGGAGACAAATGGATCCATCTTTTAACATCAAAGTTATGTTGTTAAAATCACTCACACTCACACTCATATTTAGCACACATTTAGCATTTTTTTAGTTTATTTTAATTGCATTAATTAGCTTTAAGCTTCCATTAATGGCTTCCATGATCACATAATGCATCCATTTAGCTTGTTTAATTAATTATGGTTTGGATCTTTTAGGTTAGAATCCATTTAGAATTAGCTTAGCATTTGTATATCTTCATCATTTAGCATAAAATTATATTAACCTAGCTTGCATCATGCTCATTTAGATTAAAATCATGTTTCCATACACATCTCACAACCATTCCATCAGTTTTCTTCAATAAAAATGATTGGGACAAGCTCGTTTATCTACGGGATTGGGAAAGGGTCGTCATTCCACATCAACGCGACACCACTCCCACAACAGTATAAGTTTTGAATGGATTAGAATAGACATTTTAGAGTTTTCATAGTTTGGAATGTTTAGTTTTGATAAATGTTTAGTTTAACATTCATTTGGATGATCTTGTTGAGATTTGACGTTAGTGGCTTCATTATGCTTTGATTCTTCATGGATCAAGCATAATCGGCCCATACAAATTCATCGGTCACATTCTGGTGCTAGAAGGAGGGCATAACCTATCAAATTTAATCAATTTCTATCTCGAATTCTATTTTTTCTAATTTTTGCAGGATACAGTAACACCCAAAAAAATTTCAGCGACACCTTTGTTCCAAGGGCGTAGCCATACAGCAACGCTATTGTCATCTGAAACAATGATGCCTATTTAATATCCAAACACTAATTAAACTAAATAGCAACGCGAATAATTTTTAGAGGTATCAAAATTTTCAAATTGCGATGCTCCCCAATTAGCGATGCTATCATTGTCACTGGTTTTCCTGTAGAGCGACGCCCAAGTTCACCAAAGTGACACTATCATGAATAGCGACACCCAACTTTGGTAAGAAAATTGATGATCGTTTTTTAGCATGTGCTTTAAGTTTTTCACTTCATCAGATTACTAACATGCTTCTAACATTGTTTTGGTTGTTAGGCTAACTAGGTTTTGCAGGTTGGACGATAAAAGGAAAAGTGAAGAAGCATTCTTATCTTTTTGTCTTATAATTGTAACAAGTGTTTTGACACTTTTGGGGCAATTATAACCCATTTTTCATGCTTTTCATTTTATGTTGTAGGACCACACTAATTTTCAATTAGATCTTAAAAAGAATGCTCAAACGGGACTAAAATTGAACCCTCACTTCATCATTTTTCTTTAGGTTTAAAATTGGACAAAACAACTTAACATTTTGTTTGGTGCATAAAATGAATTCATCTTAACTTTAGGGGTTAAAATTAACGAGTGTTTTCTATGTTTTGATTTACATATTTTTTATTGAATGCATATGCAATTCTCTCATGCCACTCGACGATCTTGAGAAAAAAAAACATTCCTTAACACTTTGTATAATCACCTACATCTTTCAATTTGGATTAAAAAATGAACCCCATGCTAGTGTAGGGAAAAGGCATGGTGTGTGTTCTCTCCTTGTTGCATGAAAATCAGGATGATCAAACTACAAATGTACTTCCTTGCTATTGTTTATCTTTAGAGGACCTGCCTCCCCATTTCGAAAGGAGGGAACGACCCAAGCGAAAACAAGCTAAAGCCAAGCTCTTTCAAGTCATTATATAAATAATGTGTTTGTGACGAAAGTCATGAGCAATGGGTACAAATGTGTCATATTGACAAGTGTCACCCTTAGTATCTGTGTGATACATCAAAATCTCTTCTTAGGAAGAGACTGGGATGCCTCTTGATTGATCATAATCTTGAGCTAATCTTTCTGTGTGTATGGCCACCTTGTATGAAAGCCCTTATTATTAACCACTTCTTTAGAAGCCAAAAAACCTTTATACTTGCTAGTGCAGGAACGGTCATTCTGAAGTTGCCCCACATTTTACTATTCAATTGTCGAAACAAGAAAATCCTTAGGATATTTTGATCTTTAGGATTTGATATTTGGTGGTCCCGAGAAGTGTGTCGTGAAGGAGAGCCGGTGTCACCAAATCTCTATATGTTCGCATTGTCTTAGTGTTTGGAGAAATCCAAATGGGCATTCAACAAGTAGTATCTTCTGAACTTAAGTTTGTAAATGCTTGTGGGTCAGATTAATACTTTGCTTGGTTCCAAAATATTACAAACAAACATCAACAAATCTTTTCAAAATTTCAAACCCTTTGGTCTAAATATGTATACCCTTTGACAAACCTCAATATTAATGCTTGTCCTAAGAATTTATTCTTAGAGGCTTCTAGTATTTTGGTTCATATCTCAATCCATATTTCCCAAAGTTAACATAAGCAACTATGGCTTGAACTTCATCCTTTTCACAAAATGGACTTTGTGAAATTTATGATGTTCTTGACATAGACATCTAGTTTGAACTTAATCAAGACAAGTGTTTGTGGTAAAATATTCACTTAAGCAAGATAAATTGACACAATTGAACCCCACATGACTATTTGGAGACCGATCACTCCCATTGAACAATCTAACCTTGAAGGTGCTATCATTCAACCAAACTTTGAACTCATTAATGGAGAACAAACTGATATAATTAGTAGTTTGAGAAGCTTCACTTTTGAAACTAAAGAAACATCCATTCAGTGGAGAAACACAACAACAATCTTAGACGAAGAAGAGGAACAAGCATATATTGTGGTTGGAAGACCTGTATTACCACCACTCGCATATATTTAAATACCCTCTTTATTAACTTCTCTAAAATATCTCATGTAAAATAAAAATCCCCAAGAGAAGGTCTACAAGCCACTATTTTAATTTTAGACATCATAGTTCAAAATACATTAGAAGACGTATCTAGAAACAATACTGCAACAGGAAAAAATTGACAACAAGGTTTTATAGACTTATCCCATTGAATAATCTAGACATGTATGCTCAATATGGACCCCTCATTTAAGTCAAAACATTGGTCTTTTAAATCTTAGGCTTCCCTAAATGATCTCACATAAAATCAGAATCCACAAGAGAAAGTCTACAAGTCATCATTTCAAACTTAGTCATCTTACTCCAAAAGCTCTCAAAAAATATCTTTCAGCACTTCACCACAATAGAACCAATATTGTATACAAATTTTACAAACATGTTTCAAGGAACAATCCATAATTATACATGTTCTTTTTCGGTCAAAACGTAGGTCTTTTTCATAATAATGAACCTATCTAAAACATTGGGTCTTTAGGATTTGAAAAATTTAAAGGTATAGCATGTTTCTCACTACCTTGGTCTTATCAAACAAAGGTTCACTCTTAGTCAACATTGGGTCAAACATTTCACTCACCCCTTCATCAAATTCCAAACTTCACTTCACCAAACTTTGCAAAAAAATTGAATACACCAACACCTTTTTGACTTATAACATCTATCAAACAAACCCCTAACTTATCTATTTTGGATGTGAAATGAATCCTTTTCCATGCATTTGGCTAATTTAGTTATCATCTTTGAACTTGTTCATCTTGAAGGTCACGAGTCTACCCTAAAGATTTCCAAGTTCATCAACATCTTTATCCAAACATCAAAACTTCAAACTTAAGTCAAAAGTTGTGTCCCAAAACGTTTGCAAAGATCACTCCCCACATCATTCATATTTTCATCTCCCATTATCACCATTGCTCCAAAAAGACTTAGAGTGTCCCTTTTACCTAAATTTGAGTCAACTAGAGAGTTCAAAAATTACAAATCACAACACAACTCTCCTAGAACTGACCCAAAATTTATGGTAAAAACAAGATCACAACACGAGAATCATGGAGAAAACTAAAGTCACATTTACCTCAAGTGATCCAAATCCTCTATAATTTGATCTGAGAAGTCACGTTAATCCATCACAACAACCTTCGTCACCATCAGGGCCATATGAGATAGAAGACATCACGAAAAATCCATTTGGACTTACTAGGGAAGAAATCATGGAGCATCAAGCCTTAGAGAACATAGTCCCTAACTCCCCATCTTTTATTACACAATCATTGATGCAAGGCTTGACATCATCCACTTTTCCAACCACTCCATCCCTAGGGCTAAATCAAACATCAACACCTAGTATTGCAACTAGTCTTGCTAAGGAATTTGGCCATTCTCTTCCATTTGAAAGTAGCACACTTGTGGGTACCCTTGAAACCAATCCTCCATCCCAAACGACCACTTGGACAACAAATTTTGGTGCTCCTCCCATTCTTGAAGATCCCAAACAACCATATAAACTGCTTACACTTCATTACTCCACCACAACTTCAACATATCGAGGACTCCCCTCTTCATCCATACCTGCAATTACCATAAGTATGCCCAACATTGTGCAAGGTAGTGTTGACCAACTGGACCCAAAAGGGCAAGGAAATAACCTCATGCAAAATCAACCTTTGACACCAAATGGGACCTCTTCATCCAATCCTCCCATGGATACATCAAACACAGCGGTGGTTCAAAACAAATCTATCCCATCCATCATCAACCCACATCAAAAAAATCCCTTGGTCACAAACCCCATCAACCAAGGTAATACCTTGACCACATCTCAAACAAAAGGGAATCTCCAAAACATTGGTCAAGGGAACCCTTTCAATCAATGGACCCAAGGTCCCAATATGCCTTTAACTTCACAAAATCTTATGATCCCATCCTCATATTTTTCGTTTTCCTGGCCCAAGTCATGCAAAATCAAATGGGACCTCAAACTTACATTCCTCCACCCCAATCCACTATCTTACAAGGAATGTTGATCCAAGGGAACTCCCAACCTCTCATCAACAATCCACTATCCACACAAAACATCACCACTCAAAACCCATCGTAGATGTCCCAACAACCACCTAATCCTACATTGCAAGCACATTCCTTAGCTCTGCAACAAGCACAACAAGCTTATCAACAAGTCATCCAATAGTAGCAACAAAAAAAAGCCCTAGCAACACAACAACAACAACAACAATAATAGCATGCAACCTTAGTAACACAACAACAACATCAACAACACCAAGCACAACAAGCAACATTAGCACAACAACAACATCAATCCCATCAAGCAGCCTTAGTAGCACAACAACAACAACAGGCCCAACAATAAGCCCTAGCGGTGCAACAACAAGAAGCCTTGCTAGCTCAACAGTATGCCCAACAACAACAACAACAACAAAAAGTTCCTATTATAACCCTCAACATAACATCATCAATACAAACATGTTAGGAACATATACATCAACACCTCAATTACCTTCACAGAATCTCACACCACCATACACCCCATACAACACTTTATCATATCAAAACTTGTCCATCATCCCAACATATGTTCCTTCACCAAAACCACAAGACGATCTAACATCACAACTTAAGACATTTTCAGAAGAAATGCAAGACCTTCGAATGGGAAAAACCAAGAAGCCCCATACACAAAACCTATGTCCCTATACATTCAATTGAAACATTGTAATGGTATTGTTCCCTCCCAGCTTTGAAATCCCCAAATTCGATAAATACAAAGGGAGAGGAAGTCTTGTGGACCATGTCAAACAATTTAACGTTGTGTATGGAGGTTGCTTACAATGATTCTTATTTAATGTGTCTCTTCCCTTGAAGTCTAACAGGTCCTACCATGGATTAGTTTTCTCAATTGCCTCTTGGTGTCAAAATTTTTCAATAAATTACCAATAAATTCATCGATCACTGCTTCGTTAACCTTGACATGGGCATAAGCCTAGAAGAATTGTATACTCTTAAACAAAACAAAGGAGAAAATTTTGCTAATTTCTTACAACGATGGAGACAAAGAGTTAGTAAGAGAAAATGGCCTCTTCCTAATGAACAAGAAGTGGGGATCATCATAGAAAAACTAGATTTGGATCTATCCTTCCACTTAAAAATGCAGTACATCACATCTTATGACGAGCTTGTCCCTAGAGCCCTTAACATTGAGAGAGCTCTAATCTCACAGGGAAATACTCAAGCTTACAAAGACAATCGGCCATCAACCAGTTCAAATGAGAATCCTTGTGTCTGAGGTGAGAACAAAAACATGACAAATGATGGTGTAGTAGATGCTAAGGTAGTCATAAGTGCTCCTAGGCCAAAAAACAACCAAGTTGCTAACATTCAACCAATTGTGCAACAAACAACACCCCCTTAGAACCATCATATCAACAACACCGACACACAACAATAGAAAACTCCTAACAAGAAAAACTATCTGAAATGCAAGTACACGTAGTTTTCAAAACCTATCAAGAGCATCATGAGGAAATTTGTAGAATCAAACCTCATAACACTTCCCAACCTTGACTTTCACAAAATCAAAGGACACAAAATGAAAAATTGCATGCGACTCAAAAACATTATCCAAGACCTCATAGAAAATGACACCATATCTATTAAGGTACCAACTGGTAACTAGGATCTTAAGATATACAAGAACCCTATGTCAGATCATAGCAAAGGGAACAACACTGGAAAGGCTAAAGATTACACAAACATGTAGCATACCTATTCTAATGTGGTCGCTTCCTATGATAACATTATTACCGTTGTCACCATAAAGGGCCCAATGCGGAGTGTGGATTCACCACACAACATGGAAAAATCACCATCCAAGGAGTCCCGTATCAATCTAGGGCACAACCTACTCATCCAACAACAAACACTAGCAAATATAATCTCTTAGAGCAACTTAAAAAACACCCCCGCACATATTTTTATCTTGCAACTATTGAGGCTATCCCTCATGCATAGGGAAATCTTAGAGAAAGCTTTATTAGAATCATCCATTCTTGAGGATATAGATACCGAACAATTTCAAGCTATGGTAGGGCATATCGCTAATCACCTTCTCACCTTCTCAGAACAAGACCTACTGTCACAACCATCTCATAATTGTGCTTTACACCTTGAGGTTATCATTCATAAGAACAAGGTTAAAAGATTCTTAGTAGATGGAGTTGTTGGTCTGAACATTTGCACCCTTTCGTTGATAAAAAATCAGGGCTATTCAGAGGATACTATTGAGAAGACAAAGAGTACCACCATTAGGGCATATGATGACCAATAATGGGTATCACAAGGCATCATTGCACTACCCATCCAAGTAGGCCCCCTCATCATAGGAACCACATGCCAAGTGTTAGACCTAGATCTTCCTTACAATATACTGTTTGGTCGACCTTGGATCCATGCCTTAAAAGTTGTAGCTTCAACCTACCATCAATGTGTCAAGTTTCCTTTCGAGGGAAGAGAAGTTACCATCCATGGAGATCCCAAACCTTTTTACTACTACAAAAATATTGAGGCCAAGTTCTATAAAATCTCCCAAATACCCAAGAATGATGAAGGGACTACACCTTCTACCTCATTTATTGACCCATCATCCCTTGCATCTACATCTAAAATGAAGGAACTCATTGTGTAGAGCATACCCAACATCAAGGCAGTGATCCAGGATGATGGTTGTGGAAACTATAAGCTAACAAAGGATACTTTTTGTGTTGGGAAAGTTACCTCTTTCTCCCAAATCTTATGGGAAACCCACACCAAGCAACAATGTACCTGAACTATCAAAATGGTAGCTATGACCTTCACCAAATGGGGGGACCTGAACAAAGAAGATGTTATTGAAGAAGATGTCTCTAAACTACTATATCAGGATGAAAGACATGTTCCCATTCTTCCCATGGAAGATGACAACAAAGGCTTACAGCTAATGAAGAGCATGGGCTATACCAAGAACAAGAAACTGGGACAAAATGACCATTGTTTGCTAGAACCTATTGTTCCTAAGAAACATCCAAAGAATCTTAGCCTAGGTTGTACTACTAGCAAGGTTACCCTTATTGGAAAAGGTACTTCCACTAAAAGGGTTGAGGTTTCTTGTTGGTTACCAACATCACGTGATACTACCCTAGATGACTTCCCCCTCAATGTTGCTAACCTATTTAAGAATAACTCCCTCTTCATGATATCTACATCAACCTTCACCCTAAGCAACCAACCAAATGAGATACACTATCTACATCAACCTTCACCTCAAGCAACCAACCAAATGAGATACGCCTAGTATACGTGCAACTCATTGACTTAGACCAACAAGGACCACCAATTCTAGATTTATTTGAAAATGATGAAGCAATCTCAGAATTCATGGGACTCCATGACAACTTACCATGGGAAGATCACAAGGCGGGTTTTTACATAGAGCTAGACGTAGGAGTGTACTAGAGGGAGAGGATTGAATCTTTTAGTCATAAAATTGATGACATGCAACTAACTTGCAGATTTTTCAGTAAAAACGACACTGTGGCACTTTTTGATCCCAAATAGTAAAAAGAAAGGACATATTTGAGGGTGAAAACCCCTCTAAGGCACCCAATGATGAGGGATTCAATCTCCCCCTTAGTGTGATACATCTAGAGAAATCAACAGTCTTAGCAAAAATGGCCACTCTAGTCAATGTGGGAACAGAAGAAGCACCCAAGATCACTTTCTATGTTGAATCCTTGTTGGATGAAGAACAAAAGAACCTAGCAGCATTCCTGAAAGAGCGTAAAGCTAACTTTGCATGGTCATACACAGATATGCTAGGCCTTGATCCGGAAGTGGTGGTACATCATCTAGCATTCTATCTTGAATCCAAACCAGTAAAGCAAAAGTTAAGGAAGATGCACCCTTAGATAGCACTCTTGGTCAAACTTGAGTTACAAAAGCTTCTTGACGTTGGATTTATTTGACCAATAGATTATCCTGAGTGGGTTTCAAACCTGGTACCAGTCTCAAAACCCATTGGGGGCATCAAAATATGCATTGATTTCAGAGACTTAAATAAAGCATGTCTAAAGGATGATTTCCCTCTTCCTAACACTGACATCATAGTGGACTTAATAGTTGGGCATGAAATTCTATCACTTATGGATGGTTTTTTAGGTTATAATCAAATCATGATCACCAAGGAGAATCAACACAAAACTACATTCACTTGTCCATGGGGGACATATTGCTGGAATGTGATGTCGTTTGGGCTAAATAATGCAAGAGCAACCTATTAGAGAGAAATGACCCTCATCTTTCATGACATGATCCACAAAATAGTTGAATATTATGTAGATGATATTTTGGAAAAATCAAAGAAAATAAGTGAGCACATACAAGTCTTAGGACCCATCTTTGACAGGATTGAAGAATACAAGGTACGGCTAAACTCGAAAAAGTGTGTCTTTGGGGTTACATCAGGGAAGCTTCTTGGCTATATCGTCTTACAAAGAGGGATAGAAATTGATCCAAAAAAATTGAAAGCCATCCTAGACATGGAACCCCTACAAACACAAAATCAAATGAGAGGGTTACAATAAATATTGCAGTCCATCAAAAAGTTCATAGCGCAACTATCAGACAAAATCCACCCTTTTTCGTATCTTCTCCATAAAGGAATAACTTACAAGTGGGATGAGAAGTGTGAAAAATATTTCCAATAGATCAAGAACTATCTATTAACACCTCAAGTGCTCATGCCACCAATACCAAACAAACCGTTGATCCTATATATCTCAGCAATATCAGCAACACTAGGTGCTCTACTAGCATAACATGATGAAAATTGAAAGGAAAGAGCTATATACTACATCAACAATACCTTAGTGGGCAATGAAATGAACTATTCATCCATTGAAAAAGCCTAATTAGCATTTTTTTTTGCTTCACAAAAATTCAAACACTACATATTGTTACATCAAATCAAACTCATTGCAAAGATTGATCTATTGAAATACCTGTTATCCAAAGCAATTCTCAATGGGAAAATGGCTAAATGGGTGATGATCTTAACTGAATTTGACATAAAGTATGTGGAGTGCAAGGAAATCAAAGGAAAAGTGATCACAGACCAAATAGCAAAAGCACCTATCTATGCAGAGAACCCATTGATATCTAAATTCCCTGATGAATCAGTGTTCCTTGTCAATCTCACAAATCAGTGGAAAATGTACTTTGATGGATTGTTCACCCAACATGGATTAGAAGTGGGTATTCTTTTCATCACCCTGCAAGTTGGTTGCATCCCAAAGTCATATAGTCTATCATTTCCATGTACCAACAACATTGTTGAGTATGAATCCCTAATCATAGGGCTAAGAATAACAGTTCAATGGTAGATACAAGAAATAAAATTCTATGGAGATTCACAGCTGGTTATCAACAAAGTCAATGACAACAAGCTTACTCCTTACAAGATGATGGTAGAGAGTCTTAAGGACCTTTTCATAGATATAACTTTTAAGCAAATTCCTCGCATGAACAACCGAGTAGCAGATGCTATGGCAAAAATTGGGTAACTATTAGACATGTCAAACGTCTTGCATGTGAATTCTTGGTAGAACAACTTCTCGTACCAACTTTCAAAATCCCAGAATCAGAATTTGTGTGTGTCATTGTTGGTCCTGGATCCTAGTGGTATCATGACATCTTTACCTACCTAAGTTGAGGAACCCTCCCATTTGATATCACCTCCAACCTTAAAAATACCTTTATCAAGAAGGCATCCTAATTCATGATCCTAGGTGATACCCTTTACCGTCAAAGCATTGAGGGGACATTACTACGATGTCTTAACCAAGAGGGAGCCTTGACCACTTTAACAGAAGTTCATGATGGCATATGTGGTTCCCATTCTAGTGTTATGACTTTAGCTAAGAAATTGTTGAGGATGAGTTAATACTAGCCAACCATGGAAAGAGAAGCTCATCAGTATGTGCAGAAGTGTCTCCAATGTTAGCAGCATGGAGATCTATTTGATTCATGCTCTAGCTCAAGAATTGAAACCAATGGTCACACCTTGGCTTTTCTCATAGTGGGGGCTTGACCTCATAGGAAAGATCACTCCAACCTCATCTAATGGCCATAATTTTATCATAACAGACACTGAATACTTTACCAAGTGGGTTGAAGCCATTCCCATGACCTACATAATGGGAAAGCAAATTGATAACTTCATCCTAAACTACCTCATATGTCGTTATGGTGTTCCATAAACCCTCATCTCAGAAAATGGAACACCCTTCAAGAACTAGGATGTGAAAGAGCTATGCCAAAGATTCAACATCTAACACTGATTCTCTACCCCTTATTACCCCTAGGGAAATAGTCAAGTTGGGCTACAAACAAGACCATTCTAAAAATCCTAAAGAAAATGGTTAATGAAGTTGGTCATGACTGGCTTCTGCAGTTGAATCCCACTCTTTGGGCCTATTGAACCAATATCTGCATGCCTATAGGTGCAACCCCTTTCTCCTTGGTCTATGGATTAGAAGTCATCCTGCCTATTGAGGTCAAGCTCCCGTCACTGCAAGTGTCACTATAGAACCTAATCACTAATGAAGATTACAAAGTATCTCAACTAAACGAGCTAGAATTCTTGGATGAGCGTCATCTTGATGCTCTTAATCACTTGTAAGTATATCAAAACCAACTGAAATAGAGCTATAACAAGAAGATCAAATGTTAGTCTTTTCAAGTAAGGATCTTGTCCTAAAGCAAAATCAAAAGAACCTACCAGATCAGGATAGTAAAGAAAAGTTTGAGCCTAACTGGTTAGGTACCTTTGTCATCACAAGAAGTTATGGATCAGGAGCATATCAATTGTCATCACTTGAAGATGAACCCTCACAGGAACCAACAACCTGCATCTTAAAAAAAATTATGCCTAGTCTTGAAGGGTGTAAATCTAAAAATACAAAAAAAAAATCAAAAAATGATCAAAATCCAAAAAAATGAGAAAAAGGATTGAAAACAATAAAGAAAAACAATCATCCTCTAGTGAAAACCACTTTGGTGGTACTTTGGACAAGTACCTTGGTGAAAACCTGGAAAACAAGTGCCTTGCATAAATAAAGTACCTCCATCTATCCTGGGCTCTTTATCCTATCATTCCATCCATCGCATCATCCATCCTATTCATTCCATCACCTATCTGTGTCCTTATCATAGCTTGATATTATGAAGTTTTGTATCCCCTTTAGTACTACTTGGCATATTCCAAAGGTCAATTTATCCTACCTATATTGAGGCAGTCTATCATCTCACTCTGGGGGCAATTCGTTATGGATTGAATCGAGTTCTTGTATATCTTAAGGTTATCATAAAATCCAAAAACATTCATAAAACTCTCATCAAAAAATCTTTAAAAAAATTACAAATTCCTATACAGCTAAAATCCAAAAACATTCATAAAATTGTAAAGCCAAAATCCAAAACATCCAAATCACATCGAAAACCCTAAAAAGGTCAAATATCAAAAATCCAAAAAAAGTACCATGTTGAACTACGAGTCTCTGAGCTTGAACGTAGGCAAGGCCATCATTGATGTGCCCCTGAGATGCCCTAGGTCATTCCTTTAGGAGTTTGTCATAATAAACTAACATTCCATCAACTGTTCATATCTCATCTTTAATAAATCAAGTCAGTCGAACTACGTGGTCTCTGTGTGTATAACGTAGGAAGGCTCATCTTTGATCAACCCTTGAGGCCCCTTGGATAGGTCTTTTAGGTTAGGTTCTTTGTCGAAACATAGAAAATCCCTAAACATTCAAATATCAAAAAAACCTTAAACATCCAAATAACAAAAAACACAAAAACATTTAAAATCTCAAAAAATCCTTAAACATTGGGAACCCTTGGAAAACCCTAAACAACCTCAAATAATTGAAAACCAAAACATCCACATAAAATTTTGAAAAGACCAAAAAAAGCCTCATAACATTTTCAAAATACCGAAAACATTGAAATATTTTAGAAAATCCAAAACCATCCATCCCATTTCACTTTCACCCACAATAAACCTCCATCCATAATAAATTGAGTGTCACCTTCACCCTTTGGTAAAACAAATAGAAAAAAAGTATAGCAAGTAGTAAAGTGAGAACCTAAGTGTCAAAATCTAAAGTCTAGATCATAGGTAAATGCGTCAGTGAAGTTTGTATTAATGGCTTATCAAACACCTCATCCTAATCAAACCATCTGATCAACATGTCCTAGGATGTATCCTTCCCGCAATGGACATCAGCATCAGAAATCAACTTAGCTAAATTAAACTGGAAAGAGATATAGATAAAATTGATTGTTTGTCTTTGATCTTTTCTTATGGTTTATCTTAATGACCCATTTTGAGGACCTCTCGATAATGTCTATCAAAATGATTTAGAGAGAAAGGAATGGGGAATCGATCATTATCTTTCATTTGTTGTGCTTGTGGGTATTCTTGTAAAATACTCTTGGTACGTATTTGCTTAGTTGTGTGTAGGAAAGTTTGGAGTACATTGTTGACTATTGCGTATGCTTTGCTCCAATATATTATAAACTTCTAACTTACATTCCAACGAGGTTTTCGTATGTTAAGGTGTGAACAAGAGCTATCCTATCTATTTGTAGAGTCAAATTCCATTACACTGGATACAACGCCATCATGGTTATCAATACCTTGATGCATCGTGTCTATGTGTTATAACAAACAATAAGGAACGACGAAAAATCCCAATCCCAAGATATGAGCAAATCATCATCATCATCATCATGCATTTATCATCACCATCTCTAGAAAATTCTTGGTGGATCATCTATAGACTTGTTGGATCTTCTGAAGAAATCATCAAAATCAATGGTCAATCATCTTTTTTATTCTATCTCCTCTCTGCGCTAACCTAGTATCATGACAGTCAACAAAAACATCATCAATGCATCCATCCTACATCCACAAATTGTTAGCATTCATACATCATAGCATATCATAATATGAAAAACATACATCCTACATCATCATTCACATTTAAGTTGTGAAGAATAATATAGATTTATTATTCTAAGCATCTTAAATTGTTGCATCACATCTCATATGTATCGCATTATCATATCATAAAGCATAAGCATCTGCATTATTCATACATCCATATGCATCATCATATCATAAAATTGCATAGAAAATACACAAAAAGAAATGCATCCATATCATTTGCATAAGCATAACATTTGCATATCATATCATCCATCCCATAACATGCCATGAAAAGATACTAAAAACTAAGTACATCCATCCATTGCATTACATTGCATCACATATCACATATATCATCACATATCTTATAGCTAAATAAAATATATCAACATCCAATGCATCCATGCATTCATAAAGAATGAAATAAAAGAACACATTACATCAAATCCATATCGTATCATATATATATATCAAAAGATGGTGATTGTCATTATACAATATTTGAATTAGTGTATGTATATCAGTCAAAAGTACAAGATCCACGAGGCTATCAAAAAGGATCCCATGAATGTATATCTGTGTAAAGAATTAGGAAATAATCAAGGAGTGTGTATACAAGCGAGCTAGCCCTAATGGCTACTCTCCTCACTAGGCTATCTCTCTGGATGATCCTTAGCCCTAGGATGTGCCTCGCTCCTCTGTGAGTAATTCGGTTGTCTAAGTGTCGTGGGGACATCTTGATGGTAGTGCATGTGATAATAGGTCACCTCAATCATGGCCTCTCTGTACAATCTGGCTGACATTGTCCGCCCCTGGGTTGCAACTGTCATGGTCTCTAGCTATTGACGCCGCCTGAGCTCTTGTGCTAACTACATCTCAATAGTCTTCTTGAGTGGACGCTCTTGGTCTCTCTCCACCATGACAACCTGTACCTCCTACCTAGCCTAATCTATCTTAGCAGTAATCACCAAAATCTGTTGATGAGCTTGATCCCTCTCACCTGTAATCACATGTATCTATTGTTGTAGTTTTTGCATTTGTATATCATGAGGATCTAGCCCTAGTGGTGGTGGTTGTACTAGTTGCTGCTATATTGGAGGCTATTGTGGAGGATGGTGATGCATTGGAGATGCCCCTGGGACCTGTCCATCCTGTTGATCCTGGTCATCCTGGCCTCTGCCCCGACCTCTACCTGGCCCATTGCCTAGCTTCCCTCTACCTCTGCCTATGCCCCTCCCTCTTAGTCTCCCTTATGGAGGTGCATCTGTTGGATCTATCAATTGGTAAGGGTGTGTGAACCATACATCATACACAGGCACTATCTGAGAATCCACCTATCCTTGATCATATGCCCATGGTCGAGCAACCAATTGTCGAAAGCCCTTGACAACCTCATGGGTTGGGATCGTAGGTCCTCACGCTATTGCCTCTCATGTTGACCTAGAAAATATGGCAATGTATGCATCATCTGGTATGTCCTTCATGTCGCCAAACTATCTCACCACCCTATTGGGCAGATACCTCTCAACAATCATATTCTCTTGACCCTACATGTATCGGGTCTGTCGAGTGAAGAACAATTGTTGCACATCATCATACCATGTTGAAATTTGAAGCCAAGGTCACCATCTGAATACTGTCATATCATCAATGAACCTACACCAGTATGGAATCCCGAGCTTCCATGTTTGTTGTAGTGTGATGGAACCCTTGTACCTCTAGACAACTGGATCATTTGGCTCTACATCCTCCATCTGAATAATTGGTTGAAGCACAGGGATGTGCTCCCAGGCCCAAATGTGAAGTAAGATGACCCCTGTGTCAATCGCCGTACCATCACAATATACAAACTTGTGCATATCATGGTACAGAGAGGCCAACATCACTGGCCCCCATGCATACTGAGTCTTCCTAAACAACTTCATGTGCCAATCTAGGCCCCATCCTAGACTGAATCCTCTACTCCATTGATCTAGAGCAACCAAGCCTGAGATAATAGCTACAGTAACTAGTTTGAAGGTAGGCACCCAACCTTTGTACATCTCGAGGTCAATCTAGTAGGTGACTAGATTAATGTCCTCCTAGTCCATCACTCACTCACCATGTATCGACAAATGCAATATCTACCATATATCCTCTAGTGTCACTATCGCCTCACTAATAGGAAGGTGGAACGATGAGGTCTCACTGTGCCATCACTCACACAACACTGTCATCATCGCCAAATGTGTCTGAACAATGGGCATGTACACCATGTACCACAGACTAATCTCCCCCAAATGCTCATGTTGCAACTTAGATAAATCACCAATTTTGGACAAAGTTGTTGGTCGGTGCTCACGAGACATCAAAGGTGGGATAACCTCCTGCACCCACGAGGCACACCACGTCAAAATTCAAAAAAATTTGGATCAGTTTGGATTTTTCATTCCAAAAATGACAAGAACGTTGCTATACATGATAGCATTTCTATAATTCAAATTTTGAACTGCGACGTTCAAGGAATTTAAATTGCAAATCACAGGTTGCGTCGCTAAAAACATATGCATCGCAATTTAACTTTGGAAAAACCCTAATCCTAATTTTCAAATTGCAATATGTGTCACTAAACACATATGCATTGTTATTTAGAATCTGAATTCTAAATTGTGAACTACATCACTAAACACATATGCATCGCTAAAAATTAAATTAGCATTGATGATTCTAGAAATAGTGTCACTCTAGAGCAACTTTGCCAAAGTTCAAATTTTAAAAGGCATTAAATGCACCAAAAAGTCAAAATTCAAATCAAGTTTCGAATCACATATCAGTGGTCCTGCTCTTGGAAGCCTCTGGTACTCTCGAACTTGATTGAAAATGTGTCATGGGAGCACTCGTGCCATTTCGTCAAAGGGTTAGAGCTCAAAATGTAAGAAATCCTGAAGGTGTGAATGCATAAATGAATTGAAAGTGACCCTTCCTCACCTATTTATGCTTGCAAATTAGGGTTTTTTGCCCTAATTTAACCATCAAGCTGGGTTTTTTTATCATTTTCACCAAAATTTCCAAACTAAAGCTTATTTTGCATAATTTTTTCGTGTTTTTGGCATGTTTTTTGCATTCTGGAGCGTTTCCGGACCCATTGGGTAGCACTTTAACTTTTGTCGAGAAATCAACCCAAAATTCAAATTTTTCGTCTGATTTCTCGAGGGGGCAAGGAACTAACTTATTCCTTTTGCTGGGGCAACAATTGGGCATCCAAATTTTTTTAAAAAAAAAATTGATTTAAGCAACATTTTTTCATCCGAAGATTATCAGTCTTTGAACTGAAGCAACAAGTACCTCGCTTCAAAGAGGGGAAAAATGTAGACATTGAAAAATGTCCTGAATGATATCATACACTCGAATCAGGTATATTAACATCATTTCCTCTAGAAACCCATCCTCTTTTCACTTAATTAATTAAATTAGCCTAGCTAGTTAATTAATGGCATCATTATTAACCTAATTAATTTAATCGGGTTAATTCACCCCCTTTCATGCTAACAC
This sequence comes from Sequoia sempervirens, assembly GCA_007258455.2. Classification (NCBI taxonomy): domain Eukaryota; kingdom Viridiplantae; phylum Streptophyta; class Pinopsida; order Cupressales; family Cupressaceae; genus Sequoia; species Sequoia sempervirens. The sequence goes on from VDFB02373365.1 coordinate 4,167,347, forward strand.
TTTGTCCTATTAAATTAAATAAATCAAACTATTTAATTTAAATCCCTAAATCTTCTTATTTAATTAAATAACCCTAAATTATTTAACTAAATGTCATTCCACCTTTCCCCCATTCATTAAATCATTTTATTTAATGAATATCATCTAATTTTTCTAATTACCCTAATTGCATAATTAATATTGTTTAATTATCAATTAAATCTAATTTCCCCCACTTGCAAGGGCATATTCCTCCTTTGCACATTCCTCCAAAAGGAATATTCTCATGGAATATTCCTTCCCCTTTTGCACAAATTAATTTAGTTTTAATTAACTAAATTATTCTTTTCCCTCACCCATGAGAATATTCCAAAGAATATTATCTCTCCTCACTCATTTGAAAAAGGGGAATATTCCTTTTTTCTCAAAAAACTTAGCTTCTTGAGCAAGTTAACTTGTGACCTTTTGTGCAAGTTAACTTATGACCTCTTAGACAAGTTGAAAATGTGTTTGCTTGAAGGAATATGAAGCCTTGATTAAATCTCATCTTGCATTCTCATCCGTTGATGAGAATCCATGATCCATGCCTCCAATTTCTTCCATCCTTGACCGTTGATTAGCTTTTTCAATCTCAACCCTTCATCTCTCATTTGCTTTCCTATAAATAGAGCACTATTTGGAGACAAATGGATGTATCTTTTAACATCAAAGTTATGTTGTTAAAATCACTCACACTCACACTCATATTTAGCACATATTTAGCATCTTTTAGTTTATTTTAATTGATTAATTAGCTTAAGCTTCCATTAATGGCTTCCATGATCACATCATGCATCCATTTAGCTTGTTTAATTAATTAGGGTTTGGATCTTTTAGGTTAGAATCCATTTAGAATTAGCTTAGCATTTGTATATTTTCATCATTTAGCATAAAATCATATTAATCTAGCTTTCATCATGCTCATTTAGATTAAAATCATGTTTTTATACACATCCCACAACTGTTCCATTAGTTATCTTCAATAAAACTGACCGGGGAAGGCTCATTTATCCACAGGATTGGGAAAGGGTCATCGTTCCACATCAATGTGACACCACTACCACAACGGGATAAGTTTTGAATGGATTAGAATAAACATTTTAGACCTTTCGTAGTTTGGAATGTTTAATTTTGATAAATGTTTTGTTTAACTTTCATTTGAATTATCCTTTTCAAATTTGACGTTAGTGGCTTCATTATGCTTTGATTCTTCATGGATCAAGCGTAATTAACCCATACATATTCGTCGATCACAGGGTCCAATATGTGTCCCCTAAATTTTTTTGTTGCATTTGGTATTTATAAAAACTAGTTGATAGAAATATAGTCAAGATCAAGTGCTAGAAGTTGTGTACTTTTTTATATCTTTTTATTGAATTTTTTTTATAATTTTTTGAAGTGGATGCATCACTCACTATATCTATCACATAACTAGCACAAAAATAATAATAAAACATTTAAAAAATAATACATAAAGAATGAAGCATAGAATAATTCTATTTAATTTATTTTTTAAATTGATAAGTGGACCAAAAGTTATTAAGAAAAATTGGTACATATGTATATGAGGAATATGAAGATATTAGTAAAAAAAAATCAAAATAATTTGTCAATGTATATGTATATATGTGTGTGTGTATACATGCACATATATATACATATATATATATGTATGTGTGTATATATATGGTTAAAAAACTAATAGAAAAGTGGAAATTTGGTGGTAATTTTATCAAAGATTATTATAAGATGAATAAATTTAGCGACATTGAAGTTCAAAAATGCTATTGAATAAGAAAAATAAGTTTCTTTGAGGAAAAATAGAATTTAAATACTTAGGCTCACCCATCTAAGTCCCAAACCAAGCCTAAAATGGAGGGAATTATTTTAATTAAATAACATGAGTGTGTTACATAATGCTAATGCATATATAATGCACTCGCATTATGTAGAAGACTAAAAGTCTTTACAAAAGGGAAACATATGACCCCCATGATTTGGTCCCAAAATATATATTGTACATGGTTTCTATTTGATTTCTATGATACTTATTGATATTTTTATTTATATCACTAGAAATGATTGATTTGCATTATAAATCAATAATTATTCAATCACTACATACTTTTTATTTGATCGGGAGTTTTATTTGTCAATTTTATTTACAATTAACATAAATTTGGTAATTTATTAAATAATATTTTACTTATATTTTAAGAGTCTTCTTGTGATCACTATGTTCCTTTTGAGTGATCATTAAATTCTTTTTATGTAATTGATCATTTTAATTAAGGTATATTGATAATTTTGTGTAGTAAGAAATATTTGACAATTACTATGGGAAGGAACAAGCAAGGAAAACTTAAGTGAATTTAAGTAGAGAAATAAAAATAAAGAGGGCTCATTAAAATGCTTATTCAAATGAAAAAATGGAGGTGAAGGTACATCATCATTACCAATTGACTTGAGTGTAAAATCAAGTCGTAAATCACTTGTTGAAATAATAAATAATAAAATCATGATTGATGATAAAACATCAATTATTGATATTATTTTTATTCTTAATATAGAAATTGTTAGTCACTCAAGGACTCAAGTCTCCAGGATCACCTACAAAACTAAAAATATCATTTTACAAGAGAGAAAAGCAAGAGCATAAATTTGTAATAATAGATGCAAGATAATACTAGATCAAATGTGCTCAATATGTAATGAACAATATTGCTATTGAATGGAAATGAATAGAATTATTTACAAATGAAAACCCCTTGGTTATATAGCCAAGGTGAGACATAGAATTAGAAAATATCATGACAAGTGTCTTAATCCTATGTCATGAGACAACTAACTCACCAAATATTAAATGACCTAGGAAACAAGAATTAAATTCCAAAAAGATAAGATCTAAGTGACAACTAAGACTTCTAGAAATATTCTTAGGACCTAAGTAAAATTAATGTAAGGCCTCACTAATGCTCAGTCGACTTGGTGTTAGACACATAATTCGGAGGAGAGGTTCCTAGTTGAACAGTCCACTAAACCCTCACAAAGGCTCCATTTAATTATCAACTAAGGCTTCATAGGCTTGTGATGATTTTGGCACTATATGTGCATTCATAGACTCTGCATGGCCTATATTAGTGAGTATAGGTGGCTTACACATGTGCAAGAAAATAGTAAAAGCTAAAAAAGGAAATAAAGCATAAACTGTAAAATAGGGGAAATAACTTAATCTGCTACTGGTGTTGCGAGTACCTTTGGCTTAACACTGTATCTGTTAAATACTAAACCCAAAATCTAAAATTTCACTAGCACTACTAATTCTTACTTATAACTACTAGACTCACTTTGGAGGATGACGCAATGATACATTACAAAACATAAATCATGAGACAAGATATCATTCATATGCCTGTTATGAAGAGTCTATTTGAAATGAATGCAACAATCTAAATATCTAATTTAACAACAAAAATTAAGGTGCATGAACAGTACCTTGAGTGGCCCTTGCTCGAGTTGATGTACCCACAAGAGAAACCAAATATGTGGTACTTGAATCAACTAATCATAATAGTAAACTGGAATATCTTTATTGCATATAATTGAACTCTACAATCTAATAAGAATCTTCACAGATTTCTCATTCATGAGTGCATAATAGAAAACTAATAATGAAGTATTATTTGTGAAACAACACTATAACTATTAAAAACATATATCTTCTAACTAGATCTACTCCTCAACCACCAATCCAGCTATATAGGTTCAAGAGGAGGTTTATTTGCATAAGGACTAAAAATAGAAATTAAATGTAGATGTCCACTCTCCTTAAAAATAGAGAGAAACAAAGTTTTTGCAAATGAAACTATACCTAAAAAATATAGAAGAATACAAATAGGATTGACACCCTGCCCTAACTGTTTGACAGAGATGTGCTCTGTTAAAATAGTCATGTTGGCTTCCTGATCACTACAAACTTCTTCTTCCTTCCATCATTTTATTGGATGATCTAGTGACTCATGATTGACCACTTTAATGATTTCCTTCATTATTTCATGTAATTATTATGTTCTCAACATTCTAGACTCTCCCATGCAATCTACTTGGAATTCTTTGGTTGCGGGCTAAGCTCTCCAGTTGCTATAGGTTGCAATTCTTCTAGCTGCAAGAATTTATTTTCATCTAAAGTAAACACACCATTATCAACCATGAATTAAACATAGATTCATACTGAATTTCATACACATTCACACATTTATCCATGCAAACATCATCATATCATAATTATATTTCCACATAGAAACATTTGGTTTAGGATGCATAAAAGACATCAAAGATATAAAAGGTTCATGATTTTTTGTGAGATAAGAAACTTTAAATGTTAAAAGACATAAACAAAAAGGAAGAAAACTAGTTATTTCCTAGGCCCATTGCTTAACATGTTACAAATAGGACCTATAAGTGAACTAGATATGTAAAATACCTATTTACACCAACACCCCCTTAAGTGAAATTTAGGGAGTAGATTATTATGTAAATGATGCAAAATTAGGTTTCAATTACTAGGCTATGTTACGTACCCATGTACAAATACAATCTCTCACAAACATAGAAAAGGAGAAAAATGAATGGGACAAAAATCCTCCCCAAAAGAGATGAAAACAAAATGCTCTCAATGAAAACCCCATGTGAGGAAAAAGACCCCCCATAAGAGAGAAGAAGAGAGACCATGCAACCCACCACAATATAGAGTCTCCTATAATGATGGTAGATGCTCAACATTAAATTTTTAAGATGATCCAATCTTGTCAAACAACATTCCTCTTCTTAGGAAGAAACAAAACCAAGATAGAAAGCCCACCAACTACTCATACTTGCAACAATCTCCCCCTTTTTCATTGATGGCAACACATGATGTTAAAACCCACCAACAATAAACAGAATTGCTCTAATCACCAACATACTACTCCATACCAACTCTTTTCATTTCTCTCCCTTACATCATACTCTTCTTGTTCATTTTACTCTTTCTCCCTTTCTCAATTGACTCTTTCCTTTTTCACATTATTCTTTCCCCCCCTTTGACATCAATGGAAAAGGGAAACACATTTGCATCACTTCCCCCTTTGACATCAATCATACTTGTACCTGCTCTACAACATCTTTTCCTTTTTATTTCTCTGCATACTCCCCCTTAGCAGAACGCAAAAAATTGTACCAACCAACAACCTCTACACATATCCTTTGACACAACTAACAAAGGACAATACCAACCTACACTAACACTTACTCCCCCTGAATGCAACAACCAACAATGCCACTACCTACTTCCCTTGAGAGGTATCCTCCAACATCAATCTAGGACAAAGAATGAATCTTGAAATCCACTAGACTTATGCATATCCTTATGCATCTAGTTCAAGGAAGAAGGGGCAATAACCCCTATCTTCTCTCAAAGATACTCAAAAGTATCATTAGGAAGAGCCTTAGTGAATATGTTAGAAACCTAATCCTTTGTGGGAACATACTTTAGCTTCACCTCATTCTCTACAACCTTCTCTCTCAAAAAGTGATACTAGATTGAGATATGTTTTGTCCTTGAGTGCATTACCGCATTCTTTGAAATTTTAATAGAACTTGTATTGTCATAGAAGATAAAAATTGGTTCATCATATACCACTATGATATCCTTGAAGGTTTGCTTCATCCCCAACACTTATGTGCAGCAAGATGTTGCAATGTATTATGCCTCTGCAGTAGATAAAGAAATTGAATCTTGCTTCTTGCTTAGCGAAGACACCAATCTACATCCAAGAAAGAATACACCATCACTTGTAATTTTATATCATCCACACAACCTTCCCAATCTGCATCGATATAAACACTCAAAGAAAAATAAGTATCCTTTGGATACTATAAACCATGTTCCAGAGTGCCTTTCAAGTATCTGAATATCTTCTTCACTGCTGCAACATGTGACCCTTTAGGATCTTCTTGAAATCTAGCCACAAGAAAAACCGCATGCATGATATTTGGTCTTGTAGCATCTAGATATAGCAGTCTTCTAATCATTGATCTATACTTGCTCTAATCAGCCTTAGGAGATTCATCATTCTTACTCAACTTGCAACCAATAACCATAGGAGTGCATACTAGTTTAGAATCTTTCATTCCAAAAAATTTCAATATTTCCTTGACATACTTTGATTGTGAAATGAATATTCCTTTTTCTATCTGTCTGATTTGCAATCCAAGGAAGAAATTCATCTCCCCAAACATTAATATTTCAAACTCATTCTACATCTCTTTTGCAAATCTCTTACACATTGCTTCATTTCCTCTAAATACGATATCATCAATATACATAACAATAATCAAGCTTTGATCTTTTTCAACTTAAAAATAAAAATTACTATATGTGATACCTTTATTGAATCCTTGTTGTATCAAGTACCTATCCAACCTTTCATACCAAGATCTGGGAGCTTGCTTCAATCCATATAATGCTTTCTTCAATCTGTAGACTATATCTTGTTTGTTTGATAATTGAAATCCTTCTAGTTGTTCAATGTATACCTCTTCTTCCAACTCACCATTCAAGAAAGTAGACTTCACATCCATTTGATAAACATTGAAGTCCTTATGCACTGCAAAATCCAAAAAAATCCTAATAGCTTCCATTATTTCCACTAGAGAAAATGTCTCCTCAAAATCTATTCCTTCTAGTTGTGAGTACCCCTTACACATAAGCCTTGCCTTGTTTCTTACTGCTTCTCCATTCTCATTTAGTTTGTTCCAAAATACCCACTTAGTTCTGTTGAAAGGTGCAAGACAACTGAGAGGTGGGGGTGAATCAGTTGTCACCAAACTCAAACTCAAATCTCAAACATTTATCAATTTCTTATCTTCTTAACTCTGTTATTAAGTATGAACATGAAATATAAATAACATAAGGCAATATCAACACAGGAAACACCAGATTTATGTGGAAAATCCAATGAGGGAAAAACCACAGTGAGGATTAACTCACAATATAAAGTAATTCCAAAAATTGAATATATAAGGCTCACTGCCCATAATAGGACCCACTCATTGCCTACAAAAAGGATTACAAAACAAAAATGGCTTTATAGCTAGAATGAACTGGTAAGAGTGCACCTAACAAGTGCTAATTCTGTTTCAGTGATGCTCAATAAATTGACTTAACACACTTCATCATTTTTGCACTTCTTCACATTCACATTATTGCAATTCGTCTTATACCACAATCTTCCAAATTGTTTGACATATATATCTGACCTATTCACAAGAATCAATTAGGTCGGCCTAATTAGATGCAACCAAAAATGACTGAATGTCGGCTTCAAGTATTCACAAAATCTTTCCAAACAATAAATCAAAACGTGTAGCACACTACATCATGTTGGCATAGACCTAAGATAGGTCACACATACATCCGCATAATAAAATTAATTCACCATAACACCAATTATCCATGAGGTCAGCCAGAGATAGGCTTAATAGCAAAATGCAATCAATAGAGTAATGCTAATACACCATATGAGCACCTGTGCATGAGATATTTTGAACATACAAGCTTCACACATTCATAAACTATTTCCCAAAACCACAAGCAACAACTATCAACCGTGAAGGATTTCATATCGAAATACCAGAGGATGTAACCTATATATTGATTCAGATACTGGTCCAGAATACCAAATCAAACAATGACGTAGTTTTGCAGTTGCAACTCATATAACATGGTGACATCAATGACAACACAAAAACATTATAGTTAGCCATTCTTCCAACAAGTTCCAATTACATTCTTTTTTGCTAGTCTTGGGACAAGTTCCCAAGTCTAATTTTTCTCAATATGCATTAGTTCTTCTTCCATAGCCTTGATCTAATACTCATCCAGGTTGCATGCTTCAACCACTATTTTAGGTTCAACTTTAGAGATTAAACATGGGTTTACCTATTCTTCAACCATAGAAACTTTTCTCCTTGTCAAAACACCTCTACTTTTTTTATCAATGATCTAATCCTCAAAATGATTCTTCTACACATATTTAAGAGTTTTATGGATCCTTTCCAAAGCTTCTTCCTTTTCAATATGAACTTTGTTTTCCTTACCTTCATCTCTATAATTTTCTTTGCAAGAGGACTCATCTGATTCATATCCATCTATCACCATAGAATTCTTATGTAGGTCTTCATCCACTTTGACACTTGCACTCTCAACAATATTTTTTTAGCCTCTTGTTGTAGCACCAGTAAGCTTTGATTCTTTTAGAATATCCAAAAAAGATACCTTCATCAAATCTAGTATCAAACTTTCCTAAGTTTTTTCTTCTGATATAGCATTTGCTTCCAAACACTCTAAAGTATTTGAAAATAGGGATCCTTCCATACCACAACTCATACGGAGTCTTTGCACTATTTGTTATTTCTTGAACTCTATTAAGTATGTAGAAAATAGTATGAATTGATTCTCTTCAATAGACTTCTGGTAGGTTTTCCTCTTTCATCATTAATCTTGTAGATTCCTGAACAATCCTATTCTTTCTTTTAACCACTCCATTCTATTGAGGAGTCCTAGGGGCAGATAAATGCCTCTTTATTCCATGATTTTCACAAAAACTATTAAACTCACTGGAGGTGAACTCTCCACCTCTGTTAGACCTTAAACATTTGATTTTCATATCCATTTCATTCTCAACCATAACTTTAAATTCTTTAAACTTATCTAGAACTTCTTATTTTTCTTTGAGAAAAGTAATCCATGTCATTCTAGAGTAATCATCAATTAATAGCATGACATACCTGTCACCTTGAAAACTTATTACTCTGGTAGGACCACAAAGATCTATATGCACTAGCTCCAAGAGTCTGGTAGTATATCTTTAACTTTAAATCTTCTTCTTGCTTGCTTCCCAATTTGAAATTCCTTGCAGACAACAATGACGGGCTTTGCAATCTATAGTAGATCTCTCACAACTTGAACTGAACTAATCCTTTCCAAGCTATCAAAATTAATGTGACACATTCTTCTATGCCATATCCAACTTTTGTTATCTGAGTCATATATCAATGACCATCAACACCTTTGAGTTGATAAAAATTTCCATCTATCCTTCTTCCAACAACAACTACAGTTTTGGAGCCTTTTTATGATCTAACATCCATCATCTTGAAACATAAGATCATATCCTTTGCTATACATTTTTACAACACTCAAGAGGTTATGACTCGAGCCCTTAACATAAAGAACATCATCTGTATTATTCTTTCCATCAAAACCGATCAATATTTTCCACATATCTTAGTAGATGTATCATCACCAAACTTAACTAGACCTCCTTCATATTTCTCAAGTTTAACAAACTTACTTTTTTCACCAGTCATATGATTTTAGCATCCACTATCAATGATCCAATAGTTCTTCTCCTCTCTAGCATGAAAATCAGTCACCATAGTTTCTTCAGTATTATGACTTACTTCCGGAGCCTTTTCCGTCATCCATCTCTTAGAGTTAGTAGAATTAGATTCAACATTTATAGCCATGAACAAGCATTCACTATCCTCGTCATCTGCAAAGTCAGATTCATCATCAGATATACTAGAATATTCTCTAACATAATAACTTTTTTTAATTATTTTACCTTTTTTCTCCTTATTCTTGTCATTCAAAGCTTTGTTTGGACATCTTGAAGAATAATGACCTATCTTTCCACAAGTGAAGCATTTGAAAGGCAACTTACCTCAGTATTTTCCAGTATCCTTTTTCATTCTTCTCACAAATTTTGCTTCTACATCATCAAGATCCTCTTGATTTGATTCTTCAGTATTTTTTGATTTACCAACCTTAAAAGAAAATTCAAAATTTGCATTACTTGGAAGAAATTCTCTCATTTCAAATGTAGGTAACACACCATACAACTGATCTCTAGTATATTTACTTAAATCTTGAGCTTCCTCAATAGCAGAAACTTTATGGTTATAAGCTTTAGGAAGAGTTCTCGGTGCTTTCTTTACCACTTCTTCTTCTTCAAGCTTTCCACCAAGACCTTTGATGGAGTTGAAAATCTCATCCACCTTATGCATGTAGCTTGTAAAATTTCCATCTTCTAACATCCACATGTTCTCAAATATGATCTTTAGATTCTGCATCTTAGCTTGCTTGACCTTATCATCTCCTTCAAAAATGCTTTCCAAATTTGTCTAGATCTCTTTAACAACTTTTAGATTCATAAATTTCACAAGTTCAGTATTAGAAAGACAACTTAAAAGAGCATACCTTGTTTTACCATTGTTTTCATAGGCCTTATCTCATCATTAGTACTCAGACCATTTGTAGGCATAGTGTATCCAGTCACAATAGACTTCCAAACTCCATATCCAAGGGATACCAAAAAACCTTCCATCCTTGTCTTCTAGAATGCATAATCCAATCCATCAAATAAAGGAGCATATCCCTTGTGCACCATCCCAGATCTACCTCAAGTAGTTAATATTTCTTCCAAGGAAACTTTCTCTAATACCAATTGTTGAATGCACAGGACAACTAAGAGTGAGGAGGGCCACACCGCCCAAAACCCACATAAATTACAACAATAGATAACAACACAGAAGATATGAGATAGAAAAATGACCCACTTTCAATTATTTTTAGAAAATGAAATTACATATTCAAAGCTTACATGCTACAACCTCAAGGACTTGATTCATTACAACAAAATCAACTCTGAAAATAAAATCTACTATTCGAAGCCACAATATGCACTATTAGGGCCACCTTCTACAACCCCCACTTAACCCTTTTTATTTTCCCCAATAACCGCCCTAGAAAGTTCTAAAAAGTTCAAATTTCCCCTTTTGTTTTGGCGAAAAAATTTCACTATTTGATTTCTGGCCTAGGAAGAAATTTTAATGAAATTCACTTTTTAGAGGACCAACTTCGTGGGGCCATAAATTTTGATCTAGGTGTCCAATTTGCTATTATTCAATATCATTGGAAAGCTCTCGACGAGCTCTACAACACATGAACCAACCATAGGTCGGTTCAACCACTTTTTGAGTTATTTCGGGGCCTCTAAAGTTTTACATCTAAATTTGAAGTTGCATTGGACAAATTTCTCATAACGAAAACTTTAATTTCTTCCAAACCATGCAGGGTATTGAGATGATTCTTTTGCAACCGGAAATGTTTTTCTGCTCTATTCCTTGGGGTAAAATTTCACGTCCATACGAGCTTGTTTAGGTCGACTTACTAAAAATATTAAGTGCCCATTTTTCGCTATTTTTGATGCCTGACAGTCTTATACCCCCTAAGTGCCATCATGAGACTCAAAACAACTAAAGAAAATAAAGAAAACAATTTTTTTTTGGGTGATGCAAGATTTCCCTACATCGTTGGATATTCTTGCATCAAAGAGGGGGGTGAATCAGTTGTACATTAAAATATCAAAACCCCCGTTTACATTCAGATCCACATCAACTTCATCAGCCTTTAATCCATTAGAATGATTTAGCATGAAAGAAAATAACAAAAACTAAAACACATCAACACCATGCACAATAGAGCACCAAATTTATGTGGAAAACCCAAGAAGGGAAAAACCACTGTGAGGATTAGCTCAGAATATGAATTAATTGCAACACCAAATACAATAGGCTCACTGCCAAATTATAGAAAAGAAGAAAAGAAGATTGTTACAATGAGAAATCCATCTCAATGCAACAAAAAAGTCCACCACAGCATCACCAACACATTCGTAACCTTTCTGAATATTGTAGACACCTTTTTCTCAATGCTTCCAATATTCTAACTGTTAAAGCTCTCACTACACTTCACAAATTTGTACTTCACACCTCTGCAATTTGTATCATTCTTGCTACTCACACATCCTCCATCAACACAACACATATTTATACCTTCCTCAACCTTGAAAACATTCTCCAAGGTTGGCTATGCACCTCAACCATGCAATCTCAAATTAGGTTGGCACCAAAACATTCCCACGGTGGAAAGGAATGAAGACTAACCACATCACACCTTAACTCGGACCTAAATCCACTCGAACATGCCACACCACATTTCCACAATCACCGAAGGAAATCTGTAATTAGTGTAAATACCCAAGGTTGACTGAACCTGTGTAAACACCATTAAGTATTTAAGTACACACTTCCTTTGATCTTGAGACAATTCACAAATAACAAAAATTAGTTGAACAAAATATAGAATATTCCACAAACACCCTAAAATCCAACAAATTCTTTTGCAACAACTTTCACTTGAAGAAAAAACTCATGTATGTCCCAGTTAATCTTCCACACACTATAACTCAAGAAATAAAATTACAAAGCACCAAAACATGAACAACTTCAACTGAAGGTATATATGAACCTTATCAGTACACTTCCAAAACCGTGAGACCAAAATACAAATTGCAGAGAAATGCGGAGCAAAACCATTTCTCCCAGACACCACTGTAATACACAGTTCACACACTGGTGAACACAACTTTCTCTATACAATGATCCAGACCAAGAAACTCTAGATATAACATATATGAACACCTCTAATCAACATATTTGAACTACACAAGAATATCTTCAACACAAAAGAAATGTGGAGCAAAACCAGAACACCACTTTGTATACTAGAACACCTCTATAACACACTGCTTCCTCTTTATTCATTTTTTTTCAATAGAACTTGGAAACCAAGCACCACAAACACATTCTCATCATCTTCACCACTTCCTCATCATCACCAAACCAACTGCAACACGCAAGCTTAACCAAACAACACCCACAAACATAATCTTATCAAAGAAACACTAGAGGTTGACACTAGTAACACTTACTAATGATAATATAATGCAACTAATCAAAGCATCATCACAAATTTTCAACCATCACTAATTGACATCAATGAAAAAACAAACATAATCCTATTGACATCAATGCCAAGACCAACTACTCATACTTGCAACAGGAGGCTCCTCAAACTAGTGCAAGGAAGAAGGACAAGAATGTAGAGAGTGCACCTATCACCCTCAAGGACGAAAGTGGAAGAAAGAACTAGAGGGGTCTATCCTTTAAAGAAAATATCTAGTTCCTTTCCAAGGAGTGGTACAGGCGATCAAGGGTCGCCGCTTCCTTGGAGATCAGTAGTGGTTTTGTGTGTGTGTTGGTTGATGGTTGGTCCTATATCTTTTTTTGTGTTTTCTGCTAGACTTCTCCATTGTTCAAGTTTTAAAGCTTTAGTATTTAGTTTATTTTTTGTTTGTCTCATTTCTTTTGAGATCCTTCTGCTTGGCCTCCATGGTTGTTTTGTAATGGGTATGGTCCCTTCCCATTTTATCTTAATCAAAACTATGTTAATTTGTGCTAAAGTAAAACTCCCTTTAATATTTAAACAAATCAACTTAGATGAAGTTTGAAAAATATAATGTTAAGGTGAATGACGATAATGAATAATCATTTTATAAAATAGAACCTAGATTAATGGCACAAGTCAAACCAAGAAAAAAAAACTAATTTATATCATAACTAAATACACAACAATCATAAATTATTTTACATAAACATTAATGTGAACAATAAATGTAAGCCTATTAGTGGCCTGTATGAAGTATTATCCATATCCTATATCCATTTTTTTTCTTCTCCCATGGAATTTATCCTCCCATTTGATACACTTTATCACACTTATCAAATTGTCCCTAATATATGCTAAAAGGAGAAAATATATGAGCATGTTAGTGGCTTGTATGTAGTCTTATCCATATCCTATATTTATTTTTTGTTTTCTCTCATGGAATCTATCCTCCCATGTGATAATCTTTATGAAACTCCTCAAAATTTCCCTAATGCATGTGAGAAGGAGAAAATATGTAATTATTATCAATCAAACATCAAATAAACTTAATTAATTACACATAATCATCTTGATCCACAATTAATTAAATTGCATTAATATGAAAGAACCTAAAAGAAAGAAAGAAAACATGATTTAGATTATGCATGTGAGAAGGAGAAAATATGTAATTATTATCAATCAAACATCAAATAAACTTAATTAATTACACATAATCATCTTGGTCCACTATTAATTAAATTGCATTAATATGAAAGAACCTAAAAGAAAGAAAGAAAACATGATTTAGATTCTCTTAGTGTGTAAGTAACAAATAAAAATTAAGATTTTAGAATAAACTAGAAGCCTAATTAATAAATAATTAATTAACATGAGAGTTAAGAGATCATCAATTAAACAAGGGACAACACATGCAAATAGGAAACAAAAAGAAGTTATAACTAAGAGAGATGAGAAAAAATATAAATGGATGCACCTAGGATATGTTTTAGTGACTTTTGGAATGGACTATGGAAGACTTTAGGAAGCTATAAACCAAATATAGGAGTAAATAGAGTTATGACATGTGTTTTTACATAATTTTCTAATGGAGAATTAGATTTTTATACAAATATCTTCAATGTGAAATAAATTCAAACTTAAAATAAAGGAGTTATGTTAGATATTTTTATAAGTCGGATATCGTATCTCCAAAAATTTAAATTGGATTCTCTTTAGAAAATGATTGAAAATTTGGTTGGTCTGATATTATTTTTGTTGCTTCTAAGCATGCTAAGGGGAAAGGGAAACTTTCATTTTGTAAATAGTAAGTTAGATATATGTATTCTTAGGAAAGTATTATCTCCCTAATCCAATATTCTTTGGGTTAAAATGTCTATTAAAGGAAAGTATTTTGGATTGTGTTTTATTTATGCATCTAATGAATAGATGGAGATGTTGAATCCTTGTATGTGGACATGTTCTAATTTTCATAGGACTCCTTGGGTTTTTGGAGGGGACTTTAATATGGTTGAGAACATAGAAGATAAAATAAGGGTATTAAGGTTTTTCTAGAAAGGTAACAAGTTTTTTTTTTTCCAAATTTAAGAGAAGGTTTAGATTGTTTGACCTTATGTGTGGTATTAAAAAGATAATAAATGTATGTGGTTTTCTTGGTCTAATATGTAAAAATGGAATAAAAGAGTAATTAGAAAACTAGACAAGTTTTACTTTGTGAGGATTTTTTTTTGGTTGTTGATAACAATGTGGCAAATAGGTATCATTTTCCATCATCATGTGGAATTTTGTTTTGATCATATCCTAATTTTTTGTTAATAAAACCTAGTTTAGGTCCAAGAACCAACAAAATTGGGCTCTACTGATCCAGGAGGATCCAAAAACCTCAAAAATTTCACAGTTTCAAAATCACCTGAAAGTGGTCTCAGATTGAAGAGCTCGTTGACACGATCTTGACGCAACTTGAATCGCGTCAAAAGGAGATCGTACGTGCAAGTTATGCTCAGTCAAAGGTTCAATCAAACCGGGTACCAGAGGCCATCAAGGAAGTGAAAACAATTGATCATCTCCAAATTCATCAAAATTGGCGTCAAATCAAAGTGCTCATCGAGATGATTCCGACGACATCTATTTTGTCAAAAATGGAGCTTGTACGCATGATATATGGCCGGTCAAAGTTTTCAGTTGATTCAGTTGACCTGAGGTACAAGTGATGACATCATCATGTCGACATGGTAGATCATACTATACGGATTCTGATATGGACCAATCATAATTTTGACATGTGTCATTTGTATGATGACGCAGCATACCATATAAGATGACGTGGCAGAGGATGTGTCAAATGAAGTGGCATTCTGTACATCCAGTTAGCAGTACAGTGTCGATACAGTCAGCGTTGAGGTGGCAGTGACGTGTCTTGGTCGATGAATGAGGAGGTGACACATGGAGCAATCGAGAGGCGCCACGTGTCACCCTTATTGGTGGGCTCCTGTGGCGGTCGGTGAGTAGTTGAACTAATAAACAAAATATATTGTATTGGCTTGAACCCATAACCTCTCCTAGGCTAGCGGACAAAGCCACCGCTACGCCCATGTAACTCCCTTCCTGATTGTTGTTCATGGGCTATTTTTCTTATTAAAAAACTTTTAAATCCGTTTAAAATTTGATGTCGGCGGAAATTGAACCAACAACCGGCCTTGTTATAAAAGTTTTTCCCACCATTCTACCATTCGGTGCATTTAAAATATGTGTGGGCTAGATTCTATTTAAAGCTTTGTTAGGGTTGTGTGCTAACAAATAACCTTTTATGGTTATTTCCAACCTTTGTAAATTAAACAAAGGCAAACCCCCGAAAATATAAAAGACAAAAGGGGTGTTAGAAAGGTTATGGGAGGTTATTTTGCAATTATGATGGTTTAGCCCCATTATGGGCTTGATTTATGTATAAAAAGGAGAGGTGTGAGAGTGTTCTCATGCAAAAAATTTCATTCAGAAGTCCAAGTGATTTTGGGAAAGCTATGTTTTTGTGAAGCAAAGGGAGAATCTTTGGAGGAAAAAATTTACAAGGTGTTTTTGTACACCAAAAATTGTAAAATTGTGAGTGATTGAAGATTGGATATTGTAAGAAGGCTATTGAAGCTTGGCAATATCAATAAAGTGGTCCAATGTTGAGAAGTGGACCCGGAGACGTAGTCCTCAAGGACTAACTCCGTTATCAAACTGTTTGTGTCTCTCTTCCATCTCTTTATTGTTCTCTCATTTATTTTGGTGTTATGTTCTCTCGTGAATGTTATTATAGATAACTGATTAAAAGTGTTTGAAAGCATAACTTAGTTTCATAATCTCAAGAGTTTGTTGCATAATCACGCATTACTGTTGCGATCGGGAATTAAATCTATAATTGGATTAAGTCTTGGGAAACTTTAACGTCCTATTTTACAGTTCACTTACCCTACAGTCTAGGCTACAACTGCCAAAAGAAAAATTGGATGATGAATTATCAAAAAATATATCTGGAACCCATCAAAACATCCTAACAAAACAATCAAATCCAACACTAAACCAACCTCAAACATAGTTCAGCAAACATATAACATATATTTGAAAACCCTAACTAGGAAACTCAACAAATTAAACAATCCAAGTCCCCCCTATTGCACACATTTACATTTAACATATACTAGTTTTTTATTGAGGGCTTGAATTCCCTCACCCATGATCTCCACCTCCTATGAGTCACAATAATCAAAGAATCATGAAATGTCCTTTGTTGGAAGAAATAATTTCATTTACTTCATAATTGTTTCTATATCCATCTAAAAACAAATTTTATAGTTCTTCATAACATGAGTATGATCCAAAACATAATCAAGATGACCTTCAACTTGATGAATGATTTCACCAACATCTTCATGCAAAATAAAGGAGAAGGTTGTGATAGAGAGCATCGTCATGCAAGATAATGACTAAGCCATGTAAAATATAGTCTAACAACCTCTAGAATAACTTGGATCCAATAATTTTTTTTCCAATATATTCATAAATACATACCCTAGATTATCCATCTAGCTCCTTGGCCAAGTGCTAAATGTGAATCATCCACTATCCCCCAATTGCCTCTTTGTGAGTGCACAACACTAAGTACCATGACCAAACATAGAGCCCCACATACAAAACCAAAAGGATGAAAACTATGAGAATGAATAGAAGCCTAGTCACCTATAAATAACATGAATAATGGAAATGAGGAAAACCATTGCAATAATTACTACACACTAGGGAGAATCGACATCATTCCTACTCATAACCCTACACACCCCAAACTCACACTAATTGTTTAGCCCATCATAGTCCTACCCCATCATCAAAAGTTGATCATTGTATTTTTATTCCTTATGCTAATTCTTAATTTCAAGGGCTCTTTAAATTTAATAATTCCCTACTAAGGGATAAGTCATGTTGTAGTGGTGTGCAATGCCTATGGAATATATTCTAGGCTAGGGGTAGATGTAATTCTACTATTTTTAGTTGATCTAAGACTATGAAGGTTGTTTAATTTTTTTTAGGATTGATGGTAAGGATTTGACCTAATGAAAAGGGTTTCTTGTTTTATGGATGGGTGTGTGCACAAAGATGGGGGACCAAAAAGTGGCCAAAACCACTTTTTGGTATAGATAGCATATAACGTGTGTAGATTCCATTCTAATGTCTAATAAACTTGGTGGTAGGCACTCAATTTAATGGAAAACTTGGTTGAATAGTCCACTTGACATTGAAAAGACTTTCATTAGATTATCGACTAGGTCTAGTAGGCTTGTGATGGTACTAGCACTATAAATGCTTTCAAAGACCTGTGGTTACCTAATCTATCCTAGTGGTGATATTACACTTATTGAAAAATCATAAAAAATGCATAACAATGAAAGAAGTAACACTGATGCTTTGGCTATGGGTACCTACAACATAGTTTATGATTAAACTGGTGTTAATAGGTAAAATGCTAAAACCGACTAGAAATTGATAACTTAACCTATTCTACACTCCAGAATACTACAAGTTAAATGAATGCAATCATGAATCATGAATAACAATTATTGATAACTTGATATGAGAATCTATCTTAACTTATTATGTAATTATGAAGTAACTACTAACAAAAATAAAAACTGTAAATGTAGTGAAGGATAGTACCTGAGTGGCCCTTGCTTAGGTGGTTGTCTCCACTAAACTAAACCAAATTTAAATCTTAAGATCAACTCAATCACATCAACTAAAGATTATTCATTGCACATTCCAAAATATCACATGAAATCTTGCTCAAGGATAGTACCTGAGTGGCCCTTGCTTAGGTGGTTGTCTCCACTAAACTAAACCAAATCTAAATCTTCATATCAACTCAATCACATCAACTAAAGATAATTCATTAGACATTCGTAAATATCACATGAAATCTTGCTCAAGGATTGTATTTAGAAAAACCATGTTTGAATAATCAACATGCTTGTGTAATAACAACTAAAAATTGAAAGCCTCTTGTCCACACCAATTTTATCTAGGAGATCAATGCTACAAACATTAAGACCTACTCTGAGCGAGAAAGAGCATGGCTAGGGAATTTCAAATTCTTCTAGCATTTCTGAGGACGTTGGATCTGAATCTAAGGACAATGATGATAAGGATTGATTGTCGGAGGTCTAGCGATGATGGCTGGACATTCTTGGTCTAGATGATGTGGGGTAGTAGTTTTATGTTCCTTGGGTGCCTTGTTGTGTGGATTGTGTGGACTTCCTATTGGGTTGTTCACTGCTGGAGGGTAATTTCTTTCCTCCTTGTTGTTCTTGGCCTCTGGCTAGAAAGACTTTGGGTTATATTTCCCCCTTCTTTGCATGCTTTGTCTAGCCTGGGATCAATCTCTTGCCTTTGCGCTAGTGGTCTCTTTACTGTCAGGGCTCAGGCTCTGTCATAATACTTTTTCCTAAGGTTGCTTGTGTTCTGCCTTCCTCCTTAATTTTTAGCGATGGTGGTGTTGCTATTGCTAGTTTGGTAGCATATCATAGTGTTGTTCTCTCTGTGTGTTGGTTATTGGCAGTGTTCGTGGGAGGGGTTGTTTGGGTGAAAGTGAGGATTTCTTTCCCCTCTCCCTTACTATTTGGTCCTTTGCCTTTGTGTTGGTGGTCTCCTCACCATTTGGGCTTAGTTTTTTCTAGGATTTTCTTGCTTGAAAATGCTTGTACTATGTTGCATGTGGGGGCACTTCCCTATGTTGGGTTCTCTTTGTGTTGGGGCCTTGGTGTTGGTTTCTCTCTGCATGTTTTGCTACAACCCATTTCTCATGTTGTTGGGGACTTGGGTTTGGTGGCGAGTTCTTTTTGTGAGTCCCTTTGGTGGTTCTGGTGACCCTGCTCTATTCCATTGTGGTGGGGTTTATGCTTCAGGAAGGTTTCCTGGTCAGTAGAAGTGGCTAGTTTAGTGCTTGGGGTTGGTGGGGGGAGGAAGTTGTTGCTTGTCTCTCTTTGGTTCTTGCTACCGTGGTGTGGTCTATAATTTCCTTGGTTTGGGCTTGATTCTTTTTTTCCTTGGTTGGGTTCCTCCTTGGCTTTTTGTGAGTTTTCTATTTGTAGGGGTTCCCCTGGTTTGTTGGTTGCCCCTTGTGGTGGTTGGAGCTTTGTCCGAGGAAGGAGTTGTTGGTTATACAATGTTTTGGTTTGATGATGTTATGGGTTGGGAGGTTGTTGTTGTGCTTCCTATTGTTTCATCTATCCAGATGCCTTAGGAGGAGGTTGTTTCATGTTTTATTGGTGTTCTTGCTTGCTACCATGTTCTACAATCGTTGTATTCAATAGAGGTGAATATTGATCCTATTAAGGTGGAGTCCTCTCCTGTTGAGGTGGAGCTAGAGGTTGTTGATATGGTGGGAAGTGCTTCCCTCCTTTGTTGGTTCCTATTGAGGTGGAGTGTGCTTGCTCTGGAGGGAGGGTTCATTGGTAGTTCTGGTCCCCACTTCTTCCTCTCCTATAAAGGATAGCCCCATCCTTTAGAGGTGGTGTTAGGGTTGGTGTTTGGTTGGTTGGAGCAATTTGAAGAATGTATCTCTGCTGCAACTTGTGATTCTTACCCCTCACTTGGTAAGAAATTTTTAGGCTCATCTTTGTCTAATTTTAGTGGAAGGTCTATTGTTGTTCAGCTGTTGTAGGTGGTTTGTGGCCTAGTTGTTTCAGGAAGTCTTTTGGGCCTGCAATATTGTGGGTTATTTCTTAGTTCAATAGGATTGGTTTCTATCCTAAGTGTACGGTTGCTCCTAGTTGTGGTGCAAGGTTCGGTTGTTAAGTCTATTCTAACTCAGGACTACTATTGGTTCTAAGTGTTTTATCTCTCCTAGTTTTTGCTGACCAGGTTTTGTTTGTGTTCCTATTATGCTACTACGGTTTCTCCGTTGGGACTCATTTGTTGGAAAATATTGAGACTTTACTATTTGGAAGTGTCCTCTTAACTCTATAAAAGTTTCTTGGTACTTTCAAAACCTTGGTTACCTTATCAAAAACAACTAAAAAACTTAAACGTGTTTGATAACCAAATCCACAACTAAAAGATTAATCAACTCTCTATCTTAAAGACTCATCCACCAGCTATATACATGCACAGGGGAGTTTATTTAGAATAAAACTCTAAACTAAAACCATTAATTATAACTCTCCTAGATATCATAGCGTAATTAAGATTTAGTTATCTTAACTACAACTGAAAAGAGATAAGAATCCAAATAGGATTAGAACTCTACAATAACAAAACTAGAATGTGGAACATAAAATTAGTTATGCCAAAATTCTAATGATAACAGGGTTCTCCTTCTTCAATGCCTTTATTTTTTTCCATAATGATGCATGATTGTCTCCATAAGGTGTCTCGATGTTGTAGTTAAATTGTGTTTATTGTATTCAAGAATATCCCTTGTTTGGTTGTCTAGGAACTCCTTCAACTGTGGGTTACATTCTGTAGTTATTGCTGACTACATTGTCTTCTCAGGCTATAAGGGATTAGTTCATAAAAAATGCACACAATACTACCATGATTAAACACTGATATCAATAATACATATTCACATATAAATAAAACAATACCATCATATCATAACTGCATTTCCATATACTTTAACCAAGTTCAAGGTCTGCATAATAAACATAAAAATGGCATACTATAGGAATAATTGTCTAGGAATATCTTATAAGCAACATAAAGATGACAAAAAACTAGCTAATAAATGGGTTCATCACTCCCCCCAACTACCCTTTTGCTTTCCCTCAATAAAATGAACTAGAGGGACAAATTATAGTGCAATGTAATCTCTCTATGGTCCATGACAGTATTGACTCCCTTGATCTACTTCAGGTAGAATCCCCTATAACATGAAAGTCTCTTCATCTTGGTAAGTTCAATCTGCTCACATTCCTCCATCTTATCCCATGTCCAATAGGGTACTAGATAAAGAAGGATAGGTAGTTGGAATGTCAATGGCATCCATTTAAGTGCAAGGTTAGTAGCAATATCCATATACATGTGCACTCTTTCAAGCATAGCCATGAAGTTGTCTACTAAATGTGGCTCTTTCCTTTGTAGTTATGGAGTCAAACTGTCCCATCTCTATTGCACATACTTATAACTATGATAAACCAATCCAACTACCAATGTTTGCATTCTATTATAATCCAACATCCTCAATCTCATGATCTTTCCTTCTAGTCCTTTGTACTTCAAAAGTTGTAACCATTTATTTATGATGGCATTAGGGTCATTTGATTCCTTCCTTACTGGGAGATCAATATATTTCTCTCTCCTCATATTCCTCCATAAGTTCATCTCTAAAACCTTCATTCCTAAAGTAGGATGCTAGTGCTCTAACCTGTAAATCCCCCACAAACATCAAGGGGTTCCATTTTGTCTCCTCAAGCACTACATAGTTACGCAGATAGTACTCACAAAGTTGATCATATTCATCTAGTGTTAAGTCAACAACAACATTAAGGAAATCATATGTCCTACCCATTCCAACTATTTGGTTACTTATTATCCTACTAAACTGAAAACTTAAAAACCTTTCTTGCAAAAATAATACATAAGTTCTTGTTGGGGGTTTGAATCTAACAATTTGAGCAACTTTAACTGCTATCTCCTCCATTCTAACTGCTAACTTGTTCAGCTCAATCTCCTTCCCCTCCAACACTTTGGTATGCTCTACAATTAGGGTTTCTTTTTCTTTTCTCCATTTTTCCTTCTCTTGTGAAAATTCATCAACAATTTTCCATAATTGATACCCAAGGGATAGAGTTGTGTGATGAGTTGGAGTCTTTATAGGAGGGAGTCTGGTATTCTCTACTACAAGCCATGTATCCCCTATTTTAACTATGGAAAGTTGTGCCAACAAGTCAAATTTAGCCCTGTGTGGACATATGTCTATAGTTTCTCATCCATCTCTTGAATTTTCATCTCCCTCTCTTTATCCCTTCTCATAAGTTTTCACTTGTTCTTCCAACTGCTTAATTATTTCTAATGCTTCCTCTAATTCCTTCCTAACATTCCTTTCTTCTAAGAATATTTCCTCATCCCTTAAATTTTGATCATCACAACCCCCTGTGTATTCAAAACCCTCATTTTCAAGGTTGTATGTGGCTCTCCTCTTGGTTTTAAGAGAGAAAAAGATAGCCTCTAAATTTGAGTTAGAGGTGGATACATACCATTTTCTTTTGGCAGGAACATGCACCTTCTCAGGAGTGTTTTCATTTATTTTAGAGTTAATATCAACCATCATAATATTTTCCTTTTTTGTTTCCTTACCCCTCAATTCCTCTTCTAATTTTCCTATGCTTCCCCTCATAACACCTTTTTATTTTAACCAGCCTAAACGCCTAGGTGTAGTTGATGTCTCTTTCTGTGTATCCTTTTTCTTTTGCACCTTTGAGGGTGTAGAAGGGTTACCTCCCTTTTTCTTAGCTTTAGGTGTCTTAGAGGTGGATGGGGTCTTCTTTGTTGTTGGTTGTCTAGATGTTGTAGGTGTTGATTCCTACACATTATTATCCTCAGGTCCACCTTGGTTGTGGGTAGGTGAAGCAGTTGGTGAACCAAGAGGGGTTTCTCTTATAGGCACAACTAATGGTTCTAGGGTTTCAAGAACTAGAATATACTGTTAATGTCCTAAATTTTCACAAAGTCTTCCCAAGATACCTGTGGATATTAAATTCTAAGACTCCTTTTTGTTAACAAGGCTATTAAATAATGATGGGAAAGAGCTAAATTATTTTGTTTCCTTCAGTATTCGGATTCCATCCTCTTTAACAAGTTGTAAAGGTAATTTGGAACATTAAAAATTCTATTATGATGAAGATGGCTTAATAATTTGAAATGCACAATGTAAAGAAGTGATAACCAACCATTACTTGTAAGGTACCTGAAGATATATGAGGCACAAGAAGCCCAAACCCATGGAAGTGAAAGTATTTTAGTACCCTGGGATGATGAATCCAAGTTTTCTCCTAACTCACAAAATTCTTCTCTTGCTGCCACTACATTTATTGAGCTAAAAATTCAGCTCCAATCCTCGACAAACTAAATACTTGTGCAATTGCTCCTTTTGATACATCTACTAAAAATCCTTTTACAATAGCTTCATCATGATCCAATGTATCTGCAAATCTCCTTGTTAGATCATCATCAAATTTTTTCAACTTTAGGAAATAATCTAGCCATCCTACCCTTGTAAAAATAGGTAACACTAATGCATCTTCCAATATATTTTTATGCGTAGTTGGCTCTCTTCTAATGATGTCACCTCCCATGGTAATGTATTCTACCTTTGATAAAAAATTCTTCAAGAAATCTAAAAACTCAACCTAAATTTCAATCTCAACAGTTCACCAACCCAAGTTATCTATTCTCTTTCATGCACCTTTCCTTCAACAACTTCAATCACTCTACCATTTTCTCCTCTATTTAGATTATATAAGCTTGAAAGGATTTGAATTAGCTTGAATTTAGGCAATTGTCACTAGAATCGATGAGAAAAAGGTTGTAGGTGCAAAACAGGGTATGACAAAAAGGTTTGTACATTTGCTTCTTGGTTCTGCATTTGGCTTTTTGGTGACAATGAAAAATAAATTTTGGCTTATATTACTCTTCCCCCCAACTTAAATTCTTGAAGTGCACTCACTTCAAGTTAGGAAAAATAGGTGAAGGTAATAATTGCAAGGTATGTAAATATAAGTAATGAATAGAAAGCATGCAAGATTTAATGCAAGTACATATTGAATCATAATGAAAATCCATGTTAATAATGGTTATGTAGTATGCATACCTATTTGGATAGTGATGAACATAACTCACATGTGTGAAGTTTTATTTGATGATTATCCATTGTATGATGTTGATTTGATATGATTTAATTATAATGAATGAATGGATGGAGTGTGAAATTAATGACCTGCTATGGGTGGTTTGAAATGAGGTGAAATGTACGAACGATGGAAGTTGAAGTAATAGTCTGAATTCTTGAAACTCGAAATATGTATCATGAATTGAGATGAGCATGTTGCATGTACCGAAATCACTAGTATATTTGTTGCATGTGTGATGGAAAATTGGAATGAAAAGTGATGATCAGCAATTAATGTGGTGACAAATTTTGAAATTTCCTGACAGATAGCATTACGGGTTCCTTCGACAATAGGTCTTGAATTGAAGTTTTGACAACTTATGTGTCATGTGCTATAGGTTTTTACTGAAATATAAAATCTTTAATACATGAAGCTATAGGTCCCTACCACAATATGGAGAATGTTGCAAAACAATTGTGTATCATTGTAACTATGTTGAGTGTGCATGTGAGCTGGATTAGTAAATTAAACTTGTGTGACCTCAGGGGATGAGCTATGTAGCTTAACCACTGAGTCACTTAAAGGACTTGGTACGTCTGTTGTTGATTCATCATTGTGTGTTTTTGAAATTGTATCTAGATCATTGATAGGACCATACAGTTGAATGAGAGAGAATGAAATATTCTTTCTTTATTGGTTTTTTATAAAGTTTCAACCTATGGCCATTGACCAACAATGAGAACCTTACTATGCATCTATGGTCTCCAACTTGACTACCCTATCAAGAAAAATTGGATTATCTTGTAGGGTCCCAACCATTTAGATTGAATTTTTCCCTTAAAATCCTTATATCTTGAATCATACAATAACGCCCAGTCTCCTACATTGAATTCCTTTGTCTTGATATATTGGTCATACCATTTTGTCCTATGTTTTTGTGTTATCTATGTATGATGCATTGCTTCCATCCTAATTTCATCCAGCCCATTTAAGTTATGCAATCTCTCCTTTTGTGTTGTTGTGAGGTCCATATCTAATTCCACTACTGTTTTGAGTGTTTTATACACAAACTCTATTATGATAACTGTTGTTTTGCCATAAACTAGTTCATAGGGAGTGAAACTAGTAGTTGTTTTCCATGTAGTTTTGTATGCCCATATTGCCTCTAGTAATCTAGCAGCCCAATCTTTTCTATGTAACTACACTATCTTGGTTAGAATGCTCTCAATTTCCCTGTTTGTAACCTCCACCTAGCCATTGGTCTGAGGATGATAAGGTGTTGAATTTTTGTGCCTTATTTTATATTATTCAACTAATTTTGTAATGAGCTCTGAAGTAAATTGTGAACCTTGATCAGTTTCTATTTCCCTAGGTACTCCATACCTAGTAAAAATCTCTTCATACAATAATTTAGCAACATTACCATCTCTGGAAAACTGTAATGCCTTCACTTCCACCCACTTGGTTAGATAATCAATGCAAACTAGAATGTACTCCTTATTGTTAGATCTAGGTGAAATTGGCCTAATGAAATATAGACCCCATTTGTCAAGGGTTCTAGTGTCAAATGTGGTTGCAAAGGTATTTCATCAGTCTTGGTTGGCTTACCCATTCTTTGGCATCTATCACAGCTTCTTGTGTACTTGATATAATCCTTGTGTAAAGTTGGCCAGTAGTAACCTGTTGTGAGGATTTTGAATGTTGTCCTTTTGGCTGCAAAGTGACCCCCATAAGGCTCATCATTACAAGATTTAATTATATCAAACACTTCATCTTCTCCTATACACCTTCTCATGATATTGTCTGGGCCTGTGTGAAATAGATAACTAGATACCCAAGAATATGGGAAACACTTGTGCACTAGTTGTTTCTTTTCCCTTGGAGAAAAGTGTGTTGGTATCTATCTTATCATTAAATAATTTGCAATGTCATCATACCAAGGTGTATGTACATTAAGAGAAAACAAATGATCATTTGGAAATGAGTCATCTACCACCCCTTTTGTTGATTGTGTTGGAAACCTTGATAGAAAATTTGCTACTACATTAGCCTTCCCAGGCTTGTCCACTATTGTGATATCAAATTCTTGTAGGAGTAGCCATCTAACTAGCCTACCCTTACCATAGGTTTTTTCATCAAATATCTTATAATTGAATGATCTGTGTGGAAAAACACTGCATATCTAGTAATGTAATGCTTGAATTTGTTGATGGCATATACTACTATTTACATTTCCTTCTTTGTAACAGTATAATTTATCTTTGCTCCTTGCAAGTTATTGCTAATGTAGTAAATAGCATATTCTTTATTACCTTCTTTCTAACCAAAAATTGCTCCAATAGCAAAATCTAAAGCATCAATGTGTATATGGAAGGGTAATGTCCAATTTGTCCCCCTCAAAATAGGTGCTCTAGTTAAGGTTATCTTAAGTTCTTCAAAAGAATGTTGGTACTCTGATGTCCTGTCAAATTCTATATCTTTAGTCAGTATAACAAGCAATGGTGTTGCAATCTTACTAAATTCTTTAATGAACCTCTTATAATAGCCTGCATGGCCTAGGAAGCTTCTGACATCTCTCTACCTTTGTGGAATAGGTAATGTAGAAATGATCTCTATCTTATGTGGGTCAACTTGAATCCCTTCATTGGATATGAAATTCCCTAGAACAATTCCCTGAGTCATCATCATAAATAAATTTTCATTACTTAGGGACAAGTTATGGTTTTTACATCTTTTCATAACCTTTTCCAAATTGGTAAGGGCTTCTTCATAAGTTTCCCCATATGTGGTGAAGTAATCCATATATATCTCCATAAAGTCATGAGCATAATCAAAGAAGATGCTAATCACTTCCCTCTAAAAAGTAGTTGGGGCATTGCATAACCCAAAAGGTAGGATATAATAGGCATAAGTACCCTAAGGGCATCTGAATGTGGTTCTGTCCTGATCCTCTAGAGCAATCTTTATCTGATTGTAACCACTAAAACCATCTAGGAATGAAAAGTGCTTGTTTCTTGCTAAAGAGTTAAGCACTTGATCAATGAAGGGTAATGGGAAGAGGTCTTTCCTAGTGGCTATATTCAACTCCTTATAATCTACACATACCCTCTGTTTTCCACCTTTTTTAGGTACAATAACTAAGGGTGATACCCATTCACTATTAGATACAGGATAAATGAAGCCTGCATCAAAGTAGTTTTTGGAGTTTAGCTTTAACTATTTCTTTCAAAGTAGGGTTCATTCACCTTTAAGGCTGTCTAATGGTTCTAAAACCATCATTTATATAGATCCTATCCATACAAAAGTCAAGATCTATGCCCTTCATGTAATGGTATTCCATGCAAATGCTACTACATGTGCCTCCAACACTATATTCAGGGAATTTTGCTACTCTTCAGTTATTGCATTGTTTATGTTCAATACTTTTCCTAGAAGAATTTCTAATGTTTTGGATGATTCTTGCATAGATGAGAGGTTAAGTGTAGGAATGTTTAGTATACACTATTATGGCGGTAAGGAATGGAAAATCTAAGATATTTCCTCAGATGAATTGGTAGGTATAATGTTCTACAAAGGATCTTGTAGGCTGATAGAAAGTCATGTTGTTGTGGGTTCCTATCACATTCATTCTGTATTATGTGATCAATCAAATCATCATCATCCTAATCATCCAACAAAGGGCTATGTTCTATTATCATTAAATTCTGTAGGGAATAGTGCTCATACTCATCCAAGGTGGGCCATATGGTTTGCTCAAGATCAACATAAGGTTGGGTTGGAGGATAGAGGACCAATTTCTTGCTCACAGTCCCATTGGATATTATCATATTTCTAGACCTACAGCCTATGAATGCATCAACTGTAGCTAACCATGGTTTGCCTAAAATGAGTGTATATCCTGCGAGGTTGACCTTTGGCTACAAGACTATGAAATTAATAGGATATTCCTAGGAATCTAATGTTATAACTAAATCCTCAATGATTCCCTCGAGCTTTACTAGTGACTTATCTACCAACTATAAAATAATATGTGTAGGTCTAAGGTTGGCTAGCTGAAGGAGTTGCATTGTTTCCTTATTCATGACATTGATTGTTGCCCCTAAATCAATCAAGGTGTTCTTGATAAGGGTCCCATTAATATTAACATCCACTACTGGACTACCAAGTTTTGTGTATTTAGGGATAGTTATGTTCCCTAGCATAATATCAACAAGGTTTCCTAAGACATGAACTGTCTGAGGATCCTTCCTTTTTCTTCTTGGTTTCTTAAGATATAGGTCCCACACTATCTTTTTATAGATTGGGATGTACTTGATTGCTTGGATGAGAGGAATTTTGATACTTACATCCTTTAGTTGACCCAATAAATCTGTCTCAACTTGACTTTGATTTCTTGGTTTGGCTAAGCACTCAAGAAATGGAGGCTTTGGACTTGAGATAGTCTGGTTCACTTGATTGGAATTAGGTTACAGGGATGAATTGTCTAGAGCTTCAACTAGAGGGTTCCTCATCTTCCATTCAATAATTTGTGAAGATGAAGGACTAGCTAGTGTTTTTCCTGACCTAAGGTGGACATCACTCACCTCTACTCCATAGGTGGGGTATTTCATAGCCTCATTAGTATAAGCATGTTGGACAGGCTTATTATTAAGGTTAGGTGAAGCTTGGCAGGTAAATGTGGTGATTTTGGTGGCTGAGATGTTGGATTGGATGGATTAGGAATAATGGCTTGTTGTTGTGGCTGAGGAGGGAGCAAAGGCTATTAGTAATTCATGTTTTGTTGTTGTCACTATTATCTTTTTTTCCAGTGTGGTTGCCACTAGTTTTGTTGTGCTGGCCATTGAGGATTATAATCAGAACCTTGAAATTTTTTTGTGAACATGCATTTGGTTGTTGTTGGTTCTAGTTTTGTTGAGGGTTTTTCCATTTGTTTTGGTTATTTGGCTAGGGTTAGGAATTCCAAGCAAAAAAAAATGATTTCCAATTGGAAATGATGAATTGAAATTCAGAGGGCCTTGTGGCATACCTTGTCTTGGCTACCATGGCCTTCTTTGAGCAATGTAAAATATTTTTCCATCCTCTCCTTCAAGTGGTTGAAAATCATGTATCTTTGTTTTGTCTTCTTTAATACTAGGCACCCTCTTGCATTTGTAATTTGCTTTCCTTTGTCTATAGTTGGGGTAGTATTCAATGAGCATTGCTTCAGCCCCTTCTTGCTTCTTCTTTACATGGAGATTTTCCAACTAAGTTGTTGGGTGATTGATAATGTCCTCCTTCATGCTGGACAACAAGTTACTTAACTCTATCTTTGAAACCCCAATGGATGATTTTCCAATGGCGGATATTCTCTCCTCTTGTCTTCTTAGTGAAGGTCTTAGAGTAGTTTTCACAAACCCTACAAATTTCTTCAAATGGTAGTTGAGAAACATCCTCTTGCCCAATAAGATTGAGTGCATCAATACAATCCTCAATGACTCCCTCAAATATCCAAGCTTCAAAGATCCTTCAGAGAGTTTGTTATGTGGGTTTTTCTTCAAGGAGAATTGGAATCTCTCCACATAATTCTCTAATGGCTCATCCTCCTTTTATGATATTCTAAAAATGTCATATATCCTCTTATCAAGTCCTCTATAATAGTCTTGGTATTTTTCCAAGAACATTGTTTTCATGGTATCCCAATCTAGAGTAACATCTTTGCCTAATCCCATAAACCATCTTAGGGAAACATCTTTTAGAGTGGTAGGAAAGATATTGAGCCTATGAGCATCAGAGGTATAGTCATAGCTCCTACATAGGACATCAAACTCAAACAAAAATCCGTCTGGATCTTCAATCACCAAACCATAAAAGATTGGTAATGTTGAAGGAGGGATATTCTTCAGCACAGTAGCCCTTTCTTGGTTGGTGATTGGGAACTCAAAGGTCACATGTTTATGTGGATCATCCACTGTTGCATCACCCATGGTTCGGCATGTCCCCTTTGTGGTGTTAGATATTAGTGAAAGGGAAGATTCTTCTTCAATAGTACCCTCGCTTTGATTAATGTAGTCACTAATATCTTCTCTATCTTGTTGGTTTGTTGAGGGGAGGAAACTTCCCAATGTGTCTCTCTACCTCCACATACAATAGGTAGAACTTTGTATAGCAATGGCTCCTACACATTGTTAGTAGAATATTCTGGTTTTTTATAAGATTAAACCTAACAGTCCTAATACTGAAAGAAAATTCTAAACTATAAAAGCTTGAAAACAAAAGAAGCTAATCTTTGAAAGTAGCACCACCCCTAAAAATGGCCATAAAAATGTAGAGTCCATTCTAATGTCTAATAAACTTGGTGGTTGGCACTCAATTCAGGGGAAAAACTAGTTGAATAGTTGACTTGACATTGAAAAGACTTTCATTAGATTATCGACTAGGGCTAGTAGGCTTGTGATGCTTCTAGCACTGTATGTGCTTTCAAAGACATGTGGTTACCAAAACTATCCTAGTGGTGATATTACACTTACTAGAAAATTATAAAGATGCATAACAATCAAAGAAGTAAAGTTGATGCTTTGGCTACGAGTACCTACAACATAGTTTGTGACTGAACTGTTGTTAACAAGTAAAATGTTGAAACTGAATAGAAACTAATAACTGAACCTATTCTACACTCTAGATTACTACAAGTTAAATGAATGCAATCAAGAATCATGAACAACAATTATTGATAACTTGGTATGAGAATCTATCTTAATTGATTATGTAATTATGAAGTAACTACTAATAGAAATAAAAATTGTAAATGTAGTGAAGGAAAGTACTTGAGTGGCCCTTGCTCAGGTGGTTGTCTCCACTAAACTAAACCAAATCTAAATATTCATATCAACTCAATCACATAAACTAAATATCATTCATTACACATTCCAAAATATCACATGAAATCTTGCTCAGGGATTGTATTCAGAAAAACCATATTTGAATAATCAACATGTCTGTATAATAACAACTGAAAACTAAAATGTGTTTGATAACCAAATCCACAACTGAAAGATTAATAAAATCTCTATCCTAAAGACTCAACCACCATCTATATACATGCATGAGGGAGTTTATTTAGTACACACCTCCAAACTAAAACCATTAATTACAACTCTCCTATATATTAGAGCGTAATTAAGATTTAGTTATCCTAACTACAATTGAAAAGAAATAAGAATCCAAATAGGATTAGAACTCCACAATAACAGAACTAGAACGTGGAACATAGAATCAGTTACACCAGAATTCTAATGATAATAGGGTTCTCCTTATTCAATTTCTTTATTGTTTTCCATAATGATGCACAATTGTCTACATCGGGTGTCTCCATGTTGTAGTTATTACGTTTAGTGTATTCCGGAACATCCCCTATTTCATTGTCTAAGAACTCCTTCGGTTCTGGGTTGCATTTTGCAATTGTTGCAGGCTATAATGTCTTCTCAGAATGTAATGGATTAGTTCATAAAACACACACACAATACTAACTACCATGATTAAACACATACATCATCCATAATGCATACATATTCCCATATAAATCAAACAATACTATCATATCATAATTGCATTTCCATATACTTTAACCAAGATCAAGGTCTGAATAATAAACATAAAAAATGACATACTATAGGAATAATTGTCTTAGGAATGCCTTATAAGCAGCATAAAGGTGACAAAAAACTAGCTAATAAATGGGCTCATCAACATGAGCACATTATAACACACTTGCATTATAAATTACTTTAGAAATTACCAACCCTTAGGGTTGGATTTTCTTAGCTATCCAACCCAAAGGGTTGGACTTGCATATCAATGCCCAAAGACATTTTTTCTATAAAAATATAGAAAAAATAACTAAATGTTGACCATGCTCTCCATCAAGTTTGCACATTTTTAATGTTGATCTAAAAAATGTCATAATAACATCACGATCTCTCTTTCCTTTCTAATTATGTAATTTTTTCTACATTCTGAATATGTTAAGTTTTTTTATCTTTAATTTCTTTTGCTAGTGTCTTTCAATTTTTTCACAACCCTATGTATAGTATTTTTTATCAATTTTTATCAATTCCTCCATTTTTAATTTTTTTTTTACATTATAGACTTCAAAAAAAAAAGGGGAGAGCGTGCTCAACTTTTTTTATTATTTAAGATGTGTCCACTTTGAAAATTAGTAGAAAAAATGATATATTCATTAAAAATTTAGCAAAAAAAAAGCATAAACTACATGATGTTAGCTAATTTTTCATCAAAATGATTTTTGAAATACTTAAAAAAATAAAATTTTAGGGGTAGTACAATGAACACTATGTTATATTTTCTAACAAAAATAGGATCACTTTGTATGCTCTCCATATTCGAATCTCTTAATGTTTGCCATTTAAAAAAATGTTTAGGATTTAGATTATGAGCACTATGAATCTTATTTTTGTCAAATCTTAAAATTTTGAGTGTTGACTACCTTCAATTTCTCACCCAAGATCACTTTTTACTATTTTTTTTAAATCACTTTAGACCCCTTTTTGGTCTCCATTTCCATGCATATACTTGAATGTTCAAGCTAATTTGTTTATTATCGAGGAAAGGCTTCAAAGTGGCCCTTGTAATGGCTTTATTTATGTTGAGGTTGCTAACCTTAAGGAAAAATTAAGGTGTGATAATTGGTTGAGGGATAAAGGAGCTAAAGTTAGGTTAAGATTGGATTAGCTTAAGGTGGGGGTAAAGGCTCAAAAAAAATATTAAATTATTTAAGGGCTAAGTTTGTAAGGAAGAGGATTTCTAGTATCGTATAATGATTATGTTATTAAGGATTAGGATCAAGTAAAAATTCTTTTAAATGCTTTTATCAATATTTGGATTAGATTATGACATTGTTGGGAATAAATATACTATAAAAAAGTTATTTTGCTTAAGAAAATCAATGAGTTTGTTGTTATAAATTTACATGACCCTTACTCTTTAAATGATGTTAAAAGTGTTATTTTATCCCTTTTTCAATGATAAGGTTCTCGGGGTTGATTGTTTGTTAGGGGTGATCTCACAATATTGGTTTACAATTTTTGGCCAAACTGGACACTGAACTATTTTTTTCTAACTAAATCTTCACTTTCAGACACCTATAGCGGCTAAACCGTGAGGAATTTAAAGATGATGCAAACTATTGATTTGTGAAATTTTGTCTGTAGATTCTAAATATATTTTTTTCAAAATATTTGAAATCATATTGCACTTATTTTTTCATCTCCTTCAAAAACTAGTTGTTTTTAGTAAACACCATTTTTAAGGAGTGACGTTCACCGTATAACACATAATTTTTTTTTCATGAAGGATAAAACTCTATTTTTTTCAAATTTAGATTTGTAACTATGATATCTAATGCTTCCAATTGGTTTCATAGTGTTTTATTGAATTTTTTTCCTTAATCAAGTTTTGAAGTCAAACCAATTACAATTCAGACATAGACGGACTGTATAACACAACTTTTTTTGTATGTATCAAAATTCAATTTTATTTTTTTTGTTGGATCAAGGACTTCAATATCTGGTGCACTCATATTTGTCAAAAAAATTTGATAATCTTCTATTTTTCCACATGTGCAGAACAAAGAGCTTGATTTTCAGTGAAAAACCTACATTCACAAGAAATAAAAAATAAATATAATAATTAAATTAAATGTACTTAAAATTATACTTTTTGGGAAGCTTATAATAAGGACTACATACTTTAAAAAAATAAAAAAATAAACGAACTCATTTGATCCCCCAAAAGGTAAATCAAAAGTGGTTTTTTATTAGCATTTTGATAGGTGTAAAGGAGACTCTGTTATAGGTATGGTTTAAAACTAGCAGGGTTCTATCCAAGGGGGTTTGATCTAAGGTAGTTTGATCAAACCATCTTCAATTGGAATGCCTTAAATGGAACTTTTTAAGGCTTAAATCATTATATTTTCTAAAAATATGTGATTTCAGCAAAAATTAAAATCTCCTAGAAATTGTAAACCAGCTTTGTGGGATCACCCTTAGTTGAGTTTTATAAATGTAAAAAATAATGGATTTCCCCTTTTTGTGGTGGTGTTATGTAATGAATCCATTTAAGTTGGTAATTTTGAGAAGGATGTAAATAGATGGATATTAAAAAAAAATTGGTATGTAAGCTGTGGGGATAAGGGCCTGCTCCCTTTATTAAAAAAGTAATAATAAAAATTACAAATATCTGTCGAGCAGCAAAGAAGAGGTTGAGAGCTACAGGAGCCTCCAAAGAATAGCAAGAGGAGAACTAAAGAGACCTACAGAAAAAAATAAAATTGAAACAAATTTTTAGAATTGATACAATGACACTCAAGAAGAGAAAGCAGAGCTCAGATGCCCAAAGGGACTACACGCTTCAGGTATTTCAAAAGAGAAGCGCATTCAGGGTTTGCTGAGAACCAACTTCCATCACTTCTAAACCTTCAATGCATAGCTTTTTCACATCAGACTTCCTCCCAGCCTTCCGCTTTGGGCCACAATCAAGTTTTAATTTTCCACTTAAAGGTTGAGAAATCCCAAGTTTTGAAGGTGGAACCAGAGAAAAATCATCAAAATAGTCATCAATTTTCTCTTCCAAGTCCTCCATGAAAGGGAAAGTAATGTAAGATTTGGAGCCATCCTCCTTCGACCTAGAGGAAGAATCAGGTGAACTCTCATGGACAGGGACAATTAGAAGAGCATAGGGGAACGTTGAATGATCTAGAATCAGCTCTGATTCCTGGGGAGGATCGATGATTCCTCCAAATGAACTCGGTATCAGAAGCACTGCCCTTTTTGACCCACTTCTTCAAGCAAACATTCTTCACCCCTGCCAAATGTTTGAGGGAACATGCTTCAATCTTGTTTCCAAGCATACTATAGTGGAAGCAACAGAAGGGTAGACCTTCATATTTTAAAAACTAAGTCCACACACCATATGATGAATGGATCCAGATAGAATGAGAGAGGGGTTTAGAAATGTCCACAATTGCACAAACCCTATAGAATCTATGATCCGAAGCCACCCCATCCGATTCAAGCTTGACAAAGGACCCCACTTGGTTGATCATATTGCTAAGCATATCCATATTATGTAGAACTAGGGGTAGGTTGTAAAGCTTGATCCAAAAAGGAATAAGTGTAATCTTTTTTGTTGTTGGATCAAAGAAAGTGACCAAGGAGAAATAAAGATTCCATAGTGCCTGAGAAACCAAGGCCCTTTCTGCAAAATAAAGTTATAGTCCTCTGCAGAACAAAAGGTTATCAGAAAAAAAATCAAAATCCAATTATTCAATAGTAGGGAGAGTCAGATTACTCCAATTGCATTTGATCCATTCGATAACAGAGGTCATTGAAGGACGCATGTGCATGCATTGTAGAACCATCGAGCGAGTACCCCAGTCCTCAACAATTGCTTCAATGCAACCATCAAAAATACAAAATTTGTAAGATCATTGGAAAAGAAGACAATCGAATCTCCAAAGGAGAAACAATCACCCCCAGATTGAGAGCCACTATCCATTTTTGTAGGAGGGGGTGGAGTAGAAGTAACCAAAGTGCAAGGCAGATTAGGGTTTGTCTATGTAGCATGCTTATGGAAAAACTCTGAGCACACATGAAAAGGGCTCACCCTATTTCTGCAACCATCAACTGAGCCAATGGGTGTTGTGCCAGAAACAACCCTCACATCATTAGCAACTAGAGGGTCGATGGTCTAAGGGACAAGAGGAGAAGATGGCGCTAATTCCTAAAACACACCAGAATAAAGTGCATACCTCTTCTAACCCTCTCTCGTCACAACAGAGCGACCACCATGCTTTGCACCATGGGAACGCGTGGATTTTCCCTTCAAACAAGCCTGCAAATTTCCATATTTTGGTTCCCCAACCCTACGCACGACTAGAACAGAGTCTTCGCCATTACAAGCGGAACAGGAGAACCCTCACACATCGCCATTATTTTTTTGTTTGCTTTATTTCGATAGTAAAATTATTAGCTAAGGATACTCCTCTATAATAAAAATTAGAGGCTTGTTACTTTGTAATTTTTTTTCTTGTAAGATTCTTACTAGAATGAATACTAATAAGCTTGAGAATGTTCTTCCTAGAATAATCTCCCCTTCTCAAATTGGTTTTGTTAAGGGGGTATTTATATTAGAGAACATCCTTAAAATATAGAAAGGGATGAATTAAGTAAAATAATCTTTGAAAAATATTTGTACATGGATCTAATAGAATTTGTGAAAGCATATGATAGTATAATGAAAGATCAATTAGATGGGGATGTCATCTAGAACTCTCCCCCTTTGTTATTGTTCTTGAAGCTTTGCACTATATTTTAAGGAATACTTTATAGGACCCCCACTTAAGTGTTTAGCTCTTTCAAACAATGGTAGTTTGTTAGAGTGTCAATTTGTTGTTGACATTGTTTTATTTCATATGCTAGAGGAAGATGATTTTAAAAACATGTAAAAAAGGGAAGTGTTATTGTACTGCATAATTTTTGTTAGGAAATATTTGTTAGGAAAGGTGTCTCAACCTTACATCCTAATATTAAGAGCAAAAATATTCAAATTTTGGGCTATATAACACAAAAATATAATTTTTAGGGCTCTAGAGGTTAATTTTGGCCCTAAAAATATCAAAATGGGCCTTAACTAAAGCAAGCTAGATATGGTGAGACAAACCTCTTTGAGATATTAAATTTAAAAAGGATTCAATTGGTTTCCCAAATCAAAATTTATGGATTTTGAAATTTGGGCCTCCCACATTGAAAATGTAAGAGCAAATATGACACATAAGAGGGTTGTAAGACAAAGTGACACTTGATAACCAAATTAGGACACGTGCTATGACACACCATGAGGAATATTTGATTGCATAGATATTAGATCCAAAGTGGATCACTCAAGTTGTTGAGTATATGATAAATGTAAGGAATATGTTATTTTTAGCTTGTGAATTCATCTTGGGATTTGGGAAAAATAGCTTTTAACTAGGGATTTGGATGTCATGCTTTCGGTGGTTTTAGCTCATGGTTTCATAATTACTATTTGATGGTTTCAATATGTTGCTTCTCTTATTTATTAGATGCTTGGGATGGAGGTTTCATAATGAGTTTTGTAAGTGCTATTGTGTTCCTAGAATTTCTCTAGATCTTATGTTGGTGATACTCTTATAAATGTTGATACTCACTAATTGTGCTATAATTGTTGATTAATAAATAATACACTAAGTTTCTTCAGAGCATGTGTTTTTTCTCTCAAAATGTTTTTCCCACATAAATCATTATATTATTATGGTAGATAAATTTTGTGTTTATTTCATTGTAACCATATGATAAATTTATTTTTTTATGCATACATCCTCTCATAGATTGGTGTAGGAAGTGTTTTTGGCACCTTTGATTGTCTTGTTAATGATGGTTGGAAGTGGGGTGATCTAATTAAGCAAGGTATCTTTAAAACCCTCTTTGAAAGATACAAGGACGTGGATTATGGGAAAGATGGTGAAAACATGAATTGGTGGCATACTAACTTTCTTTTAGTTCTTGGAAGGTTTCAAGTTTTCCAAAAGGTTTTCCCTTCCTTCTTATTTATTTCTTCTCTAAATGGCTATTTTATTCTTCTCATATGAGATAGTTTGAATAGTTTATTAAATCTCTTTTATGATCTAATGGGAGTAATGGTAAAAGGGGGCATGCAATCAAATGGGAGTGCTGCTATAGCCTACAAATTTGAGAGGTATGAGCTTAAAATAAATTTATACTCAAGGTGTTTATTTGGTAATGAAATGGATCCTTAAAGCCATTGATGGTTGTGAACCTAGAAAGTACTAGTGAGGCATAATAATTGTCGTGTATTTCCTAAGTCTAAGCCTAAATAGAAAGGCATTGTCTTATTGGACCTTTTTTGGGAAGTTTAAAACCATACTAGTGGACCTTCAATATTTAGCTTTATTTAGAAATCTTGGGAATAGGTGAAAAAAATTATGGTGGAATGGGATGTGAATAATATCGATAATGAACATTTTTTCTCTTATAGGTTTATGTGGTGGTTAGTTAAAATTAATGGCAAGACCCTTTACCAAAAAAGTGTTATTTCCTTAAATGGTATGATAAATTTCAGTCAAATCATTAATGAAAATGGATTTGTCCTAATGGATGCCATTAAATTTAGATTTGATATTCCTAACTCTTAAAAAAAAAAAATTCTTTGATATAGGTTATTGTTGGAAGTAATTGCCTTGCATGGGAGAGAAACTATGGGAGAGAAACTATGATAATTATTTATGGCCAAAAAAAAAAGGAACTATGGTAGTTAATTCAATGAGATTTTTTTATAAAATGTGTACATGCAATCCAAATTTGAAAACTTTCATGCTCACTTCAATTTATATTGGGGGTTTATTGACATAGAGGTCATGTGGTCATCCAAAATCAATAATGTTTGGTCTAAACTGTTTGAACCAGAAAATTGTTTCTTTACATAGTTTTTATTTTTTATGAATATTATTGTGGGGGAGTGTTTATCTATTATAACAGTATTTGTTTGATTTGTGGTGTTAGGGATTCCATTAAATATCTTTTTTGTGGTTGCATTTTTACTAGAATGGTTTGGGACTATTTATTTCTTACTTGGTTAAAATGGGCTAGGATTAAAGTCATTTCTTGGTAGGATATTTTTATGACTATATCAAAAATTCTGCTAATGTTTCCTCTAAGTTTATTGATAAAATTTGGTTGATTATTTCAATGGAGGTGTTTGGTTCCTTTGGATGTGTAGAAATAAGCATATTTTTAATGGTGTTTATAATAATGATACTCATTTATGTAAGTATTTCAAAGTCTCTCTTATTTTAATGTAGGTTTGTGAGTAGGTTAATAAGGTTGAAGATGAGATCCAAAAAATTATAGAGGAGTAATAAAGGGTAAAGCCAATGCGAAAGTTGATTATAATGGTGATAATATTGATAGTGTTGTTGCTATGCGCAATGTTGGTGGGTTGAAAAGTATAGCTAAATGAATATTCTCATAAAGTATATGAAATATCCAAATTTGGGAAACTTTGATGATAATACTCATTTCTACTTTTCCAAAGTGGTGGTTGAGAAAATTTATGTGTCATATGGTCCAAATTTTGGATAATATAATTGTTTCTATAATTGGCGTTGAAGAAAAGTCTAAAAAAGGTTGATGGAATGTGATTTATATTGGAGTCTTATTTTGGTAGGTAATTTTATGTAAATACAACTATGTAATGGTTTTTATGTTACTATAGACTGACATGGTGGTTGAACTATTATAGTTAGTACTTTAGATATTGCACACCTTGTATTAGTTTGCTTTTAAGTTTTTTATATTAGTTTTATTTTATCCTTTACTTGTTTTTGATTTGTGGGCCTTGGTACTATAAATACTCTTTGACCTATATTTTTATACTCTTTAGTAATATAAAAATAATTATTATTACTATAATATAAAAAATATTATTAGAATCATGATGAAGTGGAAACTAATAATTTTAGTACTAGGTTGAGAACATTATATTTATTTATCATAATTAAGTAGGTCATAAAATTATTTTAATGTTAAAAAAGTAGAGTTTTGATTAAAGGTTACCTTCAATCAAAGGTCCTTTAATTCAAGTCCACCTTCAATCAATGAATGTTGTATATCCAATCAAAGATCTTGATGTTACATAACATGTGTAGGACCTTCACTTGAAAGTACTTCTAACAAAGAAAGAACTTTTCTCAAAGGTGTTCTAAGCATGATTAAGTCATATTTCATTTTTTGTGTCTTTCACTTAAAATTATTAAATGTCAATTAGTTCAATAGTCAAAGATAAATTTGACTAGGGAGATGCATGGAAATAATTCAGAGGGTTGCTCACCATAATGTCATACTTGTTATCTATCTAAACCACACTCATTCTTACTTGATATATACATAAAAATGAATAAATTATTAGTGTTTCTCTAATTTTTGGGCATGAGGATAGGTTTCCAATTACAACAATTTATTTTCTAAATTTTATGGTATTTATGAGCTCGAGTGGTAGAGAAGACTATATACATGATAGAAAAAGATATATAGATAGTAATTGTTGAGAATCAAGAACATACAGTTATACAACAAATTATCAATGGTAAATTAATAATTGATAAGAGAATAATCGGAAGGCCCAATTTCAATTATGGAATCATATATTCATACATCAAAATGAGAAATGTAATAATTTGAATATCAATCATCATTTATTTATTTGGAATTAAGACAAAGCCTCAAGTATAACAATTCTTCATTCAACAAAAATCAACATCAAACCATTACATTGTAATGGCTTTATAAAGTTTTCCAACCAACTAAATCCCTATAACCACCTAACAGCAACAAGCAACTAACTAACAACTAATCTTTATTTTATTCAATTAACCTATGTTAAGCATGTTATTTTCTAACACCTCCCTTTAGTGCTAACATAACAAACTTTATGATAATCCCCCTTCATTTGAGAAAACTCATTAGATGTCAGTTTCTACTATATAATGTATTTGATTACAAAATAGCATCCTTATTCTTCCATATAAAAGTAAAAATTTCTCCAATTAAAAAAGGACACTTTAACCTTATCATGAAGTTTGCTATCATTTTTCTTCCTCCAATGTCTAGTGAGCCAAGTTCTACCAGGAAGATAAAATCTAATCTTTGCTCACTTATTTCTCAATTTTTCTTGCATTTCAACCAATAGTTTCTCTTCCTCAAGTGAGAATTTACATATTTTGAGATCTAGTTTAAACTTGTTAAGCCATTAGAGGTGGCAAGAGTTATCAGTGTGAGGAAATAAAACCTTGGTTGAATAGAACTCCAATCATGTGCCCCATACTCCAATTTTGTAACTTCATTGTGTTTTATCAACAAAATCATCATAATCCACAGGTACGTGAATCCTATCTTTGATAGGTAATTTCACCTTCTCTAAAAGTATGGTCTATGGGAAATTGTCATCCTTGCAACCATTTCCATAGATTATGTTACTTTTTCTTATGCCATTCACTCACGTCTTAACCATAGAATCTAGGAAAGATTTTTCTTGAAATCCATTCTCAAACTACATCTCCTTCCATGATTCAGAGAAATGCCTATGGATACTCTTGGTGAATTTATCTCCACCATTTCTACCCAGATTATCTGAACCTATTATATATCATTTTCTATTTGTGTATCAATCCTTCTTTGTAAATGGATTGACCACTTTCTTCTTTCCTTCATTCTTTCCTTTTGAAATGTGCTTGTTCTTCCTAACCACCATGTATGGTACTATAGACACTTAAATAATTCCTTATTGGTATTACACATCTAAATCTGATTACTAACATCATTTCCTCCTAAATCACTTATGTTCTAACCATTTAATTAAATAATCCATATTGTTTAGTTAAATTCATCAGTTTCTACTATTAATCAAATAATTAACTTTATCAGATTAATTCATCCTCTTCTTACTAATGTTCATCCAATTTAATTAAATAAATCAAACTATTTAATTAAAACCCCCATTTCCTCACATTTGATTAAATAAATCTAATTATTTAAACAAATGTCATAAACCCCCCAACTTGCCTAAATTAATTAACCTTAAGCTACCTCCTAATCTCTATTATCCATTTCTCTCGATTTTAACTCCACCTTGGTCAGATAAACCCATGGTTTATTAACCAAGTTGCACACGAAATTCATTTCTTTTAATTGATAAATAAGCTATTTATCCTCACAAAGGTATCTTTGAGAATATTCTCTCAACTACCCATTTATTGACTTTCCCTCCAAAGGCCTTTAATTCCTTTTACAAGGGAATTTACCTCTCTTACATCTTCACCAACATTCCCTTACACCCCCAACCATATTCCTTAAATTTTCCCTTACACTCTCACCTACATACCCTAACTCATCCCTTCTCCCAAAATGTGCTCACACATTTGTGAGCACATATCCCTATTGCTTTCATTAGCCTTGTGACACTTGTCACAAGGGTATTGATCCTCATCTTAGTCCCACATTTCCTAATTTCACTTCTTCATCCAACCCTTGAGTCCTATAAATAGAGGGCTTCTCTATGAAGAAAGGATCCACTTTTTCATGAGAGCAATGGCATTATACTCGTTTCCATCCATCAATCATCCAATTGCTATCATTATCTTTGAGGGAAATTGGAATTTATCATGATTCACAACTTCATACACAATCCTTATAGCCATTTTTATCTCACATCTACTTGCATCTTCATCACTTTTAGCTTGAATTCGTCACCATTTTGAAGGAATTTCATCACATTGCATCAACAATCTTGGAGCTTATCAAATTGGAATTGGAAAAGGGCCACTTTCCAAATCAAAGTGACACCAATCCCCCTATGGGATGGGGTTTGAGTAGTTTAGATTGGCTTCTTAGTGTATTTCATGTCTTTATATTCTTTGTTTCCATTTCGTAGCATGCTTAAGAATCTCATAGGGAATGCTATTTGTGCTTGTTTAAATGATTAATGCTCTTGTGTTTGTTCATGTTTAAGCAGGTATAAATTGGCATTCATAGGTACAACTACCATTATAACCATCTTTAACTGCCATTATGATTAACTTCAAATGATATCAAGATGAATGCATCTCAGGAAGATTTCCTTATTACACTTCTAAATTTTTTGGTAGAAGATCTGATTATTGTGTTTGATAGAAAGCTACTATCTGTGAAAGGAGAAGATAACCAAACAACATCATAATCACATTTTCTTACACAAGTTTTCAAAGAACCAACAAAATTAATTTCACATTTCTTCATACTACTTTCTCTTATATTCTCTTTTTATAGATCACCCACATCGTGCAATGCATCGAAGGAGGCCATAAAGTCCAAACAAAACATAATACACCAAGTTCAACACCGTGAAAATATCAAATCTAATGAACGACTCAATATGTCTGATGATTCAATTATCTAACCACTTCAACTGCACCAAATATAATCATTCATAGGGTCTTGTGATGGACATCAACCAAAAAACTAAATCTAAGCATGAACACAATGAACAAAATGAAGGAAAAACTTGTAAACATAACGTACATAATGGAAGAGAGAAAGACGATGCACATGAATGGTGGATGCCAATGAGTTCACTGTGAGGAGCATGAGATTCCAATGAGAATCACTAACAAATATGCAAGAAGGGTGGACTCTACAAACTCTGGGTATTGCATGTGGTGTGTGGGATCCTGATAGTCTTTTGTTTTTACCGCTTGAATTTACAAGTGGATGGACACATAGAAAGATAATGGGGTTGTGGAGGGGTGCAAGATCCATGATCCATTACCTTAATCAACTCGAAAAATAAAACATGAGTGCAGTGAAATTTAGAGAGGCCTCTTTCAAGACCTGCTTTGATACCAAATGTTGGAAATTGAGACAAAGCCTCAAATCTAACAATTCTTCATTCAACAAAAATCAATATCAAACCATTACATTGAAATTGCTTTAAAAATCCCTCCAACCAACTAACTCCCTATAACCACCTAACAACAATAAGCAACTAACTAACAAATAATCTTTATTTTATTTAATTAACCTGTGTTAAGCACTATTTTCTAACATTATTATAGTAACTAAAATCTAGAATCCATTTTAAATTTAAATATTCAAATAACTAATAAGCTAAAACTTCAAAGTACCAACTAGAGTCTCATTCTACAAGTGAAAAATATCAAAATGATAAAATTAAAATTCCAAAAAAGATATCCATGACCATTTTTATTTTAGCGATAAACTCAAAAATCAAATTCA
The DNA here is from genome assembly GCA_007258455.2 of Sequoia sempervirens. Classification (NCBI taxonomy): domain Eukaryota; kingdom Viridiplantae; phylum Streptophyta; class Pinopsida; order Cupressales; family Cupressaceae; genus Sequoia; species Sequoia sempervirens. Next base: position 4,211,977 of record VDFB02373365.1, read on the forward strand.
TCATCATTTTCAACTACGTATACAAGAAAATCCTCATCACTATAATTGTTAAAAAGGAAGTGGAACTATTTCCTCCAATCCCATCCACACATTGTGGTCATAATCAAGTTGTCATGACTATTCAAGCTCTAAATGCTACCATTATATTGGGTTCTACCTATACTTAGGTGTCTTATAATCAATCAAATGTAAGGTAGTATGTATTATAATAAGATCTTACACTCTCACAATGAAAAATTTATTCCTATTTAAAGACAAATAAAGCTATATGTGGAAAAATTCCTTTCAATAGTAGAGGATCTAGAAACCTATGAAATAATACAAATGGTAGGTGTGCACAATAGTCCTAGAGGTCCATAGATTTTCCACCAACTAACTAGCTTGGCCTATGCCAAAGTGTGTTTGTCAATCCTTGTTGAAGTATCATAGCTATCTAGTTTAGTGAACTTAATCCACTCAACTTTGATTAGTGGATATTACTTTTGAATTTTATAATTTTTGAATACCTTCATGAGTTTGTCCCTTACCTTGTGATCATTAATAGTAAAAAAATCTACTAGTTCTTTCTACTTACCATTTTGGATTCAAAGCATATGCAACTATGTGTAGAGGGGTGTTTAACTTCTTCCACCGATTTTGGATAATGAGGTGGATAGGATCATTGTACAAGTATATGTAAGGGTCTCTCACAAATAGTAGCCTTTATTTGGACAAGCATGCTATACATGCACTTGTAGATATACCCAAGACTAAGGCTAACAAAATCCCCAAATATGATGATGGTGAAAACAAGTTATATAAAATATGTGATGTATCTCACATTTGACCAAAAACTATCATTAGTTACAATCTCTTTCATCCTCTTCCCCTACTCAGTCTTTGACTCCTTCCATCTATTCTAATCTTATGTTAGAGCCATAACATGCAATGACTCTTACAATTCAAGAATCATCTCTTGTAGAATGAAATAGGAAGAAAAATTGAATCTCAATTGGTTAGGAGTTATTTTGCAAAGGTATAAAATAATTCCAATGAGGTATAATAGTTGCAAATGAATATTTGCACCCCCCTTGCATCCACCACCATCAATTTCACCCACCCTATCTTTCCAGTGTGTTCATATCTATTTACTATTACCTAGTTTGGTAAATTGCTTCAATAAATGTGAATGTGCTTTATTTATGAATTCTGATAGAAATATGTTGAATGAATGTTTGATTCAATTAAATTATTTATGATTCAGTATGTGAAATATATAATGTGAATATGACATGTATGTGAGGTATATGATGCATTGATTTGGCCAACTACTGTTATGGTGAACTAAGTTGAATGCAGGAACAGGATCAAGCCTCCAGAAGAGAGGGGAAGTATCACTCAGGAGAAGAACTTGGTGTGGTAACATTTAAATTCAACCTTACTAAATTTTCACACACTCACACCCTAGTTGGTCTTAGTTAAGTCAAGTCAGTTCAGGTAATGGGTAAGTGATCTTCTGTTTTGATTATGAATGTTTATATTGAATTGCAATCTTGTTTTATGATCATTTGGAATGAGGGATGCAATGAAGTCTTGAAGTTGTTTTGAAGTCTTTCCTTGAGTGTTTACTTGTATGTCTTTGGTAAACTCATACATGTGAGTAAATACGTACATGAGTATACGTAGGTAGACATACCTATGCATGCTCATGGACAGATTACCCATATGCATGGGAATACCGATTGGACTAAGTGACATATATATATATATATATATATACACACACACACACACATGTATATATGATGATCAATGGTATTGTATGTTTGAGTGTTTTATAAAGATATTGAAATGTAATTATGTATATATGTGTGTGTGTAAGTCGATATATTAAGATATATATATTAATATATATATATACTTATATATAGTCGTATATATATACATAATACTATTCTTTATATTTATGTATAATATAAATTTGTTTGTTAATAAAATATATTTGATAAACTTATGAAAATAATATTTATATTAATATATATATTGATATATATACATATATATAATATAATATATATATATATATAGATATGAATAAAGTTATTGATATAATTCCCAAGCGCATAAATAGCATTGATTATTATTGTGAAGCAAAGCACATATGGTAACATGTGGAGCATAAAGAATATAGTGCATAAAGTATATGGCACAACATTTGGAGGAAAGAAGTCAACGCATAAATTCTTTAGAGACCAAGTCAAAGCATGAAACAAAGCACGTATGAGATAGGATATGTCAAGCCCACGCCTAGGAAGGTGGCACCAAGAATTAAGAGTGTCATATTTGCTCGAGGTTGGAATGTAAAAGAAGTATTTGAATTTGTATAAGCCTGCAAACAAGTGTTTAGACTTGGTCAAGAGCAAACTTGGGAACATTTTGCAATGGAATTCAAATTAGGAAACCTATTTTGAGCTTGTTGTCCCAAATATCAAGTCAAATAAATTATTTGCATGGAGAGGACTGTTATGTGTTGTAAACCTGTGAGTGAGTCATTGGATGAGGAAGAAAGGTGCTAAAAATACTCACTTGTTTGTAGCCATCAGTTTCTCACAAATTAGTATAAATAGAGGTGCCCATTCTACCAATTGTTACACTTATCATTCTAATTTTCTTTGGGTTATTCTGCTACGAATTTTGTGAGAGTGAATTGAGAATTGTGAGATAGAAATATTTGCTTGTTATTTTATATTGTCTTTTTGAGAGATCTAGAGAGAAGCTAGTAGAGGTATTTTGGTTGTTCATAGTGGAAGTAGCAAGCGATCTTGAGTCATCAATCTAGGAGGGAAGATTATTCAGTTGGAGCTTTAAAAAGGCATGTTGATTTCCACTCCCTTGTTATTGTGTTCGAAAGTTTGTTTATTATGATGTCATGTTGCAAATATTGTCTTTTAAGTGTGTTTGATGCTTGCAATTCTTTTGAAAGATCTTTGAATGTTTCTTGTTTTGGGAAACCTTTCTTTTGGGTTTATTTGTATATAGCTATTATATTATAGAAGGGGTTTTTTATACAGTTTTATACTATTAATACTATTCGTAGAATGTCAGAACTATATATAGTTTGGCAATGCTCTAGGTGCGTTGCATAAGATAGAGTTATACTATGGAATTTATAACGTGTCATTAGATATAAGTTAACGAGAAGGTTATTCCTGGGGTTAGGATAAATCCATGTTAATGGGGATAACCTTAGAATAGAGTACTAATGGTCAAATACAAATTGAGCAATTAAATGTGGTGATTTAGAAGACCTCACTTGAAGTTACTAGGTCATGAATCTTTGGCCAATGTAGTGTAGGTAGACATTGTCTACACTGTCAGTTCATTGTGTGATCCAATTTACATTCTAGGCTGGGGTAATCATGTATGAGGTAGTAGACATTATGGTAGCTCTAGATTTGTAGGAAACATCACTATGCTTGGAAAAGGCTATTTGAAGGATGAGGTTACCAAACCAATCTCTTCATCAAAGGGTAGAGCCATCTACCAATTTTGTAGATGTGAGGGGGACTGTAGTTAGTCCATTGTTGGAGAAAAAGTGCTTGAGTGATGCTTCTCCTCATGCAGTTGGTGGCCAACATTTGGGAGAAGGACATTCTATACCATTTGTATTTCTAGTTTTTGTAAGCTTATTGAAGCAATACATGTAATCATGAGTCCATCTATATGGAAATTATAATTTGAAACATTATCTTGAGAATATTTATGTAAAGTTAAATCATACTTTTATTATTGGAATGATTCTTTGAATATGCAATGGAAAAGTTTGGATAAAGTTATATTTCAAATTATGCATTTATTATTTAATAACAAAAGAAGTTATTGGTTTACATTAGACTCATAGTTAATTACATGTGGGTAAAACTTAGTAGATTTACTAGGAAGAACAATGGGCATGTTACACGTGGCATCAGAGCTACCAGGTTCAGCTCTGGGACCTATGTACTTTCTATGTTTCTAATCTAACATTATGTGAATCTAATGCTTGGAAGTTCTTGTGCCAGGATGGTGTGTATTAGGATAGCTACAAGAAAGTCAGTGGTTGAAAATGAGCACTACTTACAAGCCAAGAAGGAAAGAGAAGCCTTTATTCGTACCATTTAGAGAACTAATTATGACAACACCATTTGGCTAAGCAATACTGAGACATTTAGTTATTCTCTTTCACGTATTAGTCAAGAGAAGAGAATGATGAAAGATGATGCCAACTTCAACTACTTACCTCCTGTCTCTTTGGAAAATTCAGACTCCTTATCACTTTCTAGGGATATGCCCTTAGAATGTAGTGTTAGTCCAATCATGATATTTAGGGATCCTCAAGTCCTTTCCTTATCAAAATTCATTGTAATGGCCACAAGTGGCGAACTAGAGGGTTATGTACCTCAAAAATATGTGTCTGAGGACAAATTTGAGGGTTATTATCCTTTCAAAGATAGAAATGAGCAAAAATTTGAGGGTTATGCCCCATGAAGTTATGTATTAGAAAGTGAAATAGAGTGATATACTCCCTTAGACTATCTAAATAGTCATTCTATGTAACTCAAGGAAATTGAGAATCCTTTTTTATTATAATAAAAATATTGTTTTGGAAAAAAATATGAATGAGTTATTTAAATACAATTTCTTATTTGAATGTTAAATATTTTTGGAATATTGTAGCATTGAGTAAACCTTCATAGATATAATTGAAATGAAACCTTCAGGTATAACTAATCTTGGAAAATTTGTTAGGACAAGAACTTTGGGGAAAGTCAAGAAGTAGGTCAAGGTGCTGAGAATGTCAAAGCTAAGTTGGACCAAATTCTGGTTATTATGGATGAACCTAGAACAAGAATAGGTAACCTTGAACAAGAAGTTAGGGGAAAGGAAAGAGTGGATCAATAAGTCCCAAATGATGATGAAGAAGAAGTTCCCAACAACAAGGAAGAAGGGAAGGATTCTCGTAATCATACTAAATCTAGTGATCAAGAAAGTGATAGGTCACAATCATATTCTGAGGGAACCAAAAGGAAGTGTTTGGTAGGTGATTTATCATGTGACATGAGAAATATCACACCACCAAAATTTGAGGGTAGTGCTACTAGAGATGCGGCAAAAGCATGGCTTACGAAAATGGAGAAGTATTTAAAAATCATAAATTACTCTGAGGTCACTAAAGCTGTATGGGGAGCATTTCAATTGGTTGGTGAAGCATCCAACTAGTGGATGAGTAAGAAAATAGAGCTAGGGCTTAGTTCTTTAAGTCTTGCATGGAATGAGTTTGCAAAGAGTTTCCATAAACAATGGTTTCCCCAACTCTTCTATGACCAAAAGCTCATTGACTTCTGAAACCTGAGGCAAGGTGACTCCTCAGTGAATGAGTATTGGGAGAAGTTCACTCAACTTCTAAAGTGCATACCTATGTACCAAAAGGATGAGAAATTTCATATAAGAAAGCTTATCATGGATCTAAATGTGCAAATTGGTGGTGAGGTAGATGTTCATGGTCTAGCTACCATGGATTTTGTGTATGAGAAGGCAATTAAGCAAGAACAAAGGCTTAAGTCTATCTCAAACTACTAGGAGAGGAAGAAAAATAAGCTCGCTTGGATGCAAAACAATCAAACTCCAAGGAAGCTTGGTGAAGGGTAAAGTTATCAAAAGCAAGGGGATAAGGTACCCCAAAATAATTAGAGTGAACAAAGGAGAGATCGAAGAGGAAACAACAACAATTTTAACAACTACAAAAGTAATGTTGGAGGAAATGAAAGTAATTCTGGAAGACCAACAAAAAGGAGAGGACCAATGAAGGGATGTTTTACATGTGGTGGGGATCATTATGCGAGTAATTGTCCGAGCAAACCATCTAGGACACAACCACATGGTAATTTTCTTCCATCTTAGAAAGTTGTGTTTTAGCAAAGGATTCATGTTGTTGTGGATAATCGACAAGCGGAGTACCAGATAACTCTAGTAGAAGTTTCAGGTACTTTTTCTAGAATTCCCATTTCAATTTTAATAGATACTGGTGCAAAAAAAAAAAAATCTCCTAGAATAGTACATAAAATGTCTAGAAAATTTGGCTACATGAAAAAGTCTTGGGTTGTGGAATGTGCAAACCAGACAAGAGCTAAAGTGAGTCAATGTCTATTTGAGGCAAGAGTTGAACTTCCAAGTTTCTCAATAGAAGTAAATCTGTATGTAGCTCCCTTAGGTTCTTATGATGTCATCTTAGCGATGAATTAGTTATGGAAACATAGGGCTAAGGTAGATTGTCATGCTAAAACAGTCGAATGCTTAGATGATCTAGGTAACCAAGTGTCTTTGCAAGGAACAACAAGAGAGGTTAAGTTACGACAGATATCTGTTGTGTAGATGCATAGGGAAAAGAAGAAAGGTTGCCAACTCTTTGCAGTAAAAATGGAAAAACTTGAAGAATGTAAGGAATTCATTTCTTAAGATGATTTAGTATATTATGGACATCAATACTCCCAAGATGTCAAAGAAGGTGAAGTATTAGAATCAAGAACAACATATATGGAAAAATATCCTATTTTACAAAAGTTTGTGGATGTATTTCCAAAAGAATTACCTTGATTACTACCTAAGAGGATATTTGATTTCTCTATCAACATAGTCTGGGGTTGGAACCTATATTGAAAGTACCTTATAGGATGACCATGACTAAATTAATGGAGTTAAAGGCACAACTAGAAGAGTTGTCTAAAGGATTGATAAGACCTAGTGTTTCACCCTAGGGAGCACCATTGATCTTTGTAAAGAAGGATGGTATGTTGTGCTTATGTATTGATTGTCAGTTGCTTAACAAAGCAACGATAAAGAACAAGTATCCATTGCCACATATTGATGATCTTTTCAATCAAATGTGAGTAGCAACAGTATTTTCAAAGATTGATCTACATTTTGGATATCACCAACTAAGAATCAAGGACAAAGATATTTACAAAACTGCTTTCAAAACTAGCTACAGACATTATGAGTTCATAGTTCTACCATTTGGACTGATGAATGTACTGTTACCAGATTTTCACCTTTAGGCTCAATTAGGATGAGCTATCTATGTTTCAAAATGAATGGTACATTTTATTAAACCTTCTATGTTACATTCAATTATACAAATGAAACAACTTTACAAGATTACAAGAAAAAGTATTACATTCATACAACTGAATGAGACATAAAAGATTTTACAATCTTTATTGAATGTAATTAGGTACATGTGTCTCACATAGCAAGCCATGAGACTGGCTTACTCAATTGATACAAATAAGAATTAAGATATACATGAATGAGTGAATGTTAAAAGAAAATAAACATGTAAAGAAGGTAACCAGCCATTGCCTAAATGACTAGTACTGCAAATGAGTCTGCTCCTGATTGCCTTGCCTTGCTCCCTATAGTTCCTTGATCCCTAGTGCTTGGTGTTTGATTGCCTACATTGAGTAAAAGAAATGAGTTAGAACAATAAGTTATAAGCAATGAAAGGTTACATTTTGAACATGCACATCTACCCATACATACATATGTTAATGCCTGTGTGCACCAAATGTATACCTATCTTAAGTGTCCATAAAGCCAAAATAGAAGAACATTATACACACTCAAGATAGGCATTTTATTTCTAATTTGTTTGTTTCATGTGTAGCTACAGGTGTAATCATATTCTGATCAAATGAGTGGGGATAAATGTGGCTCCCCTAGGTTTGAGCTCAGCTCATAATAAGAAGTAGTAAAGTTTACACAATCATAAGACATGAAGAATATATAACAGTGGCAAGGAAAATTCACCAAGAAAAGTAGTAAGACAGAAAGCAATAAATCAGATTTAGAGGGCCCTTTAACATCTGATAGAATCAATGCAAAAGTGTCAAAAACACCTCCTAAATGAGTCTTTTAAAAAATTAAAGGAAATGATTATAACATAGCATGGCATTCAATGTCATGGAGATAAGATAGTTCTATGTGCAGTAGCTAGGAGGAGTAGATTCTATCAATTAAGTGCCATGATTAGCGAAGAATGCACAGTTTCTAGGAGTACAAGTTTCTAACTGTAAAAAGGGGGTCAAAAGGCAATCAATAATAATAATAGCCACCAATCTAGGGAACTATGAGATTTGTCTTGCAGATGGAACTTATGGAATATTGAATCAAAGGACAGTACCAACATCAACAGTGATGATATCAAAAAGATGGCAGTCTCTCATGAAGGAAAGAATTACGGTTATAAAGAGCAGTGATAGTCTTATGTAAGGCAGTCAAGTGAGAAGATGAGAAATCTGCTAAAGGTAGCCATGATAATATTAAATCAAGGACAGTCATTATTAAGCTCTGCTCAGTTAATGATAATAACCTATAAACATCTTATGATTGACAGTCCTATAAAGGTAAATATGTAAACAGTCACATGTCATTTTCATGGTATTCTATGGTGAAAGTTAGCTATAGTCACAGGAATATCATATGAAATACATAGAAAATGAATATTTAGATGCCCAAAGAAAGCTTGCATCCTGAAAGCTCTTATTGAGTTTTAAAAGAATAAAAGCAGAATCTACAAAAATGTAAGGGTTTCTGCATGAGGAAAATGCTTTATTTCTTCAGGAAAATATATGGAAGTCACAAATATCAAAGCTCAAGCAAAGGAAATGAAAGCTACATAAATAAGAGGATGCATACCCACGACCTGGGTTTTCTCATTTAAATACAAATTTAAAGATAAATACAGAGGCATGCATGAGAATAATTAATACCCAGATGCATTGAGTACATGACACAACAACATAATAGAGAATAAAAGCTTCTGAATAAAAATCCATGGTGGCCAACCAAAAGGAGTTTTTATCCCTCTTTTCTCTACAAAAGATAAATAAAGTATAGAGAAACCCTAAGGCCGCGACCAATGGGGGGAGGTCATAGAGTCACGAATTACACAACAGAAAAAGAGAGTTTTTGAACCTCTGTGGCATAAATAAACTTTCAAAAGAGTAAAAAGAGTAGGAAAATATAATCCTGAGCCTTCACCATTGTTTGTTTAAAAACCTAGATTTACATTTGCAGTGGAATTGAATATTTAAGAAAGCTTAAATCATTGACTGTGGAGATCAAAGAATCAAATTTTTTTTGAGTATTTTCTTACCATAATTTATGTGAGTTTAATAAAAGCCAGAGCCGTGGCTTCAAAAGACAAAGCTTTCAAAAGCCTTCAAAAAAAAAAATGGACGAAGATCCTTTATGAAACTCTATTGGCAGCCATATTTGCAAAATTTCTGATAAATGTCCCAGATGAAAACCCTTATTAGTGGCCTGAGCAAATAAAGGAGAAATCACATAAAATAAAAGGCATTCAAAATGGGTGAATAAGTATAGAATGACGCAGCCTGTAGAGCCCAAATCACTAATAGAGAGCTCTTCATTCACTTTTGTTTTCAAAAGAATTGCTTACCAGAGATCTACAGGAGAAATCTTCCAGAAAATGTCTTTGGGAGGTGCAAAAATTCACCATAGAGGAGCTGTAAAACCCTAGCACCTTGAATCCCTCATACCTGGCGGCAGCAAGCTTCTTCAAGAAGCTTCATAATCAAATGAAATACCTTAAGCACTTTGTGTGCTTCTTTTGTTTAGGTTTTTCATGTTACCCTAATCTGAGAATGTGATTTTTATCACATATTTTAAACTTTTATTTGCCAAATTTAATACCTTCATTGTATTTTTCCTTCTAAATACTTCTTTTGTAACTTACATAGGAGACTTCAAAGACTTGGTCTTTACTTGCACTCATAGTTGAATGCTTGTATGCATTCAATTTTAATGTAAAGCATTTATTTTAGTGATAACTTATAAATCACTTTAATGATTGGTATGTATTTGCAAGATAGGATACGTTGGTTCTTTATGACTAAGTCATGAGGAAATGGAAGATATGCTTCTATTTATTATTGAGAGAACATATTGGGAGGTTATTTACAGTTTGCAAACATTAGGAGGGTATCTAGGGGTTGTTTGAAGTCAGTTTGGAGACATTTGGAGTGTATTTAGGGACCTTTTTTATGGTTTGATAAGATCAATTTGACTTTTTCAATCATTATGACTTATTTTAGTGAAGATTTAGGTCCTAAATTTTTGGCTTTATGAGTGCTTACGAAAATGAGGTTTCTAGAACCTTGTTTTATGGAGCAAGTTAAAGCTTGGCTACTTAGTCATTTTTGACTCTTTTTTGTAACTCAGTTTTGATTATGCAATTTTTTTGAAGATTGTGACTGGTATAGTCCTTTGCAACAGTTTTGGAGCATTTTTTGTAACTCTGTCTATTGGAATATGGAATACATAAATCACCTTGGAAACCAATGTTAGTCTTGTCTTACTTTCATTTTTCTTGTGAGTTTAGTGTATTGTCAAGTGATTGACAAAGTTAATTGTGAAATTTTCTCTTTTTCCTTTTAATTTTGTCTCATATATCATGCCTTTTCTTAAGTGAGATTATGCAGGTTGTGAATTGTGCTTATTAAGTTTGCATTTGAGCTTTTAAAGTTGTGGAATTCATCTTTCCTTCTTGAAAACATATGCAGATCAAGCCTTTTCATGAAATGTTTATGCATAAGCCTATGAAAATTATGTTGTGTAAGATGCAATAATTATCATCAGTTTTCTAGTGTATGTTAATCTATTTGTTTCATAATTCCTGTCAATTAGGTGTATCACCATAAGAAATAGTTTCTATCATTTTTGTTTTGCTTTTAGTAATCTTTCTCCCTTTCCCAATTAAGAATATTTAGCATAGGTGATAACCAGTTAGGAAGTCGGCCTTCTCCAAAGGTTTGGTCTTATCCAAGTATTCGTACTTTTGAGATCATTCCCATGTTACACTGGATTGTTGAATTTCACATTCAACAAGGTGCAAAATCCAAGTGATAACATGTACCAACAATGTTCATGAACCTAATGAACAATGCATTTAAATACTATTTAGATAAGTTCGTGTTGGTCTTCTTGGATGACATCTTAATTTACTCCAAGAATGAAGAAGAATATCTTGAAAGCATCTAGAGATTGTTCTCCAATGATTGAGAGAGAAAAAGTTATATAGAAAACTTTCAAAGTGTACCTTCTTCCAAAAGAAAGTACAATATTTGGGTCACGTAATCCCAACGGATGGTATTTCGGTTGATCCAGTGAAGATAAAAGCAGTGTTGGAGTGGCTGGTGCCCAAGAACATGCTAGAAGTTTGAAGTTTTATGGGTTTGGCTAGGTATTACCATAATTTTGTCACAAAATTTTCAAGGATATCTTTTCCCATCACATCATTACAAAGGAAGGGAACTAAGTTTGTGTGGTCTGATAAGTGTCAAGCAGTATTTGACCCACTTAAGGAAAGGTTGACCACAACACTGATACTAAAGGCACCAAATCTAGATGGTAACTTTGTAGTTATTATAGATGTATTAGGAAAAGGATTAGATGGAGTATTAATGCACAAAGTGAAATTCATAGCTTATGAGTCTAGGAAATTGAAGCCCTATGAACAGAATTATGCTTACCATGATTTAGAGTTAACAAGAGTTGTCCATGCATTACAAATGTGGACATATTATCTATTGGGAAAATCATTTGAGCTGAAGATTGATCACCATGGTCTAAGGCATTTGTTTACCCAACCCAATCTAAATGTACAACAACAGAGATGGTTGGAGTTGATATCTAACTATGATTTCAATATTAGTTATGTCAAGGGAAAAGGGATTCGAGTTGTCGATGCCTTAAGTCACAGGAGGGCATATCTCCTCTATGATATCAATCCGAATTGACTTCAAGGAACAAGTATTGTAAAAATCTAAAGGTGACTAGTTCTATGAGCAAGTTAAGCAAGCACTCATAGATGATCTGCAATATAGAAGGTATGAGGGTTATCACTTTGAACCTAATAGATTATGGAGATTTAAGGGAAGGATTTATGTACCTAATACTGAGTAATTAAGAAGCATGGTATGGAAAGATTCACAATGCAACCTATTTAGGACTTCTAGGTGTAACAAAGATGTTATCCAATGTAAAGCCATTATAGTTTTGGAAGGGTATGAAAGGAGATGCAGCTAGATTTGTATCAATTTGCTTAGTCCCAAAGAGTGAAGGTAGAGCATCAACATCCTACATGTTTATTATATCTACATGAAGTTCCAAAGAGTAAGTGGCAAGTTATTGGCATGGATTTTATACAAGGTCTCCCTATGTCAAGGAACAAGCACAATGCCATTTTGGTAGTGGTTGACAAGTTGACAAAAGTAGCTCACTTCATACCATGGAATTGGACTAATGGAGCTCCTGTAATAGCATGAAAGTTTATCCAACGGATATTTAGGTTGCATGTGATTCCTAAAAAGATAATTTCTAATAGGGATGCTAGAGTAACATCTAGGTTTTGGCAAACCCTATTTTCTGCCCTTGGAATGAAATTGAATATAAGTTCTATGTATCATCTTAAAACGGATGGACAAATGAAAAGGGTGAAATAAGTATTAGAATACCTACTAAGGATGTATTGTATGGATCAAAAATACAAGTGGGAGATTACCTACCTTTGGTATAGTTTGCATATAATAACTCCTATCATTTTGCAATCAAGATGGCACCATTCAAAGCATTATATGATAGGAAGTGTCAAACTCCTATTAGCTAGGATAAACTAGAAGATAGGATAAGCCTTGGGCTAGAGATGTTATAAAAAATGGAGGAAAAGTTGAAATTATTAAGTAGAGATTAGTAGAATCTAATAATAGGTAGAAAATTTATGTTGATTCCAAATGTGTACCTAGGAATTTCATAGTAGGGGATAGGGTATTGTTGAGAGTTAAGCCTCACAAGAGTTTTATCAAGTTTGGAAAGTTGTCCAAACTAGCTTCATGCTATGTTGGACCTTTTGAAGTTCTTTAAAAAATCAACCTTGTTGTGTATAGGATTGCCTTTCCACCAGCTCTTGCTAGGATGTGTAATGTATTTCAAGTCTTGTATCTTAAGAAGTATATACCAGGCAATAACCATGTTATTGATTGCAATGCTTTATAGGTGCATGACCCAAGGGTGGTAAAAATCAAGTCACTCAAGGTGCTCAAAAAATGTAAGCTTCACATATGTAACCAAGAGGTTTTGCAATGCAAGGTCGAGTGGGATCAGTATGCAAAAGACTATATTGAAATAAAGCAGAAGTTTCCACGAGTCTTGCTAGATTTTGAAAACTCCTGAAAATAATGATGTTTTGTGTTATGATGTGTGCTTTATGGTATGATCATATTTGATACTTAAAAATGATCAGGGACGATGATTCACAAGGGGGGAATATGTTATACCCCATGTATTAATATCTATTTACTATTACCTAGTTTGGTAATTTGCTTCAATAAATGTGAATGTGTTTTATTTATGAATTTTGATGGAAATATGTTGAATGAATTTTTTATTCAATTAAATGCTTTATGATTTAGTATGTAAAATATATACTGTGAATATGACATGTATGTGAGGTATATGATGCATTGATTTGACTAACTATTGTTATGGTGAACTAAGTTGAATGCAGGAACAAGATCAAGCCTCCAGAAGAGAGGGGAAGTATCACTCAGGAGAAGAACTTGGTTTGGTAACCTTAAAATTCGACCTTACTAAGCTTTCACACACTCACACCTTAGTTGGTCTTAGTTAAGTCAAGTTGGTTCAGGTAATGGGTAAGTGGTCTTCTGTTTTGATTATGAATGTTTATATTGAATTGCAATCTTGTTTTATGATTGTTTGGAATGAGGGATGTGATGAAGTCTTGAAGTTGTTTTGAATTCAGTCCTTGAGTGTTTACTTGTATATTGATGAGATATATACATTTAATGTATATATATGTATAGATGCGTGTGTCTTTGGTAAACTCATACATGTGAATAAATGTGTACATGAGTATACATAGGCAGATTTATCTATGCATGCTCATGGATGGATTACCCATATGCATGGGAATACTGATTGGACTAAGTGGCATATATATATATATATGTATATATACGTTCCATGTATATATGACGATCGATGGTATTGTATGTTTGAGTGTTTTATAAAGATATTGAAATATAATTACGTATATATATGTATATATAGTATATATATGTGTGTGTGTGTAGATATATTAACACACACACACACATATATATATATTAATATGTATATACTTGTGTGTATATATATATGTAATACTATTCTTTATATTTATGTATAATATAAATATGTTTGTTAATAAAATGTATTTGATAACTTATGGAAAGAATAAATATTAATATATATTGATATATACATATATATATATATATATATATATATATATATATATATATACTTCAATCGATAAATGTGTATATATATACATATATGTGAATAAAATTGATATAATTCCCAAGCGCATAAATAGCATTGATTATTATTGTGAAAGCACATATGGTAACATATGGCACATAAAGCATATAGCGCATAAAGTATATGGCACAACATTTGGAGGAAATAATCCAACACATAAAGTCTTTAGAGACATATTCAAAGCATGAAACAAAGCATGTATGAGATAGTGTTGATGTGTAAACATTTTAGAATGTAGTTAATGTTGTTTAAAGAAACCCATAGAATATGTCAAGCCCGCACCTAGGAAGGTGGCACCAAGAACTAAGAGATGGCACCATATTTACTTGAGATTGGAATGCAAAATAAGTCTTTGAATTCGTATAAGACTGCAAATAAGTGTTTTGACTCGGTCAAGAGCAAACTTGGCAGCATTTTGCAATGGAATTTGAATTAGGAAATCGACTTAGCCATTTGCAAGGAGAGGACTATTATGTGTTGCAAACCTGTGAGTGAGTTGTTGGATGAGGAAGAAAGGTGGCAAAAATACTTACTTGTTTGTAGTCTTCGATTGCTCACAAATTAGTATAAATAGATGTGCCCATTCTACCAAATGTTACACTTATCATTCTAATTTTCTTTGTGTTATTATGCTGCAAATTTTGTGAGAGTGAATTGATAATTGTGAGATAGAAAGAGTTGCTTGTTATTTTATATTGTTTTGTTGAGAGATTTAGAGAGAAGCTAGTAGAGGTATTTTGGTTGTTCGTAGTGGAAGTAGCAAGTGATCTTAAGTGATCTTGAGCCATCAAGCTAGGAGGGAAGATTATTCAGTTGGAGCTTTAAAAAGGCATGTTGATTTCTACTCCCTTATTATTATGTTGGAAAGTTTGTTTATTATGATGTCATGTTCAAAATATTATCTTTTAAGTTTGTTTGATGCTTGCAAGTCTTTTGAAAGATCTTTGAATGTTTCTTTTTTTGGGAAACCTTTCTTTTGGGTTTATTTGTATATATTTATTATACTATAGAAGGGGTTTTTATACGGTTGTATACTATTAATACTATTTTAGAATGTCAAAACTATACATAGTTTGGTAATGCTCTAGGTCCGTAGCATAAGATAGAGTTATACTACGGAATTAATAGCATGTCATTATATATAAGTTAATGGGAAGGTTATTCCTAGGGTTAGGATAAATCCATGTGAAAGTTGATAACCTTAGAATAGAATACTAATGGTCAATATAAATTAAGCAATTAAATGCATGGTGATTTAGAAGACCTCACTTGAAGTTATTGGGTGATGAATCTTTGGCCAACGTAGACTAGGTAGCCACTGTCTACACTGTCAGTTCATTGTGTGATCCAATTTACATTCTAGGCTAGGGTAATCATATATGAGGTAGTAGACATTATGGTAGCTCTATATTTGTGGGACACATCACTATGCTTAGAAAAGGCTATTTGAAGGGTGAGGTTACCAAACCATTCTCTTCATAGAAGGGTAGGGCCATCTACCAATTTGGTATATGTGCGGGAGACCACAGTTAGTCCATGGTTGGCGGAAAAGTGCTTGAGTGATGCTTCTCCTCATGCAGTTGGAGGCCAAGATTTGGGAGGACATTCTGGACCATTTGTATTTCTAGTTCTTGTAAGCATGTTGAATAAATGTATGTAATCATGAGTCCATTTATATGGAAATTGTAATATGAAACATTATCCTAAATATATTTATGTAAAGTTAAATCATACTTATATTATTGGAATGATTCTTTGAATATGCAATGGAAAAATTTGGATAAATTTATATTTCAAATGATGCATTTATTATTGAATAGAAAAAAAATTAATGGTTTACATTAGATGCATAGTCAATTACATGTGGGTAAAACTTAGTAGATTTAATAGGAAGAACAATGGGCGTGTTGCACATGCATTAACTATTTGGCATCCTTCTCCTTTATCAATAAGTTTACCTTCAAATAATTTTTTTGAAGAGAGTGGTTCTCAATCTAGTCTCACCAGGACACACATAACTAGGACTGATTTTTCTTATCTTATCAATGCATTTCCTTTTATAAAGGAGAATGAAAAACATGAAGAGGAATATTTTTACCAAAATATAAGTTAACAACAACCTCATCTTCAACCTCCCTTCCTTGTAAACTAAACATATATATGATTGGGTTTAGTGATGATAAACCAGTAGCTTTATGTTTCCTCCTTAACTCTATTGCACTCATCTCAATAATAGAAATGAAGGTGGTAGATACCTAAACCTAGTGATGTACCAAAAAAATGTTGGTGCAATGATGTTCCTTTGAACTAAATTTATCATCTCCTCCCTCAATTCAAATTTTATTTTATAACAAGGCCCAACCCTTTTATCAAAAGTATACAAAAATTGTACATTAACACATGTAATGTCACTATTATAGCCCACTAGGTAAATAGTGCATCTCCATTTACAACTTCCACTTAAATTAGATACTCTATTTGTGTACAATATTATTGCAATTACAACAAAAATAATTCTTATTAAATGGGCCTTTGACATATTATGCCAACTCTAAAGGGTAATTAGATTTCAATATACTTGCACTTAAATTATTTGTGGTTAAGATTGGGGTTCACATTCAGTTACTGTTAATTATTTTCTCATTAATTTTATTCTCCAAAACAAGTTTATCATTAACATTAAATGTATCCATCCCAACTCTATAAATATATGCAGCATAAAATAACAATACAAATATAAAAATTAGTCACAATAGGCTTTTAAATAAAAATCTTTCAAGCTATTAGTTATAAAATAACAACATATTGTGGTTTATTTAGCTATCAATGGAGAACTTTACAATATTTTCAAGTGTCAATAGAAAATAACCCCACAATGGGATGTAAACAAAAACCTCAAGGTTAAAAAGTTAAAAACTTAAAGGTACCAAATGCCATTTTATTATCATAAAATATGTTATAATTTTTTTATTTTATACAATATCTAGCATTAGTATAACATGCCATGCATATTTGATTTTCTAAATATAAAAAATGGTGAATCAAGAGCAGAATGCGAGCGATCAAGAGCAAAATAGTGAATTCATAGAAGAGAAGGACTTGGGTACTGCAATCAAATGCAAATTTGGCTCCCATAACTCCATTCAAACTATCGACCTATCAACCCATAACTCTATTGATGAAAGAATTGGCTATAATCTAATAATTTATTGGCCCTAGAATAGATTGAGCAAAAATTAGGGTTTGGGTTTCAGATAACTGGAAAATGGAGGAGATTATCAAATTTCTCCCTAAATGTTTTCCATTGCAATCTTTGTATTAGTGGAGGAAAGAGAGAGGGTGCTTCAAGGTAGTTTGTGAGAAATGGGAGATAGCTCATTGTACATGCAAAAATGGTAGCCTAATTTCAATTATGTGAAATTATTCCCCTATGACAATCTAGTTTGGATCTAACTTTATAACTTACCCATCGAATAATGGTGTGAAGTTTTTCTAGTGAAAATAGGGTGATCTCTGGGAAACCTAGTGGATATTGACATGAAAATTATTGAGGGCGATTCTTATCTCTATGCTCATCTCCAAATCATTGGTGTCTATCAAATTTTGCAAGAAATAGTCTTATGTGTTGAAGGATATAATTGGCTCCAGTCAATGGAAAATGGAGGAGATTATCAAATCTCCCTAAAGGTTTTTCACTGCAATCTTTGTATTAGCGAAGGAAAGAGAGAGGGTGCTTTAAGGTGGTCTATGTGAAATGGGAGATAGCCCATTGTACATGCAAAAATGGTAGCCTAATTTCAATCCTGCGAAATTATTCCCCTATGACAATCTAGTTTAGATCCGACTTTATAACTTACCCATCAAATATTGGTGTGGAGGTTTTCTAGAGAAAATAGGGTGGTCTTTGGGAAGCTTGGTGGATATTGACACAAAAATTATCGAGGGGGATTCTTATCTCTGTTCTCATCTCTAAATCATTGATGTCTATCAAATTTTGTAAGAAGTAGTCTTATGTGTTGAAGGAGATCATTAGATCCAGTCAGTGGAAATTGAGGAAAGCAAGGCATTCTACCTAAAATGTCGAAGCAGGAAGCATTTTGAAGATAAGTGCAATAAAAAACCTAAGACTAATACAATCTAGAGGCTCAAGGCTCTTAATCCTCTTGTTGCCAATCGATCATTCCAATTGTGCGGGAAGGTCCAGAATTGAATGGGGTAAAGTTTTGGCAAGAGTCTAGGACAAGACTCTGTCAATACCCATTTCTAGCAATTGAACTAATCCCATGGTCATTAGTGGTAAGAAGAAATTGGAATATCCTAAAAGTGGAAAAGATATTGCAACACATATTGAGAATTATAAGAATTCAAGCCCTAGGAGAAATGGGAAGGATTTGAGATTAGAAAAAGTAGGGGTTGTGATTGATCCTATTGAGATGGGAAAGGTCTCAGGCATTGATTGGGAATGAGAGTTGGGATCAGAGAAGGAAGCAGAGGATTTTGTCTTAAAGGAGGAAGGTTTGAAGGATGACTTATTGGATTTTGATGGGTTGGGAGTGATTGACACTAGGTGCATTATCTAGATAGTCGTGAAGGATTTGGGGAAATCCCAAAAGGAGAAAGGTAGAAAATCAAACAAGAAAAAGAGGGAGGAGGAAGCCAATGAAAAGGGCTTTAGAGTATCTCAGTTTTTCTAAAATCCAAGGGAGCTAAGAGCTCCCTTGGAGGGCAATGAAGATTACCATGTGGAATGTTAGGGGCCTTTCAGCCTCTAAAAAATAACACTTGGTTAAGCCTCATATTAAAAAACTCTCATTTGATATTATTTTTCTCCAAGAAACTAAAATCAATGAAAAGGAAGGTGGGAATTTTTAAAAAAATTCAAGAAGTGGTCGGGCTAATTTCAAAATACCCATGGCTCGGTTGGTGGGTTGGGGATTTTATGGTCTTCGAATAGAGTAGAAGTCATGGTGATTGAATCCAACCATAATTGGGTTGGTGCTCAATTAGATGCTTGGCAGTTGACCTCGAATTTCCTCTATTCAATATATACGGTCCAACATGAACATAAGACAAATTGGAGGTATGGAATTCAATAAGCACAAAGATTAGAAATATAAACAACAAAAGGGCAATCCTTGGAGGGGATTTCAACACAATATTAGAGCTCAATGAAAAGAGTGGAGGATTGAATAAATTACATAAAGTGATGATAGACTTTAGATACTTTATAGACAACATTAGGGTGGTCGACAACATTCCTAAAAATGGTTGTTTCACCCAGACTAATAGGAGGGATAATTTCAAAAATATCTTGGAATGGTTAGACAACTTTTTCTCATTGAAGGATGGTTGGAAGAATATTTTAGCTTTGAATCAAGTATTCTACCAATTGTTTTTTCGGATAGCTACCCTTTGTTATTGGATTTGAGGATAAATGAAAAGCTAGCTAAAGGTTATTTTAAATTATAATCAATGTGGTGGAGAGATCTTAGTCTTGTTAGAAAAATTGAGGAATGGCGGCGTGTAGATGGATCAGTTGCTAAATTAGTTAGTTTTTGATTTTTCAAAAACTTTCAACTAATAAAAGACAAACTTAGACACTATAATAAAGAATGTTTTGGAAACATCTTCTAAAAACAAATGGTAGTGGAAGCTGAATTGGAGCAATTGAACAATAAATTCATCAAATTTGGCATGTTCTCAAATGATTTCCATAAAAATAAGGAGATTAAGATGCGACATGCAGAATTATTGGCTCAAGAAGAACTCTATTGGAGAGATAAAGCCCACAAATCATGGCTAAGGAGGCTGATGCAAATATAGGTTTCTTTCATGCCACCACAAAATTATGAAGGGCTAGAAACATAATTGAGGGCATTAAACTAGCCGAAGAATCCACTACAAATGACAAAAGGAAAATTAAACAAGAGCAGGTTCATTTTTTACTTCGCTCTTGACTGCTCGGGTCCCTGATCATTGTGTGAGGGATGAATCCATTTTTTCTTTCATTCCAAAGTGCATTAGAGAGAGGATAACAATATGCTCAATTCTCCATTTTATTTAGAAGAAGTCAGAGCTACAACATTCCAATTGAGCCCAGAGAAATACCTCATTCCCAATGGATTTCCTACCAAGTTTTATCAAGCTTGCTGGCATTTTATAGGCAAAGATGTTTGGTAGTTGGTAGAAGATATTAGGAAGAAAAAGAAGTTCATGAGAGATATAAATAATATAGTGATTTATTTGATCCCAAAGAAATATATATGCTCCTCCTTCATGGACTATAGGCCCATTTCATTGTGCAATATGATTTATAAGATAGTGACAAAAGCACTGGCTAATCGACTCAAGCTGTTGTTGGGTAATATTATCTTAGAAGAGAAAAAACAATTTTACACCTAGTAGGGAGATTGCAAATAGCATTATTGTCGCTTATGAGGCTCTTCATACCATCAATTCCAAAAACTTAAATGGTATGCTCATTAATCTTGATATGAGAAAAGCTAATGATAGGGTCCATTGGGATTTTCTTTTAACAATAATGAGAAGATTTAGTTTCAGTAAGGCTTGGTTGGAGATCATCTTTTATTTCAACACCTCGTTACTCAATGTTGGTTAATGGATCACTATTTGGGTTCTTTGATGCCACAAACGGGTTTCGATAGGGGGACCCATTATCCCATTTCTTGTTTGTAATTATGGTTGAGGCAATGGGACAACATTTCAAACAACTAAGCGTGGAAAGACTTTGGAAGGGCATAAAGGTGGTTGATAGTGTCGATCCAATAACACATATCCAATTTGTTGATGACACCTTGCTATTAGGTGAAGCAATAAGAGAGGCTGAAGTGGTTAAGTTTGCTCTAGAGAATTATTCTTCAATGTTGGGGCAGGCTTCAAATAAGGAGAAATGTGAGATATTTTTCTTCAACACTAAGAAATTTATTTAGAAGAAGATCTCAAAATTGTTGGGCTTCATAATCTTAGTTCTCCCTTCCAAATATCTTGATGCCTTGTTGTTTAAAGGATCATGCAGATCTAAGCATTAGGAGGATACAATTGGTGATTGCAGAAACAAAATAACTGCTTGGAATAATAAGTGGTTGACCTTGGTAGGTAGGATCCTTATGATTAAATCAGTGTTGTCTATTGTTTTGAATTATGTGATGTCATATTTTAGGATAACAAACAAATCCTTGAGGAACATGGGAATTTATCTAAAGAATTATTATGGGAAGGGTCAAAATATGAAAGAAGAATTCCTTTAATCCATTGGGATATGACATGTCTGCCTAAATCCTACGATGGAGTTGGCTTGAGAAAATTAGATCAACATAATTTGGCATTGGGGGCCAAACTGACATGAAAGATGTACAAACAAGCGAAGAAGCTTTGGTGCATAATTTTTCAAAGAAAATATCTCTATAGTCGTGACCCCTAGAGGATGTTAATGATGAAAAAATATCATGGAGGTTCAACAATATGGAAATTTTTGTGGGAAAGCAGAAAGGTGATCACTGAACATCTCTCTTGGAAAATAGGCAATGGTAGGTTGGCCTATTTTTGCTCAATTTGTGGAATGGGAATGCTTCACTGGTCGACTCCTTTGTTAAGGTGGATTGAATCGATGATGTCATTCAAATTTATGGTAGGTATGTAGCGAGCTATGTTAGAAGAATTGATGGTGGTTCGGGTGAGGGATTTATGTGGATTAATTGTGAGGACTTTCCAATCCTGGACAATGATAAGTTAACTTTGTCTCAAGCGCTTTCCAAACTTAGAATAGTGATTTCTAAGGATGAAGATGAGGTAATATGGTGTGGTTCTTGATTGGGAGAATATTCATTCAAACTTGGGTATGCAATCCAATAAATTGATGGTGATTCATTTCATTGGTTGGTTAAGCTTTGCTAGCACAAGCGTATCCTTCCAAAAGTTGGAGCTTTCTTGTGGAAAACTCTCCACAAGAAAATTTTAATAGGGATGGCCTTTATCATATTGGCATCCTGAGCTCAAGCATGTGTATCCTTTGTCTTGCGAATGAGGAATCTACAAATCATCTTTTATTATCTTGTTCTTTTGCCAAAAGGTGTTAGTATTGGCTCTAACTTTGCCTTGGTTGGAGAACCCCAAGATAAGTTGATCTTACAAACTTTCTTCTTAGCTGGCTGTGTAGAGTTAAAAATAAATCTTGGGGAGATCTATGGGTGGTTGTCCCTTCAATGCTAGTTTGGAACATCTAGAAAGAGTGCAATAGGAAGATACTTAGTGAACAATTCCTCCCAGTCAAAGTAGTGATTCAAAAAATTGAAGATGGTATTTGCCAAGTGGTCAATGCAAATAGATTTACCAGAATCAATACTTATTTTACTAATTGGGATAACGATATCCAGAAGCATTGGGAAAAATGAAAACCAATTACATGGATTACTTCAAACAAAGCCATAAATAGGGGTGATGCCAAATGGGTGGCGCCTACTTCCAGAATGTTTAAACTTAATTTTGATGAGGTAGCCAATGGAAATCTTGGACATGCTGGGGTAGGTGCATCATAAGGAACAATAAGGGAAAATGTATATATATGTGTGTGTGTGTGTGTGTGTGTGTGTGTGTGTGTGGGCTTTATCTCAAAATTTGGGGGTCACTACTAATAATGAAGTCAAAATGGAGGCTATAGCACAAGGTTTATGGCTTTGTGTGGAGAAAGGTTTGAGAGAGATAGACATTGAAGGCAATTCCCAAATTTGGATCAATGTAGTAAGTAAGAAATGAGCACAATGTTGGAGATTGAAGCCATGGATAAAGAAGATTTGGAATTGTTTGGAAAAAATAGGAAGTTTCTCCCTTTCTCATGTGTATAAAGAAGCCAACAGGGTGATGGATTGGCTCACCAACCATGGCGTTCTACCAGATGGCCTTGAAGAAATGTCGATTCGTCACTCTCACTATGGAACTAGAGAATATCATAACAAAGGAGAAGCTGATGAATAATGTGAAAGTTTTCTTAGACTTGTGCCTTCCTCTCCTTCCTCATGTGTATAAAGAAGCCAACAGGGTGCTGGATTGGCTCACCAACCATGGCGTTCTACCAGATGGCCTTGAAGAAATGTCGATTCGTCACTCTCACTATGGAACTAGAGAATATCATAACAAAGGAGAAGCTGATGTCTTGAATAAATGTGAAGTTTTCTTAGACTGTGCCTAACCTCTCCTAGTGTTATCACATTGCGTTACTTTCTTCTTGCTAATGGATTCCCTTATTTGGCTGTTGGTGACAGGTTGTTGGTGTGTGCTTGTCTAAAGTAGTATGGGTTGGATTTTCCCCATTACCAATTTGCAAGTTGGTTGCTAGAGCTCTTCATGGCCGACTGAAAGGTGTTTGACATCAAATGTTGATGCAAAGTGGTGTAGGAGTTTCATTTTAGTAGGTTATTTGAAGCCAAGGGATACAAAATAAAAAAGGTTAGAAAATAAGTTAATAGAGTACTTCACTCACATGGTGTCACATGCATGATTCGTAGTATATCGGATTCCTCTTCACAAAAAGTAGCTCAAGCAAGAGGCTTTATCCCTCGGGCCTTTTTTTTTGCATATGCTTTGGTTGTGTTAGAATTTAATCATGATGAAATTAATGCTTCTCATCCTTTAAATCCAATCCAAGAAGTGAATTACAATAGACAACTTCAAAGCAAATATTGTCATGATGAAGTTGGTTGACAAACAAGACCTTGTGATGTTGTGAAATGGATGCCTTCGACAAACTACTTAAGTTGGGTGGGGGAACTATTTTTCCTCCAACAGATTGATCATACTATTTTTGGAGTATGGAATTCACTCCATCTCACAAGCAATGTAACTTTACCTATTAATACAAGGTCTTTTTATCAATTCAAATATAAGTTGCATAATTCAAATTTTACAAGAGCAAAAATTATTGTCAAGAGAATTGGAGAGCAGATTTATCATTCATTTATTGCAACACTCAAGATCCTATCATGATGTCAAGATTTATGTGTGTTCATGCATGTTTTTAGAGCTAACATTGTGATGTAGGTTTCAAGTTTCAAGCAAGCAATCAAGCCATTTCATGCAAGATCTAATCCTTAGAGAGATGTGTTATGCTTCATTCCTCTAAGGGAAGCCATTAAAGGGTTTGGTGAAGTGTAACAAGCTTTAATCATTCATAAATTCCTTCATTGTGTCATTATTTCATTATCAAGGTTTAATTACCAAATTAGGGTTTGACCAAGGTAAACCCTTATTCACCAAAAACAAACATTTTTCTCCTCTCTTTGTGGATGCAAGTTTATAGATAAAGAAGGATTAAAAATGGATCGAAAGTGCAATTTTGCAAAATTGTTAAAGTTGTCAAGGCACAAAAACTCACCTATAGGCTATATTTTCAGCTTTCTAATAGTCAAAATCGGGGGAATCAAAAGCTTAGATCTGAGATTTGAGGACTCCAAAAAGAATTTTTAGACCCTTGTATAGAGGCCCATTTCCCCTTGAGCGAATATGTCCTTTAGAAAAGCCTAAAACCCACTTTCAGAGCTAGGTAAGCACCATCCTAACCTCAAATTTTCTAGTTAATGGTTGTTTCTAATAGTGTTATCATAATACTTCGTATTCCAAGTGTTAGATCTCATAGTTTTGATTGTTAAAGCACTTTTATTCTTCTCTCAAATTTGTCATTTAGTCATTTTTTTCATAACAAATTCAAGGCAAGATAGTGTCCAAAACCTAGGGTTGACTCTCCTTAAGGGTTGCAATTCAATTCTAATCATTTGTGACACTATCCCTCTTCCTAATTGTTGACGGTCGAAATGGCACAGCAACATGCAAAAAGAATATTGCTACTCTGTTTCTCCTGAAAGAGAAAGATGTTCACATGGATATCTTAGCTCCCAAGGTCTTTGTAGTTGGTTCTCAACTGTGCTGATGTTGCTCAGTGGTCAATGTAATAGTAATGTTCAAGGGGCCTACTGGTGTGAGCTTTTGGATTGTTCTAAGATCAAGCATGGATTTAACCTACTCTAACCAGGGGTTTAAAGAAACATAAAAAGATGGGTCAGAGCTTTGGGACAGAAAGAATGATAATTCACCTATCTTAACTAGACTTGTTATCCTTCAAGGAATTATAAACTAAAACTGAAGAACAAAATTAACTTGTGATTAACACACAATTGCATTCATAGTGTTGATTTCTACAACAGAGTACCAGTTACCATTTTAAATAAAACACCAAAATAACATTCCATTCCTTGAAGGCTAAATGAATCAAATGATTAACTTAAGACGAACACCATTCTAAAACACAATCTGAAGTAGATTAAGATCTGGTTGCTTCTACTATTAGTGAAACAGATAAGCAACACTTACAAAGCTGGCACAATCACCAGTGTACAGAAAATCTATGACTCCAAATTGTTTCCATTTATATTAAGAAAACTTGAAAGATACATTACAGGCTTCTGCTGAATCTAATTCCTAACTAAGAAGGCAAAAGAAGCTCCTATTACAAAGAATCGGGATGCAGTTATGTCTCCTCTATCTTTCCTCTATTTTCCTATGTATTCTAAAATTTCTTCTTCTTTTCTAACCCTAGAAGTTCCCTACTACTTTTTCTTCTCTTCTTCTAACTTTTTTTAAGTTCTAACCTAACAAAGAGGCAAGAGTGCCATATATATACAGAGTGTACCAAAAAGAATGTGCTGTCCCCCTGCATTAGGGTTTACAAAATATTTGCTTCGAGGAGAGTCGGCTCTCAGATCTTTTTGAAGAGAGTCAAAGCTGCATTCAATGTGAATCACTATTGTCCATGCCGACAAGAGATTGTTCTAGGCATCCTCTTAGATCTTTTGCAGCTACCGCATTTACTTTGGCCTTTTGTGTCCACCCTTGAACTCCATCGGGGCCGCCTTGAATGCTCTAAAAGCATTTTTCCATTAATATTGATCTACCTCTTGCCAGTGGTCACTACAGCTATCCCTGCAAGTCATAGTTTCTTCATTCTTCTGGCCTTCTTCATGTTCTAGACGTTTGTTGCAGGTTGACCATCTTCTGGAGAATCATTAGGCCTCCCTTTAGATCTGAACATTGTCACCTGAGCTGACCCATCGCCCTTTGATATAAGAAGGAATCCATCTGGTTTGTGTTCTGTCGGTCTCCTTCAAGGTGGTAGTCAATCGGTCAATGACCAATAGGTCATTCCTTTAGTTTCTTCTGATTGGTTAGGCATACGCCACGCAGGATTATCAGGCGGTCAAAGGTGGTGCACACTGAATCGCATGTCAGTGAGACACTAATCGTGTCTCCCCGATGCGATTATGTCTCCTATGGAAGCTATCGATGTAGCATAAGATAGTCGGCAAGACCATCGAGCCACATAAGTCATATCAATATCCCCCTTTTTTTTGTTTTTTTGCTAAGACTTCACTTCATTGGCAGGACATCATAGTGAGGGCAGACCTTTCACCCCGAGCTCATTCTGTATCGGCAAGACCCCATCGGGTCAATGAGACCTCATGGCGATGTCTTCCCTTTTTCTCCCTGAGCTCAAGCTTCTTCTCGGTGAGACCTTTTCGGGTCAGTGAGAAGTTTTGCCGAGCCCTAAATCTTTCGGCGAGCTCCTTCAAGTCGGCAATAATTTCTGTGGTTGGGGAGACCTTTTGCCGATGTCGCCATCATTCGCCGAGACCACTCCGCTTCACCCAAACATCTCAGCGAACTCCCCTTTTCGGTGAGGACCTATGCTGAAATCACTTTGTGTTGCTGAGACTCCCTTCAGTTGGTGAGACTTCATACCGACCGAAGCTTCCTTTTTCTGAACTGAGAGCACTTCGGGGAGACCTTAACATATCAGTCAGACCTCATGGCAAGGGAATAACCCCTTGGAGATCCCATTTCATTTCGGGGAGACGAGCTCCCTTCGATGAGACCCTACTCTGAAGCCACATTGCTTTATGTCGGCGAGACTAAGTCCCCTTGCCAAGACATCTTGGCGAGCCTTCCTTTCTCTGGTGAGCACACCCATGTCAAGGAGACTCCCTGGGTCGCTGAGACCTTTCATCAAATTCTCTTTATTCTCATTGGGCTCACTTTGTTTCGGTAAGACTCCTCGCTGTCGGCCAGATGTTATGCCAAAGGCAAAATTATCGCCGAGCTCAGACCTTTGGTGGGACCTCCTCCTGTTCCTTGTCGGCGAGACCCGATGCACTCACCAAGACATCTTTTCGCCACAAAAATTCTCCCACCAAGATGCATACCCTCATTGGTGGTCGGAAAGACACAAAGCACTCGGGAAGACCACACGCCGAAGGAACAACTCTCCTCGAAGTGTTCGCTCCATACGCGCTAGTTGGTGAGACATGAAGAAGTCGCCGAGACTTCTTCCCGAAGGAAAATCTTCGGCCGATATGTGCATCCCTCTATCGCCGGTCGGTGAGACCCAAAGATCTCACCAAGACCTTTCTCCGAAGGAGACTTTCATGCCAATGGGACACTCTTAGTCGTTGGGACAATGATTGATGTCTTGCCAATAGGAATCTGCATGTGAATTCTGATTGCTGTGACATCCCTGAGGTCTTGCCGATAGGCAACACATATGCCTATTAACCAAATGCACCAGTAGTTGGCAAGACATCTACAAGGTCTTGCCCACTTTCTTCTTAGAGGAAAATTATGGACAACTTGATGGAGGAATGCACTTCAACTGAGCTCCCTTGGCAAATATCATCATGCGTGTGATTTAATCCTACAAAACAAAGTCTCCATTAGCCCTCAGGAGAACATAAAATATATCATAATGAAATACACCATTGTCTATGGTAATGTCACTCAATTTCCAGCAAGAAGAAAACCAACTCAAGCTGAAATAGAACCAAAATTTAATAGAAGTAGCAGACAACTTAGGAAGAAAACATAAGAACCCCAAGAGCAAAAGCAAAAAAATAGAGGCAAAGAAACCAAAAAGAAAGGGGGACCCATTTTGTTCTAGAATTAAATGGGGCGGTTATGCAAGGAATAACAAATGGCGACTCGACTGGGAAAATGGTTTAACCATTTTCATGAAACTGAAGGATTTAGCTACCCAGAACTCCTGGTTTATGAACATCACAACTCCAGTTGGGTCAGTTTTAACAAGCAAGGTTGAGGTAGAATCTCAAATGTAAGCCAACAGTAACTAGCCTTGAATCTATGTATGTGTTTGATGGTGCATCATCCTTTCATAAAGTTTTCCTCATCTTTTGAACAATAATGTGCAAGATTTGAACTACATGAGTTGATTTCCTTTAGCTGTTGTGCAATGATATCCTGGGCATTGCTTCGCTGTCAGTCAGGCGTCCATAGCCCCGACGGAGATACCTCTAGTTTTCTCACAGCATTGCTCTACTGCCAGCCAGGCATCCATAGCCCCGGTAGAGATACTGGAATCACCCATTCATATTGAGTCCTCTTTTCTCTTTAAATAGTTCTCTTTTTTTTGTTTTCTCATAGAGTTTCAGATATTTCATTCAATCAAATTTTTTTCAATATGTCAGATGTTTAACATCCGATCTGAGTTGAAAACTACCATGGATCTCATACTTGGAAAATCAGATTTTTCACTCAAATCTTACAACACTACCATTCTAGGACAAATGTATCATTACAAAGGAGATGATTTTGATAATTTGTGATAGATTCAAAGGAGCTAATGAAGGTTACTTACTTTGCACCTTGTTTTCAAGACCTTCCACAAGTCTTACTGACAATGGGCATAAAACAAAGAGCTTAGGACCAAATCACCCAATCAGCAGACCTGAAAATATTTAAGCCACTTCTCTCCTAGTAGCCAAAGTATACTTTAGATAACAACCCACAATTTCAAGATGGAAAGAACAAATCAAACCCAAAGATCAAAACAAAACAGAAACCAAAAGAACAAAGGAAACAGAAGGACAGAAAGAAAGGAAAAACGACCAGACAACAAATTATTTACAAACAAAAGAGCATATTACTTACATAAAGAGCAGCAAATTATGCACATAAAGAACAGAGCTATTTACACACAAGAATTATTTACAAGAAGAGACACAGAACCTATTTACACAAATGCAAATCATTTACAAACATGAGACAAACAAACCAATTATTTACATAAAGAACAACAAATTACTTACATACAGAACATAAAATTAACAAGCCTTATGGCTCAAAATAATGCTTAAGAAACTGCCCATTGACAGGCAAGGGAACAGGCTCTCTAGTTAAACTACTCAATCGGAAAGCATTTTCTCCCAGGATCTCAGCAATCTGATAAGGGCCTAGCTAGAGTTTGTCAAACTTCTGGTGACTGCCCTTCTTTTCACTGTCTTTATCCCATAACAATACAAGGTATGAGATCCTAAAAGCTTTGATTTTAGCTCTTTTGTCAAACCAACGTTTGACAACAGCCTGGTGCCTAAAGAATTGTTGCAAGGCGGCATCTCTCTGTTCTTCTAACTTCAACAAAGCAACTAATTTTACTTCTATCCTATTATCACTATAGTAGAATTTATGCATGAACTCAAGGATAGGTATTTGCAGATGGATAGGGAACACAGGCTCTTGGCCATATACCAACTTGAATGGTGAGGTCTTTAAAGCGACCTTAATCCTAGTTCTATTTGCCCATAATGCAAATCTCAGCTGGGTATGCCAGTCTCTAGGATTGTTTTCTAACAGTTTCTTAATTACCCCTAAGAGATTCTTGTTGGTTGATTATGCAACTCCATTGCCTTGTGGGTAATAATTTGAAGAATACTTTAAGGCAATTATGTGATCATAAGCCCATGAAATGAATTCAGCAAAAGAAAAGGAAGAACCATTGTCACATACCAACGCGAAGGGTACCCCAAACCTTGTAGTGATGCATTCGGTGAGGAACTTGATCACTACCTCTGTTGTGTTGTTCTTGCAGGGTATAGCTTCTGTCCACCTTGTGCAGTAATCAGTAGCAGTCAAAATAAACTTGTGTCCTATAGAAAAATTCAAGTTAATCACCCCAATAAAATCCAGTGCCCACTGAGCAAATGGCCTTACCTCATAGACGGGCTGCAATGGCATGGCTGCATGGCATTCTTTTGATGCAGAAATTTGACATATGTGGCATGTTCTCACATGCTAATGGGAATCTTTGAACACACATGACCAGTAATAACCAGATCTGAGGATCTGGTGTGCCAATGAGTCGGTAGACCCATGACCTGTGCCATGTTTCCCATGAAACTCAGAGATCGCGTGTTTAGCCTCTTGCCGATCAAGGCATCATAGGTACACTCCTTCGAAATTCTTCCTGTATAGCCACCCTCCTTTTAGCATGTAATGAGAACTCTTCATTCTTAGCGCTCTCCTTTGAGTTGCATTCATTCCCTCTAGACACCGGTTATTGAGCATAAAGCAAATAGTATCAGCATACCAAGGGTCATTAGAGAAAGACTGGGTCATGTATTGTTAACAGATGATGTTGTCGCCAGCGTTCACCATGGACTGAGACAACCTGTACCCCTGACTAGTTTCATAGGGTGTATCTCTAGATTGAATTCTTGCAAGATGGCCATCCATTTCCCTCTTCTTTCTCCTAGCTCGCTCTGCATAAGTAAAGACTTCACAACAGTGTCAAGAACTACAACAATGATTTGGCTTCAGAGAATGTAATGTCAGAACTTCTTGACAGCCTTGACCAGCGCAAAAGCTTGCTTCTCAAGAGGCGGGTATTTGATTTCCGCATTTTTGAACGGAGAGCTCATGAAAGCAATCAGTCTCTCCTCTGCCTCTTCTCTTCGTTGAGTTAGGACAGCTATGCACGAGTGTTCAGAGGCAAAAGAATAGATATAAAACGGCCTCAAGTAGTCAGGGCCAGTGAGAACGGGTGCTTCTGAAATGGATCGCTTGACTTGTGAAAACACAACCTTTGCCTCCTCAGTTCACTCTGTTTTAGCATCCTTTTTCATCATTTCGTTCAGTGGTTTCACGATTTCAGTAAAGCCCGTGATAAACTTTCTCACAAAGTTGATTTTCCCAAAGAAAGACCTCATTTCTTTCTTGCTTCCTGGTCGGGTGATCTTCATAATGGAATCGACTCGATCGGGGTCGATTGATATCCCTCTTTCAGAAATTATGTGTCCCAACAACTTCCCTTCAAAAACTCCGAACACACACTTGTTAGGATTCAAGGAGACGCCATACTGGATACATCTTTGAAGAACCTTGGCTAAGTCGGCAGCATGATTCAGTCGATCTTTGGAGAACACTGTTAGGTCATCCATGTAAACAATAATGCATTTACCAATCAGATCCTTAAATGTTATGTCCATGGTGCGTTGAAAAGTTTCCCCGACATTTATCAGACCGAATGGCATTCTTCTATATGCAAATGTTCCCCACTAGGTAGTGAAGGTTGTATTCATCCTATCTTTAGAATTAACCATCACCTGATTGTATCCTGAGTAACCATCCAAGAATGATATCATCTGAGATCCATTGGCAGTCTGTAATACTTCATCTAGAGAAGGGAGTGGGTAGTTATCTTTTTCTGAAGCTCTATTCAGATTTATGAAGTCGACACATAGCCTAATCTCCCCATTTTTCTTATGGACTGGGACTAAGTTAGCCACCCATGTTGAATGGCGTACATGGAAGATTATCCTTGCCGAGAGCAACTTCTAAACTTCTTTATAGATCAATGGTTCAATCAAGGTGTTGACAGGGCGCTACTTCTATCGAAATGGTTTAACTTCAGGCTTCAAAGGGATGGTATGAGTCATTACAGAAGCATCAAATGTCTTTAGGTCTTCATATCCCCAAGCTATTGCAACAATATCTTTCTTAAGTGCCATCAATATGTCTTCTCTAATTGCTTCAGGGTAGGCTTTCCCTATATAGATATTCCTTTCAGGGCCAGAATCAGCCAGGTTAACTGTTTCATATTTGCCTCCTTTGTCTTCAACTGATATCTTCTCTCGAGCCTTGGGGTCTGAATCAAAAATCCTTTCTAGGGCCACCATCCCCTTGGGAATGTTATTATTCTTCAAATTGAGGACCCCCTCTATATCACAATCTTCAGGGTCCCAATCTCCTTGATCCCTATTGGACTCGTCAATGATTTTTCCTTCAAAGACATCTGAACTTGCTAAGAAAGCAAGGATATGTCGATCATCATCAAAGACCTGAAAATTCTTGATATTATCAAGAACATCTGGGGTGGATATCAATTCTACGGAGAATTTCTTGAGCTTGGAGCCTTGCATAGGTCCTAGGGTGCTTGTAGCAACAACCAATGAATCAACTACCTAATTTTCTTCTCTAGGGATTAAGCTAATCCCAAAGGCATCAAAGTCCTCAATCAGGTTCCATACCCGATTTCTATAAGTTGTCAGCCTTCTGTTGTGACATGTTTATTGGCTGCACACCTGCTTGATAACAATTTCTGAATCTCCCTTGACCATCAAGGCTGTGACTTTCTTTTTATGTGCAAACATCAGTCCCCATGCCAGAGCTTCATATTCTGCTACGTTGTTAGTACATCCAAATTGCAACCTATAAGAGGCAAATAATGTTTTCCCTTTCGGGCCGGTTAGTTCAATCCCAACACCACAACCTGTTTTAGATTTAGATCCATCAAATGTGAGGGTCTATAGCTGATCATGAGCTGGAGTTGGTCCTTTTCATGGTGGGCACTTGGGTAGAATGAGCCAAGGTGGGACTGCTTGGTCTTTTGCATTAGATATAGGGAATGGGCGTTCAACCGGTTCCTTAGGTGCACCTTCCAATCTCTGCTCAGCTATATCATACAACCTATGGCTATCCTTCTGACACTCATTTGTGCCTTTGGTTAACCCCTTAGGTTTCAGGGTATTTGTCAGTGCAGGGATGTTAAATAAACCTTGGGGTTGTTCCTTATCAATATGTTGATTTGGAAATGTGTCCAGGGTAGGTTCGATTTGAGAAGGAACTTCCTTTGAAGGTATCCTATCTCTGGTTAACATTATTGCTTCCTTGGCTTCAAATGAGAAGCGGTCTGCAATGGTCTCAGGGTGACTTGTGCTAGCTTCCTCAGCTTGGGAAACATAATTTAAAATGTCAATGCAGGGTTGACAAGTCAATTCAAAATGATTTTCGTAGTGTACCCTGCACCAATTATGGAGCAGAAGACTTTGCAAGTCTATACCTTCTCCCAAGACCAGTTGATCTTGTTGTAGCTTATTGGCCAATGCCTATTGGTTTTCATTAATCACAAAATCAGGGAACTTTCGTATTGGCAATTCTTTAGGATCAAGAATAGAAAAGGTTAAAATTTCATCTCTTTTGTAAACCCTTATCCCAATTTTGAAATAGGCTACCTCATTGGGGCAATCATATTCAGTGATGATATGCTTGAGGCGAGGCTCACTTTCAATCCTAATCTGAGTAGGAATCCCTCTCCATGGTAGCCACATATGTGAAAAGTCAAGGCAAAGATATCCCCCTAGACTTTTCATGAAATCTCTGCTCAGCAGCATACCATAGGTATCGGGAATGTCTGCTACTTGAATATCTATGTTGGTTAGGATCCTAGGGTCTAACCCTACTTGCACATGTATGTTTCTTAATTCCCCCACTACATTAACCTCTGTCTTGTCAAGTTGAATAACCTTCTTATTCATTTGTACAGGGTTCAATCCTAACTTCTTGCATATGGAAAATGGCATAACATTGCCTAAAGCCCCTGAATCTAACAGACAATTATGTAGGTTCTTTCCACAAATTCTTAAACTCAAAAGAAATGGTGGAGTACCTAATTTTTTTCTGTACAAGGTTGCATTCAAGTCCCCAGCAGGTGCCATCTTGTTCTTTCCTTTTGATTTGTTAGCTTGCTCCAAAGCTTTCAACACTATCTCCCTTTGGGCAGGGCACCACTTTAAGATGTCAAAATATGTAAGAAGTTTTCTGTTTCTGCATCTCAAAAACAATATCAAATTTTGTATCATAACTTGCATTACTTTTGACAACACTAGAGGAATTACCCTTGTTATGGAAGTCAGACGGGCCTTTTGGTGGAGGAGGATTATTATCAGCACTTTGATTTGGAGGCACCATGTGATTAGGGGGTGTTGATGTAGTGAATGGACCCTTATTCTGATTTCTCAAGAAGTGTCCTCCTTTGGCCTGAAAGGCTTGGGCATCATATGAATCTTCCTCTGGTTCATTCTCCTCTTGCCTTGGGAATGAAGATTCCTCCTCAAAGAGGTCATAAGTCATTGTTGTATCTACTGAGCTGCCTTCTTTGTGAGGATTCCCTTGGAACGTTTGGGCATCTGCATGTGCCATCTTGACAACCTTCTCCATTTCAAGGCAGTTCACCTCCGAATGGGTTGCAGTATCATGCAGCCTGCACCAATTGGTCATGAAGTTGAGGTCAGCCACGTTTGCAGTATGTGATCTCTCCTCATTTGCTTGATAGTTATGAGAAACTCCACCATTATTGGGCCCTATATTCCATTGTCTGTTGTTATTTGGCCTTTGGTTATATCCTTTATTCTGATTCTGATAGCCCTAGTTAGAGGAATTTTGGCCCTGATAACCCCTCTGGTTGTAATTGTTATGATTTTGATAAGTACCCTGATTGTTACTGTTTTGATTAGGGTAGTTACCTTGGTTTTGGGAGGGGTTCAATCAAAGATGAGCCATGTCATTTGTAACTTGAGACAGTGTTTTCTTCAAGGTCTCTACCTCATTCGTAAGTTGGACTATCCTTTCACTTTCCACATTCTTAGCTACATGTGGCTGACCACCCTGATTTGGTGTTCCAATTTGGTTATGATTACCATGGGAACTTTGGGGAACCTGTGATTGTTGAAAGAGATCAGGAGTTCCAGTAGCAAAGAATGGAATGGGTGGTTGGGTTTGCAATTTAGACATAGGTCCATAATGGGAAGGAGACATTCCTAAGACAGTATTGAATAGAGGGGTTGGGCTATGCATTTGATATCCTATTGAAGGGAAACCTCCTCCCAGGCCTCCTTGTTGAGAACTGATTTGTTACTGCAGCTTGATAGCTAGATGATAGACTTTGGATCAAGAATCAATATTAGCTGGTTGATAAGTCCTTTGCAAGAACAAGCCAAGCAAGGGGTCTATAACTCTAAAGTAAGCTTGGATGGCACTGTTCTCAGTGACTAGATAGGGATCTTGCAATCTCCTATACATCCGTTGGAACCTAGTGTTGAACAAGGGCAAGGATTCACATGGCTCTTTCTTGATAGTAGCAAATTGGTGGTATAAGAGAGTTGGATCCACAAAAACCCTGAACTGATTGATAAAGGAATTTTCCAAATGTGTCCAGGTCAAAATGGAACCTTGAGGAAGATTAAGGTACCAATTGTAGGCCATATCCCCTAAGGAGTAAGGGAACAACCTACAAACTACATCATGGTGAGCTATCTGAGCTCTAGTACAAGCATCCTTAAAAGCCTGTATGTGCTCTTCAACACTCCTTGATTCACCATGAATGTACTTGGGGTAGAATTTCTCAGGGTTCTTAGGCATATCATGAAAACCTCCAGGAATATTCCCCAATGGAGAGGGATTATTCTAAAAGAATGCCATTGGTGGCGGTGGTGGTGGTTGGGCCAGCTATTGTATGGGTTGAATCAGCTGTGATGACAATTGAGATGGATGTGGTGGATTGATGGGTACCCACTGGGGTATTGGTGA
Source organism: Sequoia sempervirens (assembly GCA_007258455.2). NCBI lineage: Eukaryota > Viridiplantae > Streptophyta > Pinopsida > Cupressales > Cupressaceae > Sequoia > Sequoia sempervirens. The sequence goes on from VDFB02373365.1 coordinate 4,248,109, forward strand.
AAAGCTTGGTGGAGTGAGTGGAGCTGATAAGGGTGGTATGATAGTTGAGCCAGTCTTATGACTCTTGTGTCTTGTTGGGGTCTTAAGTTCTATCAGAGGTGGTGGATTTTTCAGCTGATCGAAGAACTCTACGGGACCTTTCTGGTGAGAAAAACCCAGTATTATCTAGCTTTCCCTTCTAGGCCCTCCTTCTAGCGCCAGTTCCTATTGACGGTCGAAATGGCACAACATGCAAACAAAATATTGCTACTTTGTTTCTCCTGAAAGAGAAAGATGATCACATGGATATCTTAGCTCCCAAGGTCTTTGTAGTTGGTTCTCAACTGTACTGATGCTTCTCAGTGGTCAATGTAACAGTAATGTTCAAGCGGCCTACTGGTGTGAGCTTTTGGATTGTTCTAAGATCAAGCATGGATTTAACCTACTCTAACCGGGGGTTTAAAGAAACATAAAAAGATGGGTCAGATCTTTGGGACAGAAAGAATGATAATTCACCTATCTTAACCAGACTTGTTATCCTTCAAGGAATTATAAACTAAAATTGAAGAACAAAATTAACTTGTGATTAACACATAGTTGCATTCATTCACAGTGTTGATTTCTACAACAGAGTACTAGTTACCATTTTAAATAAAACACCAAAATAACATTCCATTCCTTGAAGGCTAAATGAATCAAATGATTAACTTAAGACATACACCATTCTGAAACACAATTTGAAGTAGATTAAGATCTGGTTGCTTCTACTGTTAGTGAAACAGATAAGCAACACTTACAAAGCTGGCACAATCACCAATGTACAGAAAATCTATGACTCCAAATTATTTCCATTTATATTAAGAAAACTTGAAAGATACATTACAGGCTTCTGTTGAATCTAATTCCTAACTAAGAAGGCAAAAGAAGCTCCTATTACAAAGAATCAGGATGCAGTTCTGTCTCCTCTATCTTTCCTCTATTTTCCTATGTATTCTAAAATTTCTTCTTCTTTTCTAACCCTAGAAGTTCCCTACTACTTTTTCTTCTCTTCTTCTAACCTTTTTTTAAGTACTAACCTAACAAAGAGGCAAGAGTGCCATATATATACAGAGTGTACCAAAAAGAATGCATTGTCCCCCTGCATTAGGGTTTACAAAATATTTGCTTCCAAGAGAGTCGGCTCTCAGATCTTTTTGAAGAGAGTCAAAGCTGCATTCAATGTGAATCCCTACTGTCCATGCCGATGAGAGATTGTTCTGGGAATCCTCTTAGATCTTTTGCAGCTTTCGCATTTACTTTGGCCTTTCGTGTCCACCCTTGAACTCCATCGGGGCCGCCTTGAATGCTCTAAAAGAATTTTTCCATTAATACTAATTTTCCTCTTGCCAGTGGTCACTACAGCTGTCCCTACGAGTCATAGTTTCTTCGTTCTTCTAGCCTTCTTCATGTTCTAGATGTATGTTGCAGGTTGACCGTCTTCTGGAGCATCATCGGGCCTCCCTTCAGATCTGAACATTGTCACATGAGCTGACCCATTGCCCTTTGATATAAGAAGGAATCCATCTAGTTTGTGTTTTATCCATCTCCTTCAAGGTGGTATTCAATCGGTCAATGGCCAATAGGTCATTCCTTTAGTTTCTTCTGATTGGTTAGGCATATGCCACACAGGATTATCAGGCGGTCAAAGGTGGTGCACACTGAATCACATGTCGGTGAGACACTAATCGTGTCTCCCCGATGCGATTATGTCTCCTCTGGCAGCTATCAACGTAGCATAAGACAGTCGGCAAGACCTTCCATCGAGCCACGTAAGTCATATCGATACCTTTTTTTTTTGTTTTTTTGCTGAGACTTCACTTTGTCGATGGGACATCATAGCGAGGGCAGACCTTTCACCCTGAGCTCATTCTGTATCGGCAAGACCCCATCGGGTCGATGAGACCTCATGGTGATGTCTTCCCTTTTTCTCCCCGAGCTCAAGCTTCTTCTCGGTGAGACCTTTTTGGGTTGGTGAGAAGTTTTGCCGAGCCCTAAATCTTTCAACGAGCTCCTTCAAGTCGGCAAGACTTTCCGTGGTCGGGGAGACCTTTTGCCGACGCCTCCGTCCTTTGCCGAGACCACTCCGCTTCGCCCAGACATCTCAGCGAACTCCCCTTTTCAGCGAGGACCTATGCCGAAATTACTCCGTGTCACCAAGACTCGCTTCGGTCGGTGAGACTTCATACTGACCGAAGCTTCCTTTTGCCGAACCGAGAGCACTTCAGGGAGACCTTAACATATCGGTCAGACCTCGTGGCGAGGGAATAACCCCTTGAAGATCCCATTTCATTTCAGGGAGACAAGCTCCCTTCGTTGAGACCATACTCTGAAGCCACATTGCTTTATGTCGGCGAGACTAAGTCCCCTTGCCAAGACATCTTGGTGAGCACACCCATGTCGGGGAGACTCCCCGGGTCCCCAAGACCTTTCATCAAATTCTCTTTATTCTCGCCAGGCTCACTTTGTTTCGGCAAGACTCCTCACTATCAGCCAGATGTTATGCCGAAGGCAAAATTATCGCCAGGCTCATACCTTTGGTTGGACCTCCTCCTATGCCTTGTCGGCGAGACCTGATGCACTTGCCAAGACATCTTTCTGCTACAAAAAGTCTCCCACTAAGATGCATACCCTCATTGGTGGTCGGCAAGACACAAGGTGCTCGGCAAGACCACGCGTTGAAGGAACAACTCTCGTTGAAGTGTCCACTCCATACGCACTAGTCGGTGAGACATGAAGAAGTTGCCGAGACTTCTTCCCGAAGGAAAATCTCTGGCCAATATGTGCATCCCTCTGTCGCCGGTCGGTGAGACCCAAAGATCTCGCCAAGACCTTTCTCCAAAGGAGACTTTCATGCCGATGGGAAACTCTTAGTCGCTAGGACAATGATTGATGTCTTGTCGATAGGTATCTGCATGTGAATTCTGATCGTTGTGACATCCTTGAGGTCTTGCCGATAGGCAACACAGACGCCTATTAACCAAATGCACTGGTAGTCGGCAAGACATCTACAAGGTCTTGCCCACTTTTTTCTTAGAGGAAAAATATGGCCAACTGGATGGAGGAATGCACTTCAACTAAGCTCCCTTGGCAAATATCATCATGCGTGTGATTTAATCTTGCAAAACAAAGTCTCCATTAGCCCTTAGGAGAACATAAAATATATCATAATGAAATACACCATTGTCTATGTTAATGCCACTCAATTTCTAGCAAGAAGAAAACCAACTCAAGCTGAAACAAAACTAAAATTTAACAGAACCAACAGACAACTTAGGAAGAAAATAGAAGAACCCCAAGAGCAAAAGCAAAAAAACAGAGGCAAAGAAACCAAAAAGAAAGGGGGACCGATTTTGTTCTAGAATTAAATGGGGCGGTTATGCAAGGCATAACACTAATGAACATGGAAAAGGTGGATTTGCGAGTAGGTGGACACCCATTTTTTCTTTTGACATAGGTCCCTCATCTTACACCTCATTTTTAGGTCCCTTATCCATCTCCCCCATTTTCCTATGTTTCATTTTGGTGAACCTGACACTGTACATCCTAAATTTTGATTTGGAGACATTCAAAACCATAGATCTAGATTTATATTAGTGTATTTTGTAATAGTGTGCTTTGCATTGCATTTAGGGTTTAGTTTTGCATGTTTGCATCATTTAAATTCATAAAAATAAAATATTTTACATTAATTTTGTATACATCTTGCATTGTAGTTGCATCAAGAGTATCTTTCAATCATTTAGATTCAAAATTTAGTTCAAAATTGCATTCCAAAAGTTGTCACTTTGTTCACTTATTGTCACTAGTTGCACTTACATTAAGACACCTAAAATTGGAAAAATCTGTCACAAAATTCATAGTTTGCAAACTGAAACAAAAAACTCAAACATCAAACCAGAAACACAAAATTTGATTTTTTCAACCCCTATACAAAGACTCATTTGCACTTGGTGAACCTATCATTGTGTAGGTGCTTTTTCAAATTCATGGGCATCATTTTATCTCTGTTTGCTTCATTTCATTCTGCTATCAAATATGTGTTTCAATTTCAGAAAACATGAAATTATGTACTTTCTTGCATTAAGTTCAATTGGTCAAATTAAGTGCATTGTTTTAAATCAAAACTGACATTAAAAAGACACCATTTTTTAGGTTTTTGCATAGCATAACTAGTAAATTATCATGTTTCAAATCTGAAAATTGCAAAATCTTTTTACATACTTGCATTATGATTCCTACTTTTGGGTGTTTATTACATTTATCTAGTACCTTTTCTCCGTTTTGGGTGCGCTTTTAGTTTGGTGAAACTTGTATGAGCTTCACAACTTGGTGTCCTATTTCCAATACTTTATTGAGACGTAGTTTGAGACTCATGCCATCCTGCACTAGTACATCCATCATGGATCTTGAGTTTTCTAACTCTTTCACTCATAGTGTTAACACTAGTCAACTCATTATGGACCATAGCTTTGATACCACATTTACCATGACCAATTTACCCACAACCAATGTAATTAATGTTGAAACAACGGTTACTAATGTCCCTCAAGAGAAGCTAAAAAAATGGATGGAGCCTTAGAAAAAATTGAAAACTTTTTGAGTGTTGAGTACATTGCTAGTATTGTGGTTCCTATCATAGATAACATGAGGAAAATGCTTGATAATGAACAAGGAATAGAAATTGTGTGTAGCCTAGCTCATATAATTTATAGTCATGTTCCTACAATGGAAAGGTGTGCTTAAACTTTGGGGTACACCAAAAGTCAAGGTGGAAATGAAATTCCTCCTTCTACAACTATAGCCTCTATTCCTACATACACTCGTCCAACTATTACTACAACAAGGCAACCTACTAGCAATGTCATTCCCACTTTAGGTATTTCCACTAGGAATCATTTTAGATTTATGAATTCAAACCTCATATATCCTAACCCCTCATCTCTCACAAACTTGCAATTCACTTATCCTCCCAACGCATATACACCTCCACCTTATTCACCTCCATCTCAAAACACAACCAATGATTTCGTCCTTAACCAAATTTTGCAAAATGTTTCATCCCTCCAACAACAAATTTCCATATTGAACCAAAATCAAAATGGCCAACCTTCATAATATGTCAAAATAAACCCATTATCCTTGGAGATTCATAGATTTGAGAAATATGGTGGTAAAGGAGATCCTAGTAACCATGTCTCGACATACATAGCCTCATGTAGTGGCTTCATCTTTGAAGATAAGCTCTTGGATAGACTTTTACCTAGGTCAAGATTGAAAGATATAGCCTTGGAATGGTTTTTTTCTTTACTGATTAATTTAATTAGTTCATTCAATGAGCATGTTGATGCCTTCCTCAACCATTCCCAAGTGCACATTGGTCCCAAGATGACCTTAGCTAATTTAATGAAGTGTAAACAAAAGTATGATGAAAAGATCACTAATTTTATAGAACAATACCAACTGCTTTAATCACAAATCAATATTAAGATTCTCTATGTCGATCTTCAAAGAATGTTCATTGAAAATTTACAAAATAAAATCCAAGACAAGCTTGGGATAATGAAATTTCCCTCCTTCACACATTTGTGCACGACTCTTCATCACTATCAAAACTCGGTTAACCATCGTGAAGTGAAAACTCCTCTAACTGCCTTAAGAAATCCGAGTTCGTGCCCCATAACAATTTACAACCATTCAAGAAAAAAAAGAAGAGCGTTTTAGAGATATAACCACCTCATACAAGTCAACATGTTGAGTCTCAAGTGGTTGCCATAAAAACAACAACTCCATATCAATTTTGAGAACACAATAGACAATTTACCCTGTTACCTGATACCTTCCATTCCATCATGTTAAAACTTTTGGTTAAGAACCTAACTACCTTACCTCCCATCAAAACCATTGATCCTACAAATCCCTTACCTCCAAACTATAATGCTAATTCCTTTTTCCATTATCACCGATAAAATGGACATGATACAAAACATTGTAAGTGTCTTAAACATAATGTGTAAGACCTCATTAATTCTGATCACATCTAGATTGGTGTTGTTAATGCTCAAGGAAATAAGTTTGTTGCCCCACCCAACTAAAATTTGAATTTTTTTACTAATCCCATGCCAAATCATAAAATCTATTTTTGTGAAAACTAGTGATACCAAGAATGATGTGATGAATGTTGACATGACTAATGATAACAAGAGTGATAATGTGGGTGATTCTATAGATACTATGGTTAACCTCATTGACATTCAACCTCATAAGGGCCAAACCAACTTGTCTATGAATATTGCTTTCTCATAAAATGACATAATCAAGCATGTACTTGATGGTCCTCTTTACATCATCGAAGAATCAATGACAAACCTATTGATGGAATACTAATTGATCCTGTCTGTGTAGAAAATGTGATCACTGAGGAATTTTTATTTGTACATGGAATTTTATCAAGATTCTTATGACAAACTGAAAGCATGGATTAAAACACATAATGGTTTTGCTTTCTCTATGATAGGTTCAATCACTCTTCCTTTAAAAGTTGGACTAAAATAATTAAATGTCTTATTCTCCATCATCCCATCACCATACCAATTCCGTGTGAAGCTTGGTTATCCATGGCTATGCTCCATGGATGTCATCCTATTAGCAGTGCATAAATGCTTAAAATTTCCATTTGGTGATGACATCTTTATTGTGCATCATAGTGGCTTTAATCCTGTGTCTTCCCATGGGAATTTCTCATTGGATTTATTTTGGCTTGAACCCATGGAACCTATTAAGCCTCATGAGGACTTCTTTTTCAAATCTTACTAAAAGTTCAAGGCAAATCACATAGCAGAATTATCCCTTAGCAACATGCCTCAACCCATGATTGAGCCTCCTATCATTGGTGAAGCCATAATACAACCAAAAGCCCTTCCAAGTAACCAAGATAAATCCATGACAAATCCTCTGCCTATTTCTTATAAGAGACCAAGAGATAACTATACAATTCCTATTGTGCCTCCTAAGATCAAACAAGTTTATAAACCCAAAGGGAAAGTGTTTGACCAACCTTCCATGGTTACTTCCATTCCTCCCTTGCAAGAAGAAAATAAAATAATGGTTGATAAACCTACTCCTACACAATCACAACTTGAAAATTGTGCAAGAAGAAATTGAAATGCTAAAGAGTGCAGGTGTAGACATTGTGCTATTTCTCATTAGTTAGAAGAAAAGAACAAAACAAAAACCCAAGATCAAACACCAACTCAAGCAATACTTGATGATTCTCCACCTTCGCTACAACAACAACATGATACTTCAATGGACATCATCATTAGGCTTCTTGTTATGATTAACTTGGATGATGATGATGAGATTGCTAAGATTGATGAGGAAGTGCATAATGAGTTGAATTTATTATTTTCCCCTTCCATGAGCTCAGATGATAACAAATATGATGATCCTCTTAACAAGCATGACTCACTATGTGTTGAACTTGGTGATGCTCCTAGTATGACACTTGCCATTGTCCCTTTGGCTAGTTGTCCACCTTTCGCCTATGATGAACAAGATTGGGATGTAGATGACTTGCTATAGGTTGAATCACATGTGCCATACTAGTCTTTTCTTTGTATTCTTTTCATGTTCTTTGTGATTGCATGCACATAATGTGATCCCCCATATTGTGTTGCTTGGTGTGTCTTTATATGTTTGTGAGCCTACTTTGGATGACCCTTGTCACTTTGTTGGTGCAAGGATACAAAGGAAGCAAATTTATCGTGACATTCTTCTATTTGTATCTACATTCTTCTATTAGTCGTAGCCATTTATCTTTTCATTTGTCTTGTGTTTTCCTTTTGGGGATGACACAAGGCGTTGAGACATGTAGGTCTCTTCCACGCTGACCCAAAAGTTTTTCTTTATTTTTGCTTGTTATGTGTCATTCTTCCTTTGTACTCATTGTTCCATGAGTTATTTGGGGAATGATGATAGTTTCGAGCTTGATTATATCACTGTAGCAAAGACATACACTGACCCCAAATCCATGGATCCCTTATGTGTTATCTTAGGATTGCATATGGAAGCAACCTCCTTTACATGATGTAGCTCTATTTTGGAAACATATAATTGGAAATAGGGATTTTCAAATAATTCTCTCGTATTGACATTTATCATTTTGCTACTTTAAAGTAATTGCTCACAACATGGTTTTTAACAATTTCTTTAAAGTGGGGGCATACACATCCCCGCTCATTGTTTGCATATTCCCTTAAAAGTGTGGTCTTCTTATTTCATGTGATGATTCTTCTTGGTGGTGACATTGGGTTTGATGTCCTTCAAGAGTGTGATCTTTCTTGGCATATGGCATTCCTCTTAGTGGTAATGCTATGGCTTGCATTCCCTAAGGTGCCAATCTTTTATTCCTTAACTAGTCCTCTCTTGGTGACATTAAGTGCGATGTTCACAAAGGTGTGACCTTTCATGAACTAAGAAAAACCCCTCTGACTATCCTATCCTATCCTATTGCATTTACAACTTTGTCATGGCCACCAAACATAACACAACTTGCTTACCAGTGGTGCCTTTTTGTTTTTCATGAGTGTCTAACATAATGCAGCTTGCTAGCCTTGTGGAACCTTTGACCATTTTTGTGGTGCCTTATCAAAAGTTATCAGGAGGTATAAATTTTGGTATGGTTGATGTATGGGAGCCTATAGACCTAGCATGACTTTCCCATCATCCACCTTTTCTTGGGTACATACCAACCTAGTGTGTGTTTCTCACTTTCTTGGGGCTCACCTAGTGGACACCGGATTTCACTAGCCCTCATGAGTATTATTTTTTTGCATAGTGGACAACAAGTTTTCACTTGTGAACAAATTTTATGGACAATAACACAACATCATCTACTCCATCCTTCCTTTTCTTTCTTTCTACATTAATTTTGACATTGTATGATTGTGCATCTTGTGTTGCTGCTGCAGGCATATGTCTCTTTATGCCTTTGTTGGTTTTCCATGAGATCTTAGATTTAGGGGGCTTGATCACCCTCCTTGACCTTTTTCATCTTATCTTTCCAATGCTTGTACAATTATGCCTCTCTTTACTTATGTGTCTACTTTAGCGCAATTCGGAGCGCAAGTTCATACCTTCACTAAAGTGGGGGATAAATGTAGTGTAGAAAAATGCACACCCTTATATTTTCAAACTATGTTTGCATCCCCCTAATTAATTGGACTTAATTAAGCCTTTAATTGGCCCAATTATGCATTCACAAGCCTAATTAATTTCATTTTCTGAAAGAGAAACCCACATTTAATTAATTCCTACACTTAATTACACATCTTAGAAACTATGTGCCCTAGGTTTAGGGCCTAGGACCCATTTTCCCAAGGGAAAATAGGTCCCCCTTAAGTCTTGGATCCCACTTTTTAACATGTTTTTGGCGACATTTTAATGATCTAAATTCAAATTGCAAAGGTTAACTTGTGTTTAATTATCGAGTAATTAAGGAAACACCTATAAATACAAGGTATTTTTTATCAATTCAAATCTAAGTTGCATAATTCAAATTTCACAAGAGCAAAATTTATTGTCAAGAGAATTGGAGAGCAAATTCATAAGTAATTTATTGCCGCATTCAAGATCCTATCATGATGTCAAGATTTATGTGTGTTCATGCATGTTTTTGGAGCTAACATTGTGATGTAGGTTTCAAGTTTCAAGCAAACATTCAAGCATCAAGATCTATCAAGCAATCAAGCCATTTCATGCAAGATCCAATCCTTAGAGAGATGTGTTAGACTTCAGACCTCTAAGTGAAACCATTAAAATGTTTGGTGAGGTGTAACAAGCTTTGTTCATTCATCAATTCCATCATTTTATCATTATTTCATTATCAAGGTTTAATTACCAAATTAGGGTTTGACCAAGGAAAACCCTTATTTACCAAAAATAAATATTTTTCTCCTCTCTTTGTGTATGTAATTTCATAGGTGAAGAAGCATTGAAATTGGATCAAAAGTGCAATTTTGTAAAGTTGTCAAAGTTGTCAAGACACATAAACTCACCTATAGGTTTTAATTATGACTTTTCGACAGTCAAACTTGGGGGAGTTAGAACCTTAGATCTAGGATCCGAGGATTGCAAAAAGAATTTTTAGACCCCTGTACAAAGACCCATTCACCTCTGGGTGAATATGTCCTTCAGTAAAGCCTGAAACCCACTTTTGGAGCCAGGTAAACACCATCCTAACCTTCTCAAATTTGTTGGTTAATGGTTGTTTTTTATAGTGTTAATCATGATCCTTCATATTCAAAGTGTTAGATCTCGTAGGTTTGATTGTTAAAACACTTTTATTCTTCTCCCAAAATTGTTGTTCAGTCATTTTTGTCATAAGGAAGTCAAGGTGACATAGTGTCCAAAACCTAGGGTTGACTCTCCTCGAGGGTTGTAATTCAGTTCTAATAATTTGTGGCACTATCCCTCTTCCTAATGAACATGGAAAAGGTGGATTTATGATTAGGTGGATGCCCCCTTTTTCTTTTGGCATAGGTCCCTCATCTTACACACCATTTTTACGTTTCCTATCCATCTCCCCCATTTTCCTATGTTTCACTTTCTTTTTGATTTAATTCGGGGAGCTACCCCCTCTGGTAGTACTTACCCAAAAAAAACAATATCTAGTATTGGTGATAATAAAAGATGTGATCTTGGGAGTTTAATGACTATCCTATTGGGTGTAACTATGTAAACAAATTTATTTCAATCCATAAATTTGTTTACATAGTTACACCCAATAGGATAGTCATTACTGGAAGTCTTAGCAGGGGTAGACTTGAGGTCACACAAGCTCACTGTCGCACTGGTTTGGGCAACTCCCTCAATACCCTTAAGTTTTTTGGTAGCAAGTTTGGGTTTTTGAGAATTAGTAGGGACCAGGTGACTCTTCTTGACAGGGCCTTTAGATTCGGCCGAAAATAAGTTGGTCTCAGTGGGGGGCTCAATTTCCTCAATTTAGATGGCCAAAATGGGTTTCAGAGGGCATAAAGCCAGATGAAAGTGCTAGAGTCTTAGGATAAGACCCTGGTGGAGCAATAGGGTAGTAGGTTCATTGGGATTTAAAGCAATAGACTCCACACATTTTTTGACTAAGTTTTCAAGGTCCATTAGCAGAAAAAAGGGAAAGCTCAGTAAAACTAATGCTGGCAAGATGAATACATTATGATTAACTATAGCTACTCTTACTTTAACATCATGATACCATTAAATTTGCTCGATATTATATGTTTTGGTCATAATAGATAAATAATTTATAAATTTTGTAGCTTGCATCAACGCGCATAAATATTCATTTTCATAAGTGGTTCACTATAAGTGTTCCAAGTCTTTTATTTTATTAAATCCCACACCATACATAATGAGTTAAAATCTTGTACCATGTAAACATGAGTTAAACAATTATAAAATTATTATATAAAAAATAATTAATAGCTAACATTATTTAAAAATAAGGTCTAATTACTATGTCAATGCATAGATGGGATGATTTCATTTCCATTAAATAAATCTTTCAAAAATCTCAAAATGTCTTTTAAATCTATCTTAAAAAAGCTAAATTAATATTGACAATTATTTATAGAAGTTCATATGGATAAATGATAGGAGTAAGCAATAATCCACACAAAAAAGTGTGTTAGGATTAAGGTGTAATTCTTGCGATCCTATTTATTATTCATGTATCTCCATCTCTCTTGGAAAACATCCTTGGATGCCTAGGGTGGAATTGAAAATTATTTTTTAATTTAGATTCTTTAGAATCTTGATATTAGTTATCATATGAATTCATGAAGAAGGTGAAGCATAATGGTGGCAATTATGATTGACTTTTGGATCACTAAATGCACATTCCCACTTCTAGGAACTAGGATTGAGGAGTAGGAATCTTGAATGACAAGATGTGTCCCGCATGAGTTGGCTATTCTATGTTTGAGAGATAAACCTTGGGAGTTGAGTTGTCGGTGGTTATGACACCTAAGATGCTTTTGTGATTACATTTTCTATTTAGGGGCCCAATTGATCGTGCCTATGTGAAGTCTTTGACATATTTTCTATTATCAAAAGATGCTCTCCAAGGTGGGTGTGGGGTTTTGCATGATACCAAGGTTTTTGTATCCATTATTTTAGTAAGCCATTTAAGGTTTTCTCTCTAAATTTCTATATATTGAGAGCATGGGATAGTAGTTGGATAAAAAGAAAGATAAAACATCTAGTTCAACAAAATTTTGTACTTTGAAACTCTCAAAACTAGAAAAGACATCAACAAGCTATTCCAACCAAACTCTCCTTTTAAAATATTGCAATGCCCAAAAATGAGCTCATATAAAAGTTAGATTTTGTATCAACCAAAAACCAGAGTTTTATTGCCATCAACCTTCAACTGTGATGAATGATTTATGATTTAGGGCTTCAAAGTCTTATGTAGCTTCATCAACAAGCTTCTCTTTAATCAATGACATTTAGTTCAAGCTTATTTACTACTAAATGTACAAAATATAGGTTTTCACATCTTTGCTAATTTTAAATTAATTTGATTGCTATAAAATTGCCAAATCATTTTCCATCCAAATATCTTAACTGCCATGGAAACAAATCATCAAAGCCAAAGAATTGCTATATATGCCAACTCATTACTCACACTATTATAAAAAGTGTTAACATAAAAATAGACAATACCACACTTTATTAAAAATCCCTTCAAGAATGCGTATACCTAGGATGAATACCCTCTTCTTATAATTTAATAGGGAAAGCAAGTGATCGCTCCAATCTATATAGAGTTCGTAGGGACAACAAAATTGAAAAATCATTAGGCCCCCTATATCTAAGTAGAGTGCTAAATAATCAAAATGGGTAATGACCCAAATGACCATTATCAAGTAAAGTTCCTCCTCTCTCTCCTCACCCTCCCCCTCTTATGCTCAATTTATTGAATCGATAGAGTTCTCCTAATTTAAAAATTGTGTCGTCCAACACCCAAGCTTTAAACAATTGTATTCATATGTTTAAATATTACATGGATGAAAGTCATTAAATAAATAGATTTAATTGAAATAACAAACCATTATAACAAGAATACAACTATTCATTATACGAAGAAACTTTTAGTAATCAATTAGAAGATTGAATTGAATATTATTAATTTGTAATGGTTGAGCCATTGAAAGACATGGACAATGGTCAAATGTTTGAGCCTTGATTCACCTTGTTGAGTGAGAGTGGGGCATCCTAGTGAGGCTTGAGAGTTACAAGGATTCTCTCCCATTTGATGTTAAAAATATTGAATTGTCCATGGCACCCGACCATGATGGTGGGTTGTCAATTCCTCAATTATCAATTTTTTTGTTAAATTCATAAATTACAATTTTAATGACAATAAGGAGGAGAAACATGTAGTGTCATGAGTGTGAGAAAAAAACTATTCAAGACTCATTTTTAATTTTTATTAAATAAAGATACTAACTCTAAAGTAAATCAAATATATATTAAATACAATACTTTTTTACTAAAATAAAGTGAAGACACCAAATTTTTTAAATATGTAATAAATAAAGTAAATATATTGTAAAACTAACATACCTAAATTCTATGTAAAAGACGTCACATATTTTCTTAAATTTGCATTTTTTTTCTAAAAATAAATAATACTAATTTTACTTTAGACTTAGTTTATTTACTGCATGTTTAAAAACTATGATAATTTTTACTTTATTTTATTATCTATCATACTAGTTTTACGATTTTAAATTTTTTGTTTCGGCTGCGGTTGAAACTAAGATTTCCAATTCATCAATATTTCCTTTGAATTAATCCTCTAAATCTTTTGTTTCCTCTACAGAATTTACAATATTAATTTTTTCGTCGAGGCAATATGATCACTATGTTCCTGTGATCTTTATCGTCTTCCAGGTTTTTATAAGGTATCGCCTCTATACGTTTTTGATTTGCCTTCTGTTTAGGGTTAATGAGATTTTATTCTCCGTGTAGGTCTCAATCATCTTCATCATCCTTGTTGACACATTTATCTTGTTTGGCATGTCTGCCTTGCTTTGGCATTTGTTTGCAATCTCTAGGTGCGTGCCCAAATTCGTGGCACTAATTGTATTAAAGGCATATTCTCATAATCTGAGTTTCTGAATAAATTCCCTCACCCATTTTTATTTTAACTGCCTTAGGCTGTCCTTAATCATGATCTATCTCAGCACCAAGCGTTGCAATGCAGTCCAGCCTCGGGGCTCAGTTCAGTCCTTGAAAACGTCGCTATTCTATTGCTCATTTCTACGATGGTTTCTTTGTTTCAGAGAAGCAAAGCTAAAATGGGAAGATATACCCAAATTAGACTGTAGAGAGCAGCTCTTTAGATGGATCAATGGTCAAACCTCATCTCTTCAAGTAAATCTACTGGATCCAGTAACTAGGGTTCACTCTTTAAGATCAATCTCTATACTTAATATTTGAGAAACAGGCAATAAAGAATCTTCTATAACAGGCATAGATACAGACAAAGCTCTTGTAAATACTTTTCTCATTTTTGTTTTTCGAAAGTGCTCTAGAAATGAACAATTTATATTTGTTAGTATTTAATATGCCTTAGGCGCAATGAGAATGTAATAATTTTTAATGTTTCTTTTCTTGTTTACTCTCAGGTTATTGATATTATTAGTGGTTTCAGTTTCAATTGTTGTAGGCATTGTTGGATGCTAAATTCCAGCTGATAATTCTTTTCATGCCTCTTTATGTTAGGTTTGTTGACTGATGGAGAGGAACTCTTTTGTTTAACAGTTTTTGAAAGAATCCCAAAATTGGTAATTTAAAAGGAAACACTAAAGCCAGTTATGGAAGTGGAACGACCAAATATAAAAAAATGGATTGTGTTTTATCCTGTATATATAAATTCCAAGAAGACATTGCCAGAGGGTCGACGCATTAGTGCAAGTAAAGCCTGTGAAAACCCAACTTGTATTGAAATTGCAGATTCTTGCACCTATCTGAAACTTCCTTGTGTTATAGAGGTATGCTTTTCTGTTTTGGATTTTTATATCTAAAAGAAATTATTTTCTATATGAAGATATTTTTATATATATTATTTGTTGTCAACATGAACTGAGAACTATATAACAATGATTTTGTTTTAATTTTCTTACAGGCTGACAAGGCATATCCTAGAGATTTTATGCAAAGGGGTAGAGTTAGGGTTCAACTAAAAAGGGAAGATGGAACGGTAATAAATCCATCAATACCTTCAAGTAAGTGAATCTTAATGCAGCTTTTCTGGTTGTCTAATAAATGGCTTGCGTGAAAAAATCTGCGATCAATTATGCGATATTGCTAGTCTAGAATGCCTTTCAGACAATGATATATACTCTCTCGATTTTGTATTGTATTCTTGCAGATGCTTGCACTGCCATCCTTTTTGCTTTTCTGTTTTGCATCGTTCATTCTTTTATGTTTTGCATTCACAGTGTTTGTGTTTTTAATTTCCTGAATCTTTTTTTAAAGGTTTGTATTTTGCATAATCATGCACAGAGCGTGTTTATCCAGAGCATGTATTTCTCACACTTATGTCTGGACTCATATGATTTTTCTCTACCTTAGGTCTAAACATTTTATATATAAATTTATCATTCTTTAATATTGCACTTTATTTTACATATTTGATAAGCATCTCATCAACAGGGTTATTGTTTGATATGCAATATTTGTTTCTGTGGATGCTGCACTGAACTGATTGTCACATGACATGAAGAAATAAACATTCCAAAGCTTTCAAGATTTTTTTTTGAATCTAATTAAATAATTAGAGTTAATATTTAATTAAATTAGTTTTTGAATCCTTATTATGTGATAATTTTAATTGATGTCTTTGATGTTTGAATGGCCAAATAGATCCGTTTTCCTCTTCTCCCAGCTTTGGGCTCTTTCCTTGATGATTAGTCCAGTAGTATGACTTGCAAAGTCAGAATAATAAAGAATTTATGCAGTTGATTCCAGAAGCTTATCACCAATATTTTGAATGTAATGAAATCGAAAGTGAAGAAGAATGAAGAGATTATGTTGGAAACAGCAAACTTCTATTTTTATCATTACTTCCTAAAACAGCAAAATGTTTAGACTTCTGAGTTTTGAGAATTCTTGTAACTACTGCTACAAGTGATGGGTAAAGTCAAAGCATGGAAGATGTAACTGTTAAGGAATTTGACTACTTAGTAATTGTTGGTTGCATTTGGTGGTTACATGGAATGCCATAATAATCAACATTGAAACTTGAAAGAGAAAGAGAGAGAAAGATAGGACTAGTATAGAAAGGTATTTTGCAATATTATTCAATCTTGTTCAAAGATCATAGAAATGGGCATAATTAGAACATAGTCAAAGACCCTCAGATGACCTTAATCAGGATTTGATGATTGGGCCTACACCCTGGCTTCCCATATGTGACCTGTTGATTGAACTTAGTATTTCAATTTTGCATATTTTATAAAATAAGTTATGGGTAGTGTGCGTCTCCCAAATCTCCTCTATCAAAGATAAACCTCAAAAGGTGGAACACACAATTTGATTCCCACAGGTTCTTCTATAAGGTTGAACAATGACCAAATAGAGAATGTAGGGCTCCTTGTGATATTTTAGCAAGTGACAAGCAAGAAATGCAAATGAGACATATCCTATAGGCTATAGGTAGTTGGGCTAGGGAGCGGGTAGAACCGTAGAAGAGAACAGAGGACAGACTAGATGGGCATTCCAAGATGAAGACAAGTCTGGGTCTTTGGAGCTTCCTTTGATCATTAATTACACAACTATGGTTATGACAAAAACTTTTGGAGTTCTAGAAGTAACCTCCTGAAAGGATATGAAAGCAGGAGACTTTGGAGATAAGTGGTTGTGCAATGTCACATGGCGAGTTGTGTGCCATGACGTGAAAATAAATGTCTATGTGCTACCAAAATCAGAATTCAAGCTAAACAGACAGACAAGCAAAGCTTGATTTTTTATTTTTGAGCTCTTTGGAAATTTATGGCTTCACTGCTACAAAACAAAGTTTCAATTCTTTTTGTTTCATGTTTAGCAAGCTATTAGTGCTGTTGAACAATCTGCAAGAAAAGTAGATTGGGAGCTGCCATCAGGAAGGTTGGGCAAATAAACTCAAAATGAAATTAGCAACCTGATATAAATCAGACTTGTCCTCAAGGGCAGGCAACATCATGTTAAAGAGTCAAGCAGAGAATGCTTAATCTCCCTTATTTTGTTCAGTAAAGCAGATGAGTAAAATAACAAATTACAAATGAAGGGCATGATGAAATATCAAGTTTAAATGATTACATGGTTGTAAAAGTACAAAAAAGAGAGAGACACAATCAATTCAATCCTATACCATCCTTTGCAAAATAAAGGCAAAATTTGAAAAGGGTGCCGGACACTAAACTTGTTAGATAAATCAATCCTAAGGCAAGGTGACAAGGGCAATTTTAAGAATGGGACAATGGATAGCAGATCTAGTATAACAAATTAGATGGGAACAAAATCTGGGAAGGGCAATTTTGAGAATGGGACAATCAATACCAGATCTATTATAACAAATTAGATGGGAACAAAACCTGGGCTGGACACTTTCAATTAAAAGAAATATTTACATGGCAAAAACAGACATAGCAATGGCATGCTAATCAGAAAACCAGGCAGAGCAAATAAAACAGAGAGTAACTAACTCAAATTTACATTGAGTGAGACACGCAGATCCTCAAACAAGCAAAACACAAAAGACAACAATTAATCAAAACAAACAAGCTATCATGGAGATAAACAAGAAGGATTTTTTACCAGCAGGCAACACATATTAGAATGAAAGAAATAAATAATATTAGTGTGCACCTGAAACCCTGCAGCACAATTTGAAATTAATTTGAAGTTGTTGCAGCATCCTCAGCTTCTGTAGTCATCTCTTAAAAATGCAGCACTTGCAGCAGTTGGATAGATGGCTAGAAATGACTAGGAATGGTTGCCAGCTCAATGATCAAAGGAGAAATCAACGCTAGTGGCCTGATGCAAACTAAACATATTGGGATGGGTGAGACCTATTTACTATTGGTAAATTTGGGAACAAATGCGTTATAGTGGGTTGTGAGCAATGAAATAACAGAGTGTCACAATGCAATCCAAATGCATATTGAAGAGTGACGAAAGGATCATTTTATAGAGTGTGTTGCTTTTAGGACCTTGCCTGTGAAGAAAACTGACCTAAAAAGATTGTGGAATATGAGTGGACAGGGCAGACAACTCTTTTTTCTTCTTTCTACAATGCATACAACATTGTTACCAGTTTCAAAGCATTGCAGCCACAAATCAGCGGTTACTGCCAGGTGTGGTCAGTACCACCCAGCAGTAATATAAAAAGATGGGAGTTTTTAGCTTGGGTACAAAAGCTGAGAAACTTAATAGTGAACACAACACAATCATTTTGTAATGCCGCCTCAAAAGCAGTTAGAATTTTTTTCTTTCTTTTAAATAAATATTACATTCAACTCACTAAAGAGATATTATGATACCAATCCAAGTTGGAATCATATGTAAACATCAGGATAAGCATCCTAATCCTTTCATATAAGGAAAACATACTCAACATTAACTATTGTTTTCTGTCCATTTTACGGAAAAAATACTAACCAACAGACTTATAAATCCACACATTAAATTTGAGCTTAGAAACATAGAAGACAAGTACATTGAATTCCAAGACACTCTTTCCTAATCTCCCATTAAATTTCTCTTGTTCTGTCTTGGATTTAATTTTCTGGTGTTAACAAAATCATTAATAAAACAGTTTTTATGATATTAGCACAAATAGACTCTCATTAATTTAATCATATCTCAAAATTAGTAAACTGGGTACAACTAATTTTTTGTGAGGATTTAGCCAACTTTGTTGTGTACCTTCTATAAAATTTTCAGAAGAACTCAGTTCATAAAACCAAAAGTTATTGCAGATGAAACAGACTAGTTATTTCATAACAGTTTTACTTTGTTTTCAGTTTTCTCCAATTTCATTTAACTTCACACAAAGTCACAAGCATGCTGTTCCAAAACAGCCATTGACATTCATATACAGTCTTTTATACATTTTAAATTCATTCATTAAGAACTTCACAAGATTCAAATACCTGTTTACTAAGGAAACCATCTTTCTAGTTATATCTACACTAAAACTTCCATCACGATATAAATTAGATTCCTACTTACACACATTAAGTTTCAAAATCCTTAGTTGTTTCAGTTATCCATTTCTAATTCATATTTAGAGAATATTCAAATTCAAAACCCTCTAGTCTTTTGATTGCTATACGTTTCTTCTTTCCCAAGAAATCCCTAGATCTCTTACTAAATTCCAATCTGGATGAAAAAACGAAGTTCAATGAAGATTTCATGTTCATCTAATCATTTTTCTAAGATCATATAATATCAAAATGAATTCATGATTGCTATCCTTCACGAATAACTAGTTTGGAAACTGATAAAAATATAATTCAAGTCATGCAAATAACATTCTAGTATTATACTTGAATCCAATGAAGAAATCAATCTCATGCAATGAAAATATGGTTCAAATCAGAAATGATTGATGACAAAGACAGTAGAACTTCTCATGAAATTAAAAAAGCAAGAATGATCATAATGAATAATACAAGACATAAATAATCTCCTTTAAGGAGGGTGAGCCATTTGGGAGAGTATCTCCAAACTCAAGCTTGACTGTAAGCCACACAAGACAGATTGATGTCAATCAACTGTACACTAACCTTGAGTGCAGTAGTTTTGAACTTGTCATAACTTCAGATCACAATCCATGCCAAAACAACTCCAATTGTGTCAGCCCACACTTTGAGTAGTTTTATTTTAATTGAAACAAAAGATTGATGCCCCACATTCTCCTTAAAGTGGGTTCTTTAGTTAATTAATGCACTAATCACTAGAATATTGTTAATTACTGTTAAATTAATGATCAGATTATATGCACAGAAAATTAACTCAGAATCAGACACAATAACACAGGAGATACCCTGGGAAAACCCTCCACTTGAGGGAGAAAAACCCAGCAACAAAAGATCTTCTCTTATATATAAATAATGGCAACAACTCTCTTTACAGTGAGGCCAAACACAAGGCCAATATTCAGCACCTAAACCAGATGCAATGACAGATAACTATCTGCACTTCCTTGAATTACTAAATCTGCCCCTGATGAGATTCACAATCTGCCCTTAATGAAGGAATGAATCGAATTTTTCTTTATGATTGAAAGAATAGAAATGACCTTGTATATATATGCAATGAGAGAGAGGTCGCACCTCTTCATGCACAAGGTCGGCCAAGGAGAGAAATATAATTACAAATAAAATATATTAATTACAAGGAAGGTCGGCCCTTACAGAAAATTATATTGTTGCCAAGAGAAGCGCCAATAACACATATAAATAAATAGCCGATAGGCTATATTGATTTATGTCTTCACTCGTGGCTGGAAGGATGAACCCGAAGCTGCAATATCATTAACAATTACTAACTTGAAACATTAATTTAATTCTTATTGTGCAACTCCTTCAATTAGATTAACTCCTGAATTTTAGGAATTGCTCCTAAAAAGGACAAACTCCAAAAAATACAAAAAATGATACCTTTATAAAGTAAATAATGTTTAAGCTCTAAGGTGCAAAAAATACTTACAAACAACAAATTTTAACACTTCTGTTAGTAAGGATAGCATTCTCCATGATGGCAAGATGCTCTCACAGCATCTCAAGTTTCTCTTTAAAAAGTGGCTTGTTCAAACTGTTGGCAACCTGAGAATTTCTATTCTCACAGTGTATCTAGATAGTGCCTTTCTATGCTCTAACCCTCATAAAGTGGAATGTGTGGATGTGCTTTGATCAGTCATGGAATACATCTTTCTCTAAGAGCAGGATACAGCAATGTTTATCATAGAGGATAGTTGTAGGTACCAGGATTTCTCCTCTCAAATTTGAGATTATAGCTTATGAAGCCAAAGCTAGTATAGACTCTGCCTCTGCTGAGAACTAGAAGACGACTACCGAAATGAGGTAAACAACACCTATAGTGGATTTTTTGGGTCTCCACGTTACCAGACCTGTTTCTATCAACAAACCCACACAGGTACAAATTTTAATCATCTATGT
The DNA here is from genome assembly GCA_007258455.2 of Sequoia sempervirens. NCBI lineage: Eukaryota > Viridiplantae > Streptophyta > Pinopsida > Cupressales > Cupressaceae > Sequoia > Sequoia sempervirens. The sequence continues at coordinate 4,269,357 of VDFB02373365.1, forward strand.
ACCTGAGCCCCATCTGCAAGGTACCCTTAACATACTGAAGAACATGCCTAGCGGCCTTCCAATGAGTCTGCCTAGGCTACACCTTTGGCTGAGGTTATGCACTGCATAAAAATAAAAAATGTCTGGTCTAATGTTCACCAAGTATATCAGTGAACCAATTGGCTTCCATTACAAGTACAAGATAAATGTCATTACAGGCACCATCGGTGTTCCATTTGAAACTCAAACATGTACTTATCCTGGCAACTGAAAATATCACTCTTTTGCTGCCACATCTCAAGAGCCAATCATATACTTGCCCTGGATTTCTTTAGTCTATACTCAAAATCATCATGCCTATGGGCCTAAAATCCCTTCCTTTACTCTGTAGATTTCCTTATCAATCTTTCCTATCAGGAAAGCTGTGTTAACATCCATTTGATGTGAAGTCTATACAAACAAGTTGCTAACGAAACGATGGACTGCCTTGAAATACACCTGGCCACTGTAGCGAATGTCTCCTTATAGTCTAGTCACTCCCTTTGAGATGATCCACAAACTACAAACCTGGCATTATACTTTTCTATACTATCATCAACCACATGCTTAATCTTTTATAGCCATTTGGAATCAATCACTGGTGTCCCCACAAGTCTAGGCATCACCTCCCAATGCCATTCTCCAGAATTGAAGAATACTCTTTTTGCATGACTTCACAACAAAGAGGCTCTTGTCCTTCCTCCACAAAATTAGCTGGTTCTGCCTCAACAATTGAAGACATAAGAGCAAGATAAGAAGTAAATTTTTTTGGAGGTTTGCTTGCTTTCATTGATTACTGTGGTTCAGCTACAAAATTTTCTGCCTTAGCATCTGTATAAGCCACTTAGGATTTCTTTTTGTACCTTGTGGCTTCCTACCACTAGAACTGGATGCTGGATTGGATGGAGAAACACTTTCATCATGGATTTAGTGGTCTCTATGATAGACTTTTTTACCTTTCTGCAACCCCACTCTGCTGAGGCTTATAGTATATTGTGAACTTCATTTTTCATTCTACTGCCGTGCAAAAACTATCAAATATCTTGGAGATATATTCACCTCTGTTGTCAGAGCACAGCACTTTGATCTTCTTCCCACATTGAATTTCAATGAAGGCCTCAAACTCCTAAAACTTTGAAAAGACTTACAAGTTTGCTTTATAAAATAAATCCAAGTCTTTCAACTGAAATCATCATCGAAACTTACATAATATTGATTGTCACTGAAGGATAATCAAGACATCAGCCCACATAATCTAAATGAAACAAATTCAAATTGGCCTTGGCCTTCCTTTTTCTGCAAGTCAATGATGAAGTTGTGTATATAGATGCACAACTCAATGATGCCCTATTGGGTTTTCATCAGGAGTCTCCATTAAACTGGCCTTTTGGGTTTTCAACTTACAATTCAAGTGCAAAAGTGGTAATCAACAAGAGGCAATATCCATAGCCTCAAATAATCTTTATTGAGCTCCATATCTAGCAGTCTCAATGAGCTCCTTGTTAATATCCCAATGAGAATGGGAAATCATATGTGCTGAGCGTATAATAATCCTCTGTGGGAATTGAGTGCAAATCTACAATTTTCTTAGTAGGTTGTTGCTCAATAATGCAAGTATCAAGTATTTGCAATGATAAGCTTATCATCAATAGATTGACAACAATATCTGCATCATTAGTAGACAAGCTGAAGAAACTCACATACCTGTGCTCACCAATATTTGTGATGTTGAGTTAATTATCAATTGAATTGACAACAACATCTGCATTAAGAGTAGAAAAGTTATTATATGAAATTGTGGATTGGACTCTCCTATAGGACTTTCACAATGGTCGAGCCTTAATTTACCATTTGGAATGATCTACTATGCAAAATGCATATGCCTCATTGATTTTGTAGGTGGATCATTGACATAACATTGTTTCGCTAAATATGTGTGTTGACCACATGATATACAAGTATGTAGATCAAAATAATCATCGTAGATATGGCCTCGATATCCACAATGACAACATGTTTGAGCTTGATGGGTTTTAGTGCAAGTTGATTTTGATTGACTTAGCAACTTGTAAATTTCACAGGGCTGACCAACATGTGAAGACCTAACCTGACTATTGGTTATAATACCTCTGGACACGAATTTGATAGGTTTGGAATATTCTGGTATATGAAAATTCACAACACTAGTGTATCCTAGATCAATTCGATGTTTGCTGGGTTTTATTGTCTCCTAGACATGCATTGCTGGTGAAGATTCAACAATAGGAGGATTTACATGTATTGCATCCATGATGGGTTTTGACAACACACTTTTTTGATCTAGGCACAATTGTTTTGTGACGTAGGGGGAGCTCAAAACTTTTCTTTGAGGATTTTTTGTCTTTACTTGTCTTTTGAGTTGAACTGCTTGAAGAAGGAACATCATTGTTGACAACATCGATCTTCTCTACTGAGATGTTGGGTGTTTGATAGTGTAATTGATCTTGCAACCTATTGATTTCTTGTTGCAACATCTTGTATTGACTGCAACACTATTTAAGTAGAGGCTTGATTTGACACCAACATTCAAATATTATTTCTCTTTCTTGTTGGGTATTGACATTAATTTGCAAGGATAACATGCTATTGTTGAATAATATTGGACATGATTACGAAGATTGCACACGTGTTTGATTTGGATTCCACCAATAATGCTTAGAGACAATAAATTCACAATTCCTAATGACTTTTGTTGTCAAATGGAGATGGATTGGTTCCTTATCACTCAAATAGGTTGCCTTTTCTATATACTGTTAGATCAATATACCTCTTGATATGCTTCTGTAATGTGCCCTTTTTGGGATTGCCCTAAATCTTGTCCTATTAACACATCAGATGGCTGTATTCATAGTGGTAATTGTAATAACCACTGATTCTGCCCTTAAATACTTCTGTTTGATCTGCTCCAATTGCCTTGTTGTCTGATCTGATTAGTCCCATTGATGTCCTTATTCTTTTACGCCTGCAGTAGTTACTTCTTATTATTCGCCTCACCAAAAGATTGAATATATATATATATATATATAGTACATGTTTATCATTGCAGCTGCTCTTCACTACATTATCACCACTCTCAATATAATTCATCTCTGCATATATCTGTGCTGTGTCCCTCCTTCTTAATGATCCCCCTTATAGAATTATTATAACCTTTGCCTGGGGTCTTCTAAATCACGGTATTTCAAAGGTCTGCAATTTATATTATTTAAGATTGCTAGATGAATATCTGATGTAGGTGATGTTTCTGATTTCTCTGTATGATTATATGTACCAAAATGATGCCTCTCCTTGGTCGTTGTGCCTGAATTAGACCTTCAAAGCATGTGAGTGTCTTGTCTGGGTATCTAGTATGTCTCGAGTATAATACAGCCCCAAATAGTTGATCCAACGGCTCTCTTAGGAGCATCCTGACCTGCAACTTAAAGTGTATTCACTTCACAAATTCTGTTCCCGAATATGACTCTCCCTCCATTTGATTGTTTCCTTATTACTTATATCTTTATGCTCTGCATAGAACAGGTGTGTCTCTTGGATGATGTTGTCCTCTTTGAAGAGACATGACCATTAGTTTAAGGCTAATCGTTGCCTTGAGGATGTAAACTAGTCCTTACCTTAAAAAGGATTCTTACACTCTCTTAATAATCGTTGTTCTTTAATACTTTATTAATCAACGCTTCCTCCTCTATCATTATGATTGTTGCTTAATTACTGTCTTTCATCTTATAGTCGTTGCCTTATTATTATTAATAACATGGCGTTTATTGTGTGTGTCTTGGTAAACCTTAATCGCTGCTTGATTGATGCCTCCTATAGTATAATAGTAATGCCTCCTATAGTATAATAGTAATGCTCTCGATTTAATATATGCATCTCCTATAATCTTTATTAAACTGAGAGCCCGATATCACTCGTGCGGCAGCTTCAGGTATGACAACCCTTCTCCTGAATTGTATCATAAATTCGAGTATAACTTATTCCACATAATTGATTCCTACTTCGATTAATATCAAAGTGCCTTCACAATGAATGATAAACATCGGCAGGGTAATTACTCTTGGAAGGCTTGATAATGATTTGTTTATTGTGGTGAACTAGCTGCACATCATATACTGAAATGCATCCCATGAAGATGGCAACTTGGAATAGATCGACAAGAGTATCTTGAAGACTCTTAACTTACTCCATATTCTCATCTGTGCGTGTTATTCTAACCTTTCTTGTACACTCCTGATATTGGGCATGTTCCCGTGTGCTACCCACAAACATTATACTGTTTGCAATCACGGCACCATCTATGCTGTTCGACATATAGGAATGGCTGGTGGAGGGACGTCCTATCTATAAATCGCAGGCTGAGATCACATATGCTATCCGCTTGGTTGATTGAAGAGTCCTTTGGCATTGTGGAGGTTATCAGGCCTAAAGATTAATATCTCCCGGACATGGTCTCTGAGATGGCATTGATTTGGTTTGTCTGAAACACCCGATATCATCACTAGAAGAATTTTTGAAAACATTAGTCATTGTAATGTCAATGTATTCTCTTATTGCCATCGATCATCTCACTTATGAATAGAAACAGTGAATACTAGAGGTATCGCTTAATTCTGAGTTGGCCTTCTAATCTTTAACTAATTGTGATTCTTTATTAATTACTCATATAATCGTGAATCTTATATTAATGTTTCCTTATTTTGATGTATTTATTTTTTCTATATATACATTTTATATTCATAGTTTTATATTATTATAATTATAATAATATCATATTTTTAATATTTATATTTTATATTTAACTATTATAATTCTAATATTATCGGTGATAGTTATAATTATAACAATATTTTAAACTGTATTTTATATTTATATTTTGGTATTGATTTAGTATCCCAATACTTCATATTTTGGTGTTACAATTTTGGGGACATGACAGTCCTCCCCTCCCAAATTTGCTTGTCCTCAAGCAATTTAAAATTTGGGGGGTCAAACATCTTAGTTTCAGTGCCTTGAATTTGGCTTAAATCCTTAATTTAAATAAATAATTTTTGGGACATGACAGTCCTCCCCCTCCCAAATTTGCTTGTCCTTAAGCAATTTAAAATATGGGGGGTCAAACATCTTAGTTTCCCTTAATTGGGGAGTGCCTTGAATTTGGCTTAAATCCTTAATTTAAATAAATAAGGGATTAGAGAATATTTCTCCCTTGATTGAAGTCATGATAGTTAGAATCATTCACCCTCATTATACTAGTTAGTGGATCGTAGTCATTCGCCCCAATAAGTAGTAGATTTAAATGTTAGTAAACACATGGTCAACTATTAAATCAATCAAAGTACTCTAATATCCTTGGGGGGTTCAACCATAAGAGAGTATAGGAAGCATGACTTGATGGGGAGCCTAGGATCCATCATGCCAACTCTTTCCCTTTTCTCTTATGATTTAGCCCTTTTGAGTTTGCTTGGTCATCCCTTATAAAAAAGTTCTCCATTATAGGACACTATGTCCTCCACTGCAATGTCCTCCATTATAGGTCATAATGACCTCTATTATCGATCACAATGCCCGCCATTATTGGATGCAATGACCAGCATTATCGGTCGCAATGACCACCATTATCGGTCGCAATGATCGCCATTGTAGGACACTTGGTGTCTCAACTCCTCTAACCCAAAGCTAGTACCCTCGGATGCCCCAGAGGCAAGTGCTCCCTTGGCCCAAGTGGGCTCATCTTGTCCCCTCCTGGGTGGCGTATCTAGAAGAGGTCTTCTAATTCATTTTTCCTAGAACAAAATGGTCTGATAGGGAGCCCAAGAAACCCTCTACCCTAGGCCCAAGAGCAATCCACCCCTCTTGGCCCCATGTGGCCCCTTGCCATCCATATGGGGTGGTGTGCCTAGTGAGGTGTCCTATAGCCATTCCCCTGTATCAAAACCATTATTGCTTAATCATATTGGGAGATTGAGGGTGCAACTACAGTAGGGTGTCTTGGGCAGTCACTCCCTCTAAGCCCAAGAGCAATACATCCCTCCTCGCCCACATGTGGCAGGCCTCAACCGTCCATCATGGGTGGTGTACTTAGAGGATGACCCCAACGCTGTTTCCCCTCCTCGTAGGCCCACAACTCTCTTTGCAATACTCTTGTAAGGTCCTTTGGATTGCATTGGTGCCCTGGTTTCCATACATTTTTTTTTCCCACTTGTCATAGGTTGTTGCTTCTTCAAATGCTTGCAAATGTTTTAAAATTTAGATTATTGTGTATGACTGTGAGGAGTCTCCAAAGTCTCGTATCCTTTTATTTGACCTTTCTTCCACAAAGATGGCAGGATTATGCTTTGATACCACTTGTAATGTCCCCTTTTTGGGATTTCCCTAAATCTTGTCCTATTAACACATCAGATGGCTGTATTCATAGTGGTAATTGTAATAACCATTGATTCCGCCCTTGAGTGCAAATACTTCTGTTTGATCTGCTCCAATTGCCTTGCTGTTTGATTTGATTAGTCCCATTGATGTCCTTATTCTTTTACGCCTGTAGGAGTTACTTCTTATTATTTGCCTCACCCAAAGATTGAATATAAGGGTGTGCAAACTAAGACACACACACATGAGTTATTCTTTGGGTGAGGCAAATAAAAGGGTGTGCAAACTAAGACACACACACATGAGTTAATAATTACTGGGTTTCATTGCTATCGTGGAAGGGACATTCACTTGACAAAGGTGTGATGGAAAACCAAAGGCAAACATCAACCCCCCCATGGCACTTTATATCATAGTGCGAATACAAAAGGCACAACAGGATGTGCAAAATCCCCAAAAAGTGTACACCAGAATGGCACTTTATCTCAGTGCGTCTACAAAAAGAGAATGTGTATGAAAAAGATGTCTACAATGCCCAAATAGGACAGAATACTGGAAATACATGAAGAATAGCCAAAAACATGTCATCCCATGCAAACGAAAAGTTTCCAAGAGCTAAAAACGTCTACGTAATTCACTATAGTGCGAAAACACAAAAACTTGAATAAAATGTACCTGAAGAGCAATCTGGAAAAAATGCATGGATGGCTGGAACAAAACTTGATCATAGCATTAGTTATCATCCACAAATGGATGGTCAAATTGAAATTGTAAATAAATGGCTTGAAGGCTACTTGAGGAACTATGTCTCGGGGCAGCAAAAAACATGGGCAAAGTGGTTACGTTTGGCAGAATTTTGTTACAACACTACATATCATATGAGCATAGGTATGACACCTTTCAAAGCTTTGTATGGTTATGAGGCTTCTACATTTGTGGGTTTGGTTTTTTCTGATTCTAGAGCTCCAAAAGCTCTTGAGTGGGCAAAAGAGAACCAAGATATCCTTAAGGCACTTAAGGGTAATATTCAGATTGTACAAGAACAACAGAAAAAATATGCTGATCGCCATCGAGTTGAGAGGTCTTTTGGGGTGGGAGACATTTCATTTCTGCGTCTTGAACCTTATAGATAATCCTCATTGAAGGTAAGTGGAGCAGAAAAGCTTAAACCAAGGTTTTATGGGCCATTCAAAGTGATTAAACGAATTGGTGAAGTAGCATATGAATTGGAGCTGCCATCTATAAGCAAAATTCAAATGTTTTCCATGTGTCATGCTTCAAAAAGGCTCCTGGACAGCATGTGACTCATTATTTGCATTATCCAAGAGGAAGAGGACGTAGAGCATTATTGGGTAAGTATAGAGCCTTTGGCTTGTAGTATATTCTATTCTTAAGTTGGGTGCACATCTTTTTATGCAACTTAAGTGAACTAAGTCATTTTAGGTTGTGGGCACGTTTTTTTAGGCAACTTAAGTAATTCCTAGCCAAAAGACTTAAGTTGTCCCTCTTTTCATGTACTTTAAGTGAGTTAAAAAGCATGTGATAAAAATGCAAAGGGGGCGTTGGTTTCAAGGAGCTTATTTGTTCAGCTTTTCTTTTTAGGGTTTTATTGTGGAGCATTAGATTAAAAGGTGGTGAATCAAGGGTTGAGATTAATGCATCTCTTTAGGAGATATTATAAAACTTTCTAGGGGTCTTTTAGAACTCATTATGTTGTGAGTTTTTTGTTTATTGCTATTGCAACTTGGCTTAAGGTCTGAAACATTTGAGTATCCCTAGTTTTAGAGAGACATACGAACTCCTCCTAGTCAGAAGGGTGTTCGGTGGAAGAGCTTTGGTTTGTGAAACCCTAGCACATCAATTTTTCAGGGCTGCAATTGTCTATCAGGTTTGGAGACCAAATCTGAGATAAAATTCAGAGTTGAAGGTTCAGATTTGGAGTAACTTCAGCATGGTATTTCATATTTCTGAGCATTCTTGAGGATGGCAACAAAAAATCAGACCTAGCACTGATATATTTTGGGAGTTGATGCCATATTTGAAGACAGCTAAGGTTTGATCAAGGTCTGAGGTATTTTATGTTTAAATCTGCATACCCATTTTAGTTTAATCTTAGAAAAATAGAAGAAAAATCATTGTAATGCATTTTTGAAATTTCTTGGGCAGAAATAAAAGAATTTCCTATACTTTTCCTAAGTTCAATAATACTTAGAAATCTATTTCTTTAAGTAGAAAAATCAGATCATTAATCTGATTGTAAATCTGAGTTTGTGGTTGAAATTTTTATATGCAAATTAAGTTTCAGATTTTTCTGTGCCCTAGCTCTGGAAATATTGTTATTTTTCTATTATCCCTATTTGGGGATATTATAGCATGATACTAGCTACCTCTATCATCTCCTGAACCATCTTCTCAATCTCACTTTTTTGTATATAAGGGTACTTGTAGGACTTGATGTTGGGTGGTTGGCTCCTCAGTACTAGTTGAATGACACGATCATTATCTTTTTTAGGAGGCAATCCTTTTGAAGTATCTTCAAAAACTACTGAGTGACTATCTATAGTTGCTTGTAGATTTGGTTGTGTAAAAACCTTTGATTGATAGGCTACTAATGAAAACAATTGGGCCACAATGTCATCGACGCCTTTTAAATGTCTTGCATTTGATGAGAGCTTACTATCTATGGAGAGTTTGCATGCACTCTCTTAATTCGACTATCTTGTCCTCTAAGTGAAAACACATGAATAACTCTTGGAAGTTCATCTCAATTGTTGCAAATGTAAGCCACCGTACTCCAAACATGATATTTGTAATGTTCCCATTCGGGATGTTCATAAATTTTGGTCTGCAAAACAATAATAATCACTAAAAACTAGTATTAGTAATAACAAGTATCAACTTTATGGTTATATTCAGATTAATACATAAACTAGTATAATATTGAGAGCAATACACCATAGCTAAAACATCATAATAGTTAGATCTATAGTTCATATCATCATTAATATTGGAATTCATAATAACTTATCATATAATGATTATTCCAAGGCATATTTCGATAACCAATCATATTAGGAATTCACTCGAAGTACTTGCAAACCGCAATCTCAAGGATGGTTGTCCATGTATTGCGAGAGCATGGGTGGATCCTTTTCCATCCATCTCGGGGTGGTGTACTTGAGAAGACCCTCAAGCCCAGGAGCACTCATACGCTTCTTGGCCCACAAGCGCTCCATCTCGAGGGTGGCATACTTGAGAAGTCCCTCAAGCCCAGGAGCACTCATTCGCCTCCCGACCCACAAACATGGCAAGATTTCAGGTCCACTCCATCCCTCAGTCCACCTTGGAACCACTCCATCCTCCTTGATCAAGCCGAGGAGCACTCATTTGCCTCCCAACCCATGAGTGTTGCATGTCGAGGGTGGCATGCTTGATGAGATGCATGAAGACTGCCTTACTTAACAAGTCTAGGAGCACTCATACGCCTCCCGGCCCATGAGCGCTACACCTCGAGGGTGGTGTACTTGATGAAGGAAAGGCTGATACTTCATCTCTCATGAACTTGAAAGGTTGATCGGCCTCCATAGGTGCAAAATACTTTTATAAATTCAAAATAGATTGCTAAAGGAATCTACAATATAAATATTCCACCTCCCTATATATCCTTCATGGTGGGGTGAATAGTCACACCCTTTATAATCATTGCACCCCTTACAAAAGATACACCTCTCCTTAATCCAAGTGCTGCCTTTGTTTTGATTTCCTTGATCTGTGCCTTTAGTTAGTTAAAGTCTTCACTATATTAGCACTACCTTATATTAATAGGGAATCGTTGCCTTTTAATATTTCCTTTTGAAGTCTCCTTTGGCAGTGACTATTTTTACTTCTTGTGCAGGCTGCGATCAGGGGGCATGACAATATTTGTTGCACCCATGGAGATAGCAAACATTGGGCAATCAAGTTGGTATTCTCCCATGGTCAATTTAATGCTACGCCATTTCCTTGAACAATTGAGGTTACTCTCATTTGCAATCAAGACTTGAAATTTTGGAGTAAGATATATAAAACAATTCAGAAGATTAGCTAACTTCTTGTTGATGAAGTTGTGAGTGCTAATTCTAGAAAGTGCATGATAAGAAATGGTTGGTTGGGTATCTCTTGGTTCTTCATTTGTCTCATTATTACATTCTAATAATGCTTCTTTGTCTCTTCTTCCTCACCTGATCCTTCAATGTAGAACAATTTCTTTTTAGTACATTTTTGTCCTCAATTGCATTTAATATTGCAATTAAAACATAACTGTTTTGCTATCTTCTCTTCAATTGTTGTGGAGTCAATTTGTTAGGTTGATGAAGTGATTGTATAGGAGTGCTTCTATCTCTTATGTTTACAAACCCTTGCCAACTATTGGCCAAAAACTTTTTCTCTATTTGTGTTGCCATAATCATTGCTTGGGAGACAAAATTTGGATGAAACATGTATTGTTGTGGTCCTTTAAGCCCCCTAGAATTAATTCCTTCAAAATTTACTTTGTAACATGCTCCACTCTTAAAGACAACGTTTGGAATTGTTGAGTATAGTCCTTGACCGTACCCATTTGCTTTATTTTGGTAAGTTGTCTGAAGTAGCCATCCATAAGATTGTTACCACAATGTGTAGTGAGTCCCTCTTGAAAAATTAACCATGTGACAACACATCCCTTCTTTTCTTCTCTTCACTTAGCTAATGATACCAAATGAATTGGTCTAGTTCCATGAATAAGGCTGCCATTGCAACCTTTTGTTGACATGGAACATGATAAAATAAAAAAATTACTCCATTTGGTAAATCCAATTGGTTGGGTCCTTGCCATCGAATTTGTTCATGCATGCATCCAATAACACTAAATTTAGCATGTAGTAGTTAATTTTGCAAATGTCTTGTGGTTGCTACCACAATCACCACTATTAAAATAATATTCTTTATTTATTTATTAATGCTCAATATTGTAAAGTATTGTAAATTATTGTGATAAGATCGTCTCTGATCTTATCTGAAGTTTCTTTTTAGAAACTTCCCGTTTTTTGTACATTCTGTAATCTATTTATTGAGCACATTGCTCTCGTAAATAATATCAAATTTTTTACCAATTACTTGTGTAATATGGTATGCACAGGCAGATAATTTTTTTCAAAAAATTTATAATTTCTTTTTTGAAATTATTCTGTTTAAAATTTTTCGGAATAATTTCGTGGGCGCCAAATTTCTTTGAAGAATTTTTTTTCGCAGGGTTTTCTGATTCGTGGCTCGCAGAAAAATAAGACTTTCGTGGTTTTTTTGTTTCCTAGCAAATTTTTTTTAGCAGCGACGACCTTCATTCCTGCGTCGATCTTCTTTTGCCCTCGCGACTTGTTTTCTAAGCCGTCTTTGCTTGCGTCCTTGTCTGTTGTGTGTGACACCATTTGTTTTGGCATCTCTGTGTTTTCTCCACGGATTTCCTAAACGTGAATTTTAGTAATATTTTCCCCGTGACTTTTCTCTGTTCTTGGGCGTCTCTTTCTGCGTCAAGAAACACGTGTTTGTTTGGAATCTATTTGTGTTCTTTGGCCGCGCAATAAGCATCACTTTTCAGGCGTTTTTTCTACCTGCGATTTTGCAATCTTTGGCGTGTTGTTTGTTTCTTCCTTTTGGCGTGATTTTATGAAATTTCTGGCCTGCATTTTTCTTCTATTTGCGACGCCTAGGGTTTGGCATCTCTCTTGCCAAATTTTCATGCAGATTCAAGCTCATTTTCTGCAATTTTCTTTGATTTTCCATGGCGGCTAGGGTTTTCAAAAACTTCGTCTAGAGTTTTGACCCTTTAGATCAAGTTGATTTTTTTTTTTTGATTGCAGACTCTTGTTGGGTTTTTCGAAAGCTCAATTGGGTTGGTCTCTGAATTTTCTGGGTGCATCGTTTTCTGTGCCTCAAATTTTGCACCATTTGTACATTATACTTTCTGCAGCTATACCTGAATCTACCTCTGTTTTTGCATTGGAATTCGTGCCTCAAGTTTAGTGCATCAACCTCTTCTCAGTACCTTGTTTTTCGTGCCTCGAAAAGCGTGAAGATGGCTAGTTTAAATAATCTGATGCTGGAGGGCAGTCAAAGATTCAATGGAAAAAAATACAACACCTGGAAGCAGCAGATGATGACAATCTTTGAATACCGTTGCCTCGATCAGATGATCCTCGACAAAGTTATTTGTCCCACATTGACGAGTAAGGATCAGGAGAAGTTCGATGAGCAGAATCGTGAGGCAATAATGCTTATTAAGCTTTCAATCACGGATGATTAGCTCCCCCAAATTCCGCTTGGAAAATCAGCAACAGAGATTTGGGATCATTTGAAGGGTTTGCATGAAACTTCCGACAAACATCGTGTATTTTTTCTGAAGAATATGCTGTTTTCTATCATGATGGATGAGAAGACAACTCTGCAAGCGCACTTGAATAAAATCCAGGAGATCAGAGATCAATTGGAGGCGATCGGTCGGAAAATGGAGGAGGATATGGTCGTGATCACCCTGAAGAGCCTACCGAAGTTCTATGAACACTTCATAGAGACTCTCAACATTACATATGCGAATGTTGACCTCAAGTTTCCAGAACTTTGCACTATCCTCTTGCAGCAGGATCGTTGGAGACAATACTTCAGTAGCAGTGCATCATCCTCCTCCCCGGAGTAGGCCTTTGTAGCTAAAACCCAACAAAAGCAAAAAGGGAAAGGTCAGCCTTCACAGCAGAAAGGCTCAAGTTAGACCTCCACTAGCTGGAAGAAGAAAAATGTTCAGTGCAACTATTGTCACAAATTTGGTCACATCAAGAAGGCTTGTCGTGCACGTTTGGCTTCTGAACAAAAGAAGTAGGGAGGGTCTCAGCAAAAAGCGAATGTCGTCGAGCACTCCGAGCAGAAGGAATCTGCCTTTTATGCACTCATGGCAAAAAGGCGTGCAGACCATGTCAAATCCTCTACTTGGTACATTGATTCTGGTGCCTCGTGTCATTTCTCACATAGGCGTGACTGGTTCACAGACTTTTCCCCTTGCACTGACTCAGTGATTTTTGGAGGAGGCGAGGAATGCACAGTTGTCGGCACAGGCACTGTTTAGGTTCAGTCTGGCGGGAGGGATCTCATATTCCTCAACGTGTATTATGTACCTGATATGGAGCTCAATCTTCTCTTAGTCAGTCAGATAATGCGACATTCTCCCCAGATGGATGTGGTGTTCAACTCGCACAAATGTTCGATTGTAGATCGCGAGACTCGCACAACGGTGGCCATTGGGATAGAGGATCATGGCCTTTACAGGCTTGTGGACACTGGTGATTCTCCGGAGTTAGCCTTGGCAGCCAGAAATTCAGCTGTCACCAGTCTTTGGCACTAGCGGTATGGGCACTCTCTCTCAGCTTGCTCGGGAGGGGCTTGTAGATGGCTTACCTGACATTCAGACTCAGCATCAGGGCGTTTGTGGTGCTTGTCAGGTCGGGAAGCAGCATCGCACACTGTTCAAGGATGGCGACTCTTGGCGAGCTTCTAAGGTACTTCAATTAGTTCATGCTAATATTTGTGGGCCTATGTCTACTTCTTCTGTAACTGGTTGCAAGTACTTTCTACTTTTTGTTGATGATTATAGTAGGAAAATGTGGGTGTACTTTCTTAAGCAAAAATCAAAAGTTTTTAATGTATTTCAGAAGTTTAAGGCCTTGGTAGAAAAAGAGTCCAGTTCTTGTATCATAACTCTTAGGTCAGATAATGGGGGCGAATTATGTTCTAGCGCATTCTCCAACTTTTGTGATACCCATGGGATAAAATGTCAGTTGACCACACCCTACACTCCTCAGCAAAACGGTGTTGTAGAGCGGCGTAATCGTACGATTGTTGAGATGGCTCACTCCATGTTGCAAAACAAGAATGTTCCTACCAAGTTTTGGGCAGAAGTAGTCAATACTGCAGTCTATCTCCTTAACCGGTCACCCACTCATGCCGTTAAGGGGAAGACTCCTGAGGAAGTCTGGACTAGTCGCAAACCCAAGATCAGTCATTTGAAGGTTTTCGACTCTCTTGCATATGTTTAGATTCCAGAGGCCAAGCGCTCTAAGCTGGATTCCAAGAGCCAGAAACTCATGTTCACAGGGTACAGTGACAACCACAAGGCATACCGGCTGATTGATATAGACACTGATCGTCTTATCTTCAGTCGGGATGTTGTCTTTGATGAGGAACGAGGACCATTCCAACTCTCCTCACCTGTTCAGCATTCAGAGGATCAACCCCTATAGGCTCCTGATGGGAGGGATGACGAAGACTTAGTCTTTGATGATGCTCAACCTGAGTTTCCTCTGGATGATAGTGAAAATCCCCCTGTTGAACCTGTTCCAGAACAACAACTAGATCCAACTCCTTCTGTTACATCTGATGTTGGCACTTCTACTCTCCGACTGAAATGGTGGGCTAAGACTATCAGTGATCTTCATGCTGATGAGCTCATTGAGGGTAGATCATCCAAAAACAAGAGCAAACAATAGTCTACAATGAATTTTGCTCTCATGGCCAACATCCACAGTGTTTATGAGCCTCAGACATATTCAGAGGCTAAAGGAATTCCTGAGTGGGAAAAGGTGATGGAATCTGAATACCAGAGTCTTCAGAAGAATCACACTCGGGTCCTTTCTGATCTTCCTCCAGGGAAGAAGTCCATTAGCTGCAAATGGGTGTACAAGGTCAAGTACAAAGCTGACGGAACCCTTGACAAGTACAAAGATCGTTTGGTTGCACGGGGGTTCTCACAGAAAAAAGGCATTGACTACGAGGAGACCTTTGCTCCCACAACCAAAATGAGTACCATACGGCTTGTCCTTGCCTTAGCAGCCCAATTTGGTTGGAAGGTCCATCAGATGGATGTGAAGAGTGCTTTCCTCAACGGTGAGTTGAAGGAGGAAGTATACATGACGCAACCTCCAGGTTTCAAAGTTGCTGGTCAAGAACAGAAGGTGTGCAGATTGGTCAAAGCACTCTACAGCCTGAAGCAGGCTCCTCGGGCTTGGTACATAAAAATTGACAAGTACCTCACAGATCATGGCTTTCAGAGGAGTCCATCTGACTCGAACCTGTATGTCAAGAATATTGGTAATGAGATCCTGATTGTTGTTGTCTATGTGGATGACTTGATCATTACTGGTAGTTCGGCACATTTGATTGCTGAGATCAAACAGGATTTGTGCAAAACTTTTGACATGACAGACTTGGGCCTCCTACATTATTGTTTAGGTGTTGAGGTTTGGCAGACCGAGAGTAGTATTTTCATCTCCTAGTCCAAGTATGCTCGAAGTCTTCTGGATAAGTTCCGAATGCAGGATTGCAAACTGCCTCCACACCCATGGAAAAAGGGCTTAAGTTGTCAGCTAAGTCCGATTCACCTGTGGTAGATGAAACATTGTTCAGGCAACTAGTGGGCAGCCTCATCTATCTCACTGCCACTAGACCTGACTTGAGTTTTGTAGTGAGCTACATATCACGCTTCATGACAGCCCCCAAGGTTGATCATTGGGTAGCAGCGAAGTGTGTGCTGCGTTATGTGAAGGGCACTATTGATTTTGGACTCTTGTACACTTGGAGTCACGATCCTAAACTCAGTGGGTTCACAAATTCAGATTGGGCAGGATTAGTTGATGACAGGAAATCAACGTCTGGATATGTGTTCAGTTTGGGATCCGGTGCAGTCACATGGACTAGTAAAAACCAGCAGGCAGTGGCTCTCTCCTTGACAAAAGCAGAGTATCGAGGAGTAGTAAAAGCAGCACGTGAGGCAGTTTGGCTTCGTCGGATGCTTGCGGATATGCAAATATCTCAAGCAGGTCCGACTCCTTTGTTCTGTGATAATCAGGGAGTTCTCAAACTTGCCAAGAATCCGGTCTTCCATGAACGAACCAAGCATGTGGAAACTCATTGTCATTTCATTCGGAAGCTGGTTGAAGACGGATCAGTTCAGTTGCTGTATGTTCCGACAAAGGAGCAGACAACAGACATTCTCACCAAGTCGCTCAGTCCAGAGAAGTTTGTCAAATTCATGGGGCATCTTGGTGTAGTTGATAGATTGAGCATTAAGGGAGGGTATTAAAATAATATTCTTTATTTATTTATTAATGCTCAATATTGTAAAGTATTGTAAATTATTGTGATAAGATCGTCTCTGATCTTATCTGAAGTTTCTTTTTAGAAACTTCCCGTTTTTTGTACATTCTGTAATCTATTTATTGAGCACATTGCCCTTGTAAATAATATCAAATTTTTTACCAATTACTTGCGTAATAACCACATGTAAGCGAACATGAATACTATAGTAGAACATTTGAGACTTACCGCCTTGCATTTTGCATTTTGTTTACTATAATGCATATAAACTTCTCTTCTCGAACTTACCACATCTCACTGCATTGCAATCTATAGAGAAACTCTAACTTTAAGAACTCTCTATAGGTGAATATCACCCAAGTCACAACATGTTTGAATAAAAAAGTTTGTTGTGCTATGTCCTATTATTGTGTGGATATGCAATAGGTAGCTATTGAAATTACCTACTCTTCCATGGTAATTTCACTCATAGAACATAAGGATTACTATTTAGTTTAGTGTGTTGTCTTCTACGCCACCAACTAGGTTTCTTGCCATGTAGATCAACAAATAGATTCTTTATTTTTTATTTTTTAAGTGAACTATCAACAAATGTTAAGCTCGGGCAATTTTTAAGTCAAATAAATATACCATTTACAATTTAAATTTGAACAAATATTATCTAGTGTCATAAAACTGACTCTAAGCTTAGTATTTTTTGATAGGATTTGTAATGTCCCAAGCCACACACCCAAGGCATTAGCCAACTGAACAATTTTTTTTGAAAGAACAACACCAATGATTAAGATATGGCAATGACATGTCACACTACACACCAACGTGCACACAAGTGTCATGTCAAACACAACACAATTGATTGGATTTATAGTGAATGGTGTCCACCGGTGTTAAGGGTGAGGTTTTTGTCTCACCAGAGCGCTACACAAGTGAACCCACTCGTGGACACATGGTTGCTGGCCCCACCATTTGGTTCAGATACATGCTTGCTAGCATGATAGAGGAACACCCATGGTTTAGCTAAGGGCATCATAGGCCCACCACACTCCATAAGGTTCAACGTTGAGACCTTGGCGCAAATTGGAACACATGTACACTAAGTCCTTTTTTTTTTTAATTTCAATATGTTGTGCTTTATTGAGTGGATGGAGTATTGCTCCAATTTCACTTAGATGAAGATGAAATGGCAATCTATTGAGGCAAAGTTAGAGAGTTAAGAGTTATAAAACTATAAATGAAACTTCAAACTTGAAAATGTTTTGATCATTTAGATTTAAAAAATATAAAACATGTTTTTAAAACTTTGATTGTTTTAGTCTCTTTCCACAAATCCCTAATGGGCTTCACTGAATCTGCTACACATCTTATAACTTGGGCACTTGTACCATATTGGAGCATCATTAAATTTTCTCACTATTTCTTGGCAATATGATTAGGGAACAAATATTGAAAGACACGCCAGTTGTGTAGATGCATCTTGCAATATGTTGATCAACAATCTCTCAATATTCATTTTGAAATGCCATTACCAATGGCCCCTTTGTTCTCTTATGTGAAGTGTAGTTTTCTTGAGGTGTCATAAAAAAATGGGTGGCTCTCTACGACAACTTTAGGAATAGATGGGAGAGGGGGCTTCATTGCTCAAGATCATTTCTTTGGCAAAGGATGACTTGTTCTATGGACTGTTGTTTCATTTACTTTCCTCCTACTCTCTAATATATTTCAGCATTTGAGATGTTGGCATTGGTGCACCATTTCTGCCTAGGCAAGCTTTGATGCCCATTCTAGGAATTCCGCACAAATGAACTTTTGCTTGACTTATGAACCTGTATACCTCATATCACACACACAACAAACCCAAAAGATCCCCTACCACTTGGAGCTTGTTGTATGATGTCGACATGCTTCCACAACAGTGCATGTAGGTTTGTTTGAAACGGGGTTGGCCCATAGAGCTAGAATTGGCTGCCATTGTAATCCCTATGGAAACAAGTTTGGAAAACAACACATTCCAAACAAATGAAAACATATATATATATGCTCATTTGATATCATAAAATAAAAGAACAAAAATCAAACAAGAGTTTGTTTGTAAAGGAAAAAATGAAGGAAAACAAATAAAAAAACTTACCCCTTTTCCAAAATTCTTCCTCTATGATCTTCTTGGCAGCAGACGGGCTTTTTCACATATGTAGAAATAGTAATTCAACCACTTTGGAATCTTCAATGATCAATCTTCAGCTCTATTGTGTAATGCCAAGCAAGAGTGGGTGGTTTTTGTCTTCTGAATTCAAAATTAGGTAAAATGAGTTTGTTTTACTGTTTCAAATGGTTTAACTTTAGATCATAACAGAAAAGTCTTTCTTGGGAATAAATTAGCAAACCAAAAGATAAAGAGTTTGTTTGTAAAGGAAAAAATGAAGGAAAATAAATAAAAAACACTTACCTCTTTTCCAAAATTCTTCCTCTATGATCTTCTTGGCAGCAGACGGGCTCTTGCACATATGTAGAAATAGTAATTCAAACACTTTGGACTCTTCAATGATCAATCTTCAGCTCTATTATGTAATGCCAAGCAAGAGTGGGCGGTTTTGTCTTCTGCATTCAAAATGAGGTAAAATGAGGTAAAATGAGGTAGACAATGGCTATAGAGTTAAATTTGAGAAAACATGAGAAAAAGGTAATTTTGTTACGTGTAGATATTTTTTTATCTTATCACTTGCTTATGTGGGAAATGGACCTTCATGGGTATAAAAACAAAGGCAAACGTTTTGATGCCAATTTGATTAGAGTTAGCTTGATTCAATTATTCAGAATTTGGTGGGAAATGGGATGTTGACTTTGTTGCCTTTTTAGTTGGCCAAACTATTCACAGAAGAATGGTAGCTACTTATGGATAATTTTTTTGGCAAATATGCTTTGAAAAATTTCCCCATATCTAAAATAACCTTGAAATTCTTTGAGACCAGTCTTGCATGGACATGCTTGCTGGAAAGGAGGGGATTAATGTTTCATACAGTTAGCAGATGAATGGGCTTGCTACTTGTTCTTAAATAACTGCTTGTAGCA
>VDFB02373365.1:4289091-4411331 GCA_007258455.2 Sequoia sempervirens
TGGTGGTCTCTTTGTTTCCTTTTTGGTATAAACTTTTTGCTTGGGTTGTCGCTCTGATGCTTCCTTCCTCTTTCTAGATCTTCTATCAGGTGGGGATTTTGGTGCCTCACCAGAGGGTTCCATAGCAGCAGTACTATTAGTCTCACTACTTATTTCATTCTCGAGTTCCCCATATGTGAGCTCAACACCTTGTTCCTTTAATTGAGCAATTTGTTCCTCTAGCCATTGCTTTGTTTTGTTCTCCACAAGATGACTAAGAATATCCAAGTCTGTGACTCCTCTTTGGACCAGCCGATCACCAGAAAAGGCACATTCATCAAGGAACCATATCTCTCATCTATCGTGTTGTCATCATTGACAGCTTGGTCAGCGCGATGATGATTGGGACAGGCATACATACCTTGTCCAAGAGTGAGAGGATATGGGACTACAGCCCTATGTTTGTTGGTCAACAAGGTATGGGAGGTCTGCAGTTGCCGAGTTACCTCTAACATGATAATCTTGTCATTGGGGTAGCGGGGTAACCTGTAATGTCTTCCTAAGAATCCCTTGGCTCTGATGTAGGTGAACTTGGGGAACTAGATGAATAGATATCCAAAACCTATCACAAATGCCCTTGCACTATGTGTTACCCTTCTTTCGAAATCTCCACCCAAGAGTCTAATTATGTGCCCGATGAAGGCATCATTTACTCTTTTGTATTCCCTCTTGAAGTTCATGTATTGCAGTTGAGGGTAGCAGTCATATACTTTCAATTGTCCTTGCTTGGTCCCCAATTCTCCAGCGTTGAACAATCCTTTCTATGGGAACTTGGCCACCAGTAGGTAGACCAAATAGGAATTCATGAAGAAGCGAGAGGTCTTCTTTACCTCCGTTAATTGCTAGTGCATATTGTCACTAATCATTTTTGTCCAATGGAACCGAGTCTTGCCTTCAAGGATCTCTTCTATGAAATAAAACATCCAGTTTTCGAAAAAAGTAGTTGTGGGTAAACCCATTACTCTTCTCAAGAGTGTGACTAGATCATGGTACTCCTCAAAGAAGTCGCTTCTATATAAGGTTTGAGGAACCTTGGCAATGTTTTCCCTTTTATCTTTCAACCAATTCTGGTTGATTGTTCGTTCGCACCCAATAGGATCTATTTGCCATACATTTTGGGCAAATTCTTTCTCTATTTCTTCCATTTTGTCGAAGACTGGAATGCCAAAGGTCCTGCCGATTGACTTGGCTGACAAGTCTACCAGTACTCTTCTATCATGGTCAATTATCTCTCTATTGGAGTGGTAGCACTCCCGGCAGGCCATTACCAACTCCGAAGCTATGAGTGTAGGAGGGAAACCAACGGCCTTGGCTAGGTGACTCTTCCTGATTTTAGAAGCCTTGTCTATTTTGGGGTTCAACATAACCCTCTGTTTGAATTCGTCAATACTAACATGCCCAAAGTCTGTATTTGAGATCGTTTCCCAGCTAGAGGTAAGCTTTGATGTGTGTTCCACTCTGTGAAACTCGTACTTCATTTGCTCTTTCTCTTCCTTTCCTCAAGGAGTGCAAGTGGGCTTCTTTCCCTTGTCAATTTTTTATGCAGGCTTCTCGAAAGGCCCTGCATCAGGTTCCATAAATCCTGCATACACAAGATGCAGTAAGTGCGTTCACATATAAATTCGAGCGAATGCCATTCAAATCCTGCAAATATAGTGTTAGATCCATTCATATATCATCAAAGGTTCATAAAGTTCATCATTGTTCTGCATTTAAGGTTTATTTGGACCATTTAGGCAAATGCGGGCTTGGTAGTGCAGGTTTCCCCTAGGCAGAGACCGCCAGAAGGAAGGCAGTTAAATATCATCCAAGGGGCCACAAAGACCCGCAGACAAAAGTCTGCAGCAAAAGTTCTGCACTAGTAAGTTGGCGATCAAATTCCTTAGCAAATGGTTTAGCACGTGCGAAAACAAGTTACGAGAAACCTGGAATAGTCAGACAAAGCCTTGATGCCTTCACAGATTTGGATTGTGCAGGAGCCACGAGGTGGGAAGATGCCTGCCTGGATTCAACCGCTAGACAATGGCATTCAAGGGATGGGAACCCGCAGACAGACCTCCACACTACAAGACCCGCAAGTGGTTCAGAGGTCATGGGGTTGCCTTAGAGTTTGATCATTTTGGGATGTGCGGATGGAAGCTACTAGGTTGTCGTCGAAGGTTCACCATTTAAAAACGGCCTTGAGGGGACGGCGATCCGCATGGACCGGCTTGTTGTGACCTCATGGACTTAAGTTTTGCATCAAAGACTTCGGAGGGAAATTGATTCGGCGGAGTCCGCAATGCGGGCAAACGGGGTGGCTTCACCGTTAGGCAGCGGCTATCGAAGGATGGTGAGCCACATGCAATGGCCCGCAACAAGTTCGGACTTTGCAAATTTCAAACACCTGGTTGGTAGAGATAGAAGCAAATCCCGCAACGCAGGTAGACACAAGGACTTGGCCATAAGATAACGGCACTCGAGAAGCGGACTCCGGATGATGCTCATCTGCACAAACCAACCCACATGGGTGCTTTGAGTTCATTGACTTTCTAAGTGTTTAGTTTATAAGTTTCACGGCGACCTTGGGAGCGGAACCCGCAATGCGGAAAGTCACCAGGGTTAGTTTGCTAGTCAACGACGGAGGAACGGGGGCCAGCTGCAATGGGAACCCCACACGGTTGTTCCCACAACAGGCCGACAACTTAGCCATTTTTCGGTTTTCTTCAAATTTCATCAAGAACGACTAGGACACCGGTGTGGGCCACGTGGGTTTGTTGGCCACAGAAAGAATGTCAAGGGCAAAGAGCAATTCCGCACGAGGGCGACTGTAATTTATGCAAATTCAGGATGGCACCGAGGGTTTGAATGTCGGAGGTAGGTCGTTTGTGAGGATTGCATAATTTGGCAAGACCACCAAGGCGAACTAAATTTTCTTCAATCAATTTTAATACTTTTCAAAACCCTAACATCTTAGAATTTAATCGTACAACAGAAGGTAATGTGCACTTACCTTGAAATCACGCGTGGATGCGAGAACTCGAAACTTGCCACAAGACTTTGTGTGGGTGGGATCCCTTGGTTCACCGTTTGCAAATTTGAAAATCAAGGGTGAAAATGACAGGCTCGACCCCCTTTTTATAGGCAAACTGCCATTAATGACATGCAATTAATTCATGGTACGAAACTCGCAGGGTATGTTGAGTAGTTGGGTTTGCGGAAACCCGACTTGGCAAGGTCATCAGTGGAGATTCAGACGGCAAAGGTCATTGCGGGGCCCACCATGCAGGCGGAAGGACAAGGTTGGCCACCACTTAGCGATGAAGCAACAAAGCCAACCTGCCAAGGGAGACCCGCAAATACGGGTCTGCAGGGGACGAAGGACGCTAGGGCAAAAGACAAGGAAATCCACAAGAGGATTTATGCAAAAGCCAAATGACTTAGCAAATTTGAAGTGGTGATTTTAGCCAATTGAAATGTGATGACTTTATAGCATGTGGCCATCCTAAGCTCAGAATTAGGAGCACGCAAAACGAGGCAAAGGAAAAAACAACCCGTTGAAGCCAAAAAGGAAAGAGGGGGTCCCCGGTCTGAACAGGGCGTGTGTGCAATAGGCACAACACTCAGCATTGGATGTGATTGGCATGATTAGAAATTGCAAAATTGTAGTGTTGTCCGATTTTAGTCCTGGCACATAACAGGGCAGTTTCAGTGAAACAATTGTTCAAGGCAATCTATGAGTTGGCGACAAATCCTTTGATTGCAAATTGTTGAAGACATTTGTGAATTAATGGCGAAGATTTCATGGTCGTAGTATGCATCGCTTGAGAGATATTAAACTTTTTGTTTGAGCCCATCAATTTACGAAAAAAATCAATAGCTTGAAATCCATGAAGGTTGGAGCAAAACCCTTCTGCAGGGGACTATGTGACATCAATCTAAGCCTACTTGCCAATTTTCACATGAATCGGAGAACTTTCAATTTTCCACCTACTAACACCTGACCCTGTCAATTGACACAATCAATTTTCTTCGAATTGATGGTAGAGTTTTATAAGCAAGATTGTTGAGGCAATAAAGGCCAACTTCAATGTTGAGTTTGATGAGTACTGACAACAATGTGAGCATGGACAAGGCATTTAAAAAAAAACATGTTGAATTGAATCGATGAAAATGTCATTAGTGGTTGTAAGTGATAAAGTGCCAAAGAGGTGTCACCTCTTCTTCCACAATTGATACCTTTTCATTTTCCCCAAGCCTTAACTGGTATAATGAGAGAGGTATAAGGTATGCCAAGCAAATTGGCATAAGATCAAGCCACATATAAGTGACAATATATGAATAAAAAATAGTATATGAAGAGGCACAAAATGCCCAAGCCTCGCCTTATAGCAGAGGATATAATGTTTGCAAATCAATAAGGAGGAAATAGGGGAAGGGGTCAAACCATGAAATTATGGAGGATAGTCCAAATATAAACTGCATCACATATGATCCTTAATAATAGGAGATAGAAATCATGAACAGAGAGGCCACATCATATTGAGGTGAAGGTTGTTTTAAGGGGAAAAAAGGAGAGGGAGATTTTTGGAATAGAGGGAACAATTCAATATATATTAAAAGTCTTTTGCAAGTCGCACAAGAGGAAAATGATGAATGCTAGATAAAGCAAAATTGTATGTAGATGCAAGGGATCGAGTGAGTGAAACAGAGGAGAAAAGACAACGAAAATGAAAGTAGAATGAATGGTGCATGTTGCAAGCCAAGCTAGGAAATAATAAAAATTGTGTTTGATATCTGGTTGGAAAAGAGTAGTATAAAGAGGAGAAGGCGCCACAGATACAAAGGAAAAGACATTTGTAGCTAAGAATTGTATCTTGCCAAAATGTATAAAGCATTTTGCCTGTAGATTGAGAAAACAATAAAATTGAAATTGAATTTTGAGTTATTTAAATTTGATTTTGATAGAAGTCAATGGTTGAATTGAATTTGCTTTCATGGTTCTTGTGAAAATTTAAATTGATTTAAATTGACAAATGAAATTGTCAGCTTTAGTTTAAATAGGCTGTGAATTTCTTTGTTTCATAAAACGCTTTTGAAATTCAAATTGCATCAATAAACAACTTAATTCTAGCATTGTTTGCATATTTTTTTGTAGTAATTATTAGTTTGTGTAGAAAATTGTTTATCTTAAAACAATGGACAATAAAGGATCAAAAATCACACTTTGAAATTCTACCTTAGAAATCACATCCACACTAGAAGCCAGCAATAGAAAACTAAGAGTCACAACTTGGATTTCCAACTTAAATATCATTTAAACTTGGACCTTGACAATGAAAACCAAATACTTTAACCAACTTAACTCCTTTGACTGTCGACAATTACTTGTAATTGATTATTATCAATAGTAACAGTATAGAAGTGATGCCAAAAGTATCATGCAAGGACAGAAACAATAAAATCATTGATAATGGTTTTAAAGACTATTTAGAGACTATGTAGGGCAAACACCATTACTCTAAAATGCTGGCATCTGATTTTTCTCATTCCGCAGCCCTGTGCTTAAAAACAGTCATCTCCAAGTCTAATATTAAAGTATATGTCAATTCTTTCAAAAAGAATAAAATGTCTTCCAAACAAGATCAACTCTAAAAAAATTGTTACAGTTTTTTTAAATGCAAGCGAAACGCTTATGAGGTTGAGATCGTGTGGTTAAAGGTTGGGCTCTTATCGTAGACCTTAAGTTTAAATCCTCAAAGTGACAAATCTTAGGTGGAATTCTAAGTGGTGAATGTTGATCTTCCACTGTTTGTCTTCTAACAGTAATTTCTAAGTTGTTGCTTTTAAGGCTCTAGATATTGTATTGCTCATAAGAAGTCTGAGTATTTGTATCAGTTGGCAAACAGTAATTTCTAAGTTGTTGCTTTTAAGGCTCTATATATTGTATTGCTCATACAAAGTTGAGTATTTGTATCAGTTCGCTTAGATGCTCATTTCAGCTATCTTTGTAGAGTATAAGATATTTATATGCAAGGAAAGAAACATCCATAAATCCCGTCATAAAAGAGGAAAAGAACAACAAAATTATTAAGTTATTCTGTATGCAAGGGGAAAAAATATCCATAAACCCTGTCCCAGCAGAGGGAAAAATCTGCTGATATAGACTACAGGGAGTACTTTATTGAATCAACTCAGATTGAAACAATTCAAAGTTTGCAAAAGACCATCAAAGTCTCATTTGAAACATCGAAAAACCTCATATTAGATAATAGCATGTTCCACACACATTGAGGATGAAAAGTGTCAATTCAAATTTTCCTGCATATTCTATTTTTTCTTTCTTCCTCCCTTCCCTGACTTCCCAGATCCTGCATTTGAGGTAGTCCCTGCAGGCGCCTGCTCTTGCTTCTTTGTCCTACCATGATGTCGAGGAACCAACTCAGCTACATGCAGCATCAATTCCTTCCCTGAAAAATTTTAAATTTGAGCATAGAACACAAATTCAGACACAGAGAGACAAGATAAGTAAGTTCTCTACTTCGGTATTCACAAAGCTACAACTTTTAAAATTCCAAAAATACAACTTAATAACGAATGAATATGAATTTGAAAGTAATGTCTTATAGCATAAAAGATGAGGTGCCTGCCTAACAAACATATAAATTAGAAACATACAAGCTATATAGAATAACTGATATGCAAAGAAAGCCTGCAGATCACAATAAGATAAAAAAATCCAGCTGCAGCACACATCAGAAGAGAACAAGCACCTATAATTACGAAACTGTATAGAACACAGTTTAATAAAAAAAGCTGTTCACATACCATACATTGACATGTGAGAAGTATTCTAAAAAAACAATATTAACATAATGAAGATATACACATCCATCCCCAAAAGCCAAGAAGATGAGGTGCCTGCCTAACAAACATATAAATTACAAACATACAAGCTATATAGAATAACTGATATGCAAAGAAAGCCTGCAGATCACAATAAGATAAAAAAATCCAGCTGCAGCACACATCAGAAGAGAACAAGCACCTATAATTGCGAAACTGTATAGAACACAGTTTAATAAAAAAAGCTGTTCACATACCATACATTGACATGCGAGAAGTATTCTAAAAAAACAATATTAACATAATGAAGATATACACATCCATCCCCAAAAGCCAAGAAATTAAATATATAGCTAATAGTGAAATTTAACAGCTCTGGTTACGTAAATTTTTAGGAGAAAATTTACAAAATGGGCATTGATATTCCAAGGGCATTGTGCAGATTTCAGATAGCTGCTGAGCAAGATTCAATGGATGCTAACTAAAGGATTTATGTATCGTAACTAGTAATATATTTATCAGAACACATGCAAATGCATTCACAATATAAAATTGGTTTTAAATTTTGCTACAAGCATTAAGAAAATTGTGCTAAAGATGCAACTACAGCCAAATAAGAGAAAACTGCTTAAATGTAAGTTCAAATAGCATTTGACTACACCTGTATGGTGGCTAGAAAAGAAAATATACTTCAAGTAATTCTAGCAGTAATGCACATGAAAAATTATGCAATTCATGTTTCCCATCATACAGGCATTCCTAGAAATTTTCTGACGTTGCATGCTTGTCCTAGTGCATATGTGTGTTTTCTTAAGTTGCTACAAGCAGTTATTTAAGAACAAGTAGCAAGCCCATTCATCTGCTAACTGTATGAAACATTAATCCCCTCCCTTCCAGCAAGCATGTCCATGCAAGACTGGTCTCAAAGAATTTCAAGGTTATTTTAGATATGGGGAAATTTTTCAAAGCATATTTGCCAAAAAAATTATCCATAAGTAGCGACCATTCTTCTGTGAATAGTTTGGCCAACTAAAAAGGTAACAAAGTCAACATCCCATTTCCCACCAAATTCTGAATAATTGAATCGAGCTAACTCTAATCAAATTGGCATCAAAACGTTTGCCTTTGTTTTTATACCCATGAAGGTCCATTTCCCACATAAGCAAGTGATAAGATAAAAAATATCTACACGTAACAAAATTACCTTTTTCTCATGTTTTCTCAAATTTAACTCTATATCCATTGTCTACCTTATTTTACCTCATTTTGAATGCAGAAGACAAAACCGCCCACTCTTGCTTGGCATTACATAATAGAGCTGAAGATTGATCATTGAAGAGTCCAAAGTGTTTGAATTACTATTTCTACATATGTGCAAGAGCCCATCTGCTGCCAAGAAGATCATAGAGGAAGAATTTTGGAAAAGAGGTAAGTGTTTTTTATTTATTTTCCGTCATTTTTTCCTTTACAAACAAACTCTTTATCTTTTGGTTTGCTAATTTATTCCCAAGAATGACTTTTCTGTTATGATCTAAGTTAAACCATTTGAAACAGTAAAACAAACTCATTTTACCTAATTTTGAACGCAGAAGACAAAAACCACCCACTCTTGCTTGGCATTACACAATAGAACTGAAGATTGATCATTGAAGATTCCAAAGTGGTTGAATTACTATTTCTACATATGTGAAAAAGCCCGTCTGCTGCCAAGAAGATCATAGAGGAAGAATTTTGGAAAAGGGGTAAGTTTTTTAATTTGTTTTCCTTCATTTTTTCCTTTACAAACAAACTCTTGTTTGATTTTTGTTCTTTTATTTTATGATATTAAATGAGCATATATATATATATATATATATATATATATATATATATGTTTTCATTTGTTTGGAATGTGTTGTTTTCCAAACTTGTTTCCATAGGGATTACAATGGCAGCCAATTCTAGCTCTATGGGCCAACCCCGTTTCAAACAAACCCACATGCACTGTTGTGGAAGCATGTCGACATCATACAACAAGCTCCAAGTGGTGGGGGATCTTTTGGGTTTGTTGTGTGTGTGATATGAGGTATACAAGTTCATAAGTCAAGCAAAAGTTCATTTGTGCAGAATTCCTAGAATGGGCATCAAAGCTTGCCTAGGCAGAAATGGTGCACCAATGCCAACATCTCAAATGCTGAAATATATTAGAGAGTAGGAGAAAGTAGATGAAACAACAGTCCATAGAACAAGTCATCCTTTGCCAAAGAAATGATCTTGAGCAATGAAGCCCCCTCTCCCATCTATTCCTAAAGTTGTCATAGAGAGCCACCCATTTTTTTATGACACCTTGAGAAAACTACACTTCACATAAGAGAACAAAGGGGCCATTGGTAATGGCATTTCAAAATGAATATTGAGAGATTGTTGATCAACATATTGCAAGATGCATCTACGCAAATGGCATGTCTTTCAATATTTGTTCCCTAATCATATTGCCAAGAAATAGTGACAAAAATTAATGATGCTCCAATATGGTACAAGTGCCCAGGTTATAAGATGTGTAGCAGATTCAGTGAAGCCATTAGGGATTTGTGGAAAGAGACTAAAACAATCAAAGTCTTAAAAACATGTTTTATTTTTTTTAAATCTAAATGATCAAAACATTTTCAAGTTTGAAGTTTCATTTATAGTTTTATAACTCTTAACTCTCTAACTTTGCCTCAATAGATTGCCATTTCATCTTCATCTAAGTGAAATTGGAGCAATACTCCATCCACTCAATAAAGCACAACATATTGAAATTAAAAAAAAAGGACTTAGTGTACATGTGTTCCAATTTGCGCCAAGGTCTCAACGTTGAACCTTATGGAGTGTGGTGGGCCTATGATGCCCTTATCTAAACCATGGGTGTTCCTCCATCATGCTAGCAAGCATGTATCTGAACCAGATGGTGGGGCCAGCAACCATGTGTCCACGAGTGGGTTCACTTGTGTAGCGCTCTGGTGAGACAAAAACCTCACCCTTAACACCGATGGACGCCATTCACTCTCAATCCAATCAATTGTGTTGTGTTTGACATGACACTTGTGTGCATGTTGGTGTGTAGTGTGACATGTCATTGCCATATCTTAATCATTGGTGTTGTTCTTTCAGAAAAAATTGTTCGGTTGGCTAATGCCTTGGGTGTGTGGCTTGGGACAATACAAATCCTATCAAAAAATACTAAGCTTAGAGTCAGTTTTATGACACTAGATAATATTTGTTCAAATTTAAATTGTACATGGTATATTTATTTGACTTAAAAATTGCCCGAGCTTAACATTTGTTGATAGTTCACTTAAAAAATAAAAAATAAAGAATCTATTTGTTGATCTACATGGTGAGAAACCTAGTTGGTGGCATAGAAGACAACACACTAAACTCAATAGTAATCCTTATGTTCTATGAGTGAAATTACCATGGAAAAGTAGGTAATTTCAACAGCTACCTATTGCATATCCACACAATAATAGGACATAGCACAACAAACTTTTTTATTCAAACATGTTGTGACTTGGGTGATATTCACCCATAGAGAGTTCTTAAAGTTAGAGTTTCTCTATAGATTGCAATGCAATGAGATGTGGTAAGTTCGAGAAGAGAAGTTTATATGCACTCTAGTAAACAAAATGCAAAATGCAAGGCGGTAAGTCTCAAATGTTCTACTATAGTATTCATGTTCGCTTACATGTGGTTATTACACAAGTAATTGGTAAAAAATTTGATATTATTTACGAGAGCAATGTTCTCAATTAATAGATTACAAAATGTACAAAAAACGGGAAGTTTCTAAAAAGAAACTTCAGATAAGATCAGAGACGATCTTATCACAATAATTTACAATACTTTACAATATTGAGCATTAATAAATAAATAAAGAATATTATTTTAATACCCTCCCTTAATGCTCAATCTATCAACTACACCAAGATGTCCCCTGAATTTGACAAACTTCTCTGGACTAAGCGACTTGGTGAGAATGTCTACTGCCTGCTCCTCTGTCGGAACATACAGCAACTAAACTGATCCGTCTTCAACAAGCTTCCGAATGAAATGACAATGAGTTTCCACATGCTTGGTTCATTCATGGAAGACCGGATTCTTGGCAAGTTTGAGAACTCCTTGATTATCACAGAACAAAGGAGTCGGACCTGCTTGAGATATTTGCATATCCGCAAGCATCCAGCGAAGCCAAACTGCCTCACATGTTGCTTTTACTACTCCCCGATAAAGGAGAGAGCCACTGCCTGTTGCTTTTTACTAGTCCATGTGACTGCACCAGATCCCAAACTAAACACATATCCAGACGTTGATTTCCTGTCATCAACTAATCCTGCCCAATCTGAATCTGTGAACCCACTGAATTTAGGGTCGTGACTCCGAGTGTACAAGAGTCCAAAATCAATAGTGCCCTTCACATAACGCAGCACACGCTTCGTTGCTACCCAATGATCAACCTTGGGGGCTATCATGAAGCGTGATATGTAGCTCACTACAAAACTCAAGTAAAGTCTAGTGGCAGTGAGATAGATGAGGTTGCCCACTAGTTGCCTGAACAATGTTTCATCTACCACAGGTGAATCGGACTTAGCTGACAACTTAAGCCCTTTTTCCATGGGTGTGGAGGCAGGTTTGCAATCTTGCATTCGGAACTTATGCAAATGACTTCGAGCATACTTGGACTGGGAGATGAAAATACTACTCTCAGTCTGCCAAACCTCAACAACTAAACAATAATGCAGGAGGCCCAAGTCTGTCATGTCAAATGTGTCGAACTTCCAGTAATGATCAAGTCATCCACATAGACAACAACAATCAGAATCTCATTACCAATATTCTTGACATACAGGTTCAAGTCAGATGGACTCCTCTGAAAGCCATGATCTATGAGGTACTTGTCAATTTTTATGTACCAAGCCCGAGGAGCCTGCTTCAGGCCGTAGAGTGCTTTGACCAATCTACACACCTTCTGTTCTTGACCAGCAACTTTGAAACCTAGAGGCTGCGTCATGTATACTTCCTCCTTCAACTCACCGTTGAGGAAAGCACTCTTCACATCCATCTGATGGACCTTCCAACCAAATTGGGCTGCTAAGGCAAGGACAAGCCGTATGGTACTCATTTTGGCTGTGGGAGCAAAGGTCTCCTCATAGTCAATGCCTTATTTCTCTGAGAACCCCCGTGCAACCAGACGAGCTTTGTACTTGTCAAGGGTTCCATCAACTTTGTACTTCACCTTGTACACCCATTTGCAACTAATGGGCTTCTTCCCTGGAGGAAGATCAAAAAGGACCCAAGTGTGATTCTTCAAAAGACTCTGGTATTCAGATTCCATCGCCTTTTCCCACTCAGGAATTCCTTTAGCCTCTGAATATGTCTGAGGCTCATAAACACTGTGGATGTTGGCCATGAGAGCAAAATTCACTATAGACTGTTGTTTGCTCTTGTTTCTGGATGATCTACCCTCAATGAGCTCATCAATACGAAGATCACTGATAGTCTTAGCCCACCATTTCGGTCAGAGAGTAGAAGTGCCAACATCAAACGTAATAGGAGGAGTTGGATCTGGTTGTTCTAGAACAGGTTCAGCAGGGGGATTTTCACTATCATCCGAATAAAACTCAGGTTGAGCATCATCAAAGACTAAGTCTTCGTCATCCCTCCCATCAGGTGAACCTAACGGAAGTAGGACGCCCACATCAGGAGCCTGTAGGGGCTGATCCTCTGAATGCTAAACAGGTGAGGAGAGTTGGAATGGTCCTCGTTCTTCATCAAAGACAACATCCCGACTAAAGATAAGACGATCAATGTCTATATCAATCAGCTGGTATGCCTTGTGGTTGTCACTGTACCCTGTGAACATGAGTTTCTGGCTTTTGGAATCCAGCTTAGAGTACTTGGCCTTTGGAATCCAAACATATGCAAGAGAGCCGAAAACCTTCAAATGACTGATCCTAGGTTTGCGACTAGTCCAAACTTCCTCAAGAGTCTTCCCCTTAACGGCATGAGTGGGTGACCGGTTAAGGAGATAGACTGCAGTATTGACTGCTTTTGCCCAAAACTTGGTAGGAATACTCTTGTGTCACAACATGGAGCGAGCCATCTCAACAATCGTACAATTACGCCACTCTACAACACCGTTTTGCTGAGGAGTGTAGGGTGTGGTCAACTGACGTTTTATCCCATGGGTATCACAGAAGTTGGAGAATGCGCTAGAACAGAATTCCCCCCCATTATCTGACCTAAGAGTTATGATACAAGAACTGGACTCTTTTTCTACTAAGGCCTTAAACTTCTGAAATACATTAAAAACTTTTGATTTCTACTTAAGAAAGTACACCCACATTTTCCTACTATAATCATCAACAAAAAGTAGAAAGTACTTGCAACCAGTTACAGAAGAAGTAGACATAGGCCCACAAATATCAACATGAACTAATTGAAGTACCTTAGAAGCTCGCCAAGAGTCGCCATCCTTGAACGGTGTGCGATGCTGCTTCCCGGCCTAACAAGCACCACAAACACCCTGATGTTGAGTCAGAATGTCAGGTAAGCCATCTACAAGTCCCTCCCAAGCAAGCTGAGAGAGATAGTGCACGTTCAAGTGCCCGTAACGCTGGTGCCAAAGCATGGTGACAGCCGAATTTCTAGCTGCCAAGGCTAACTCCAGAGAATCACCAGTGTCCACAAGCCTATAAAGGCCATGATCATCTATCCCAATGGCCACCGTTGTGTGAGTCTCGCGATCTACAATTGAACCTTGGTGCGAGCTGAACACCACATCCATCTGGGGAGAATGTCGCATTATCTGCCTGACTAAGAGAAGATTGAGCTCCATATCAGGTACATAATACACATTGAGGAATATGATATCCCTCCCACCAGACTGAACCTGAACGGTCCCTGTGCCGACAACTGTGTATTCCTCACCTCCTCAAAAAGTCACTGAGTCAATGCAAGGGGAAAAGTCTGTGAACCAATCATATCTATGTGAGAAATGACGCAAGGCACCAAAATCAATGTACCAAGCAGAGGATTTGACATGGTCTGCAGGCCTTTTTGCCATGAGTGCATAAAAGGTAGATTCCTTCTGCTCGGAGTGCTCGGCGACATTCACTTTTTGCTGAGACCCTCCCTACTTCTTTTGTTCAGAAGCCAAACGTGCACGACAATCCTTCTTGATGTGGCCAAATTTGTGACAGTAGTTGCACTAAACATTTTTCTTCTTCGAGCTGGTGGAAGTCTGACTTGAGCCTTTCTGCTGTGAAGGCTGACCTTTCCCTTTTTGCTTTTGTTGGGTTTTAGCTACAAAGGCCTGCTCCAAGGAGGATGATGATGCACTGCTACCGAACTGTTGTCTCCAGCAATCTTGCTGCAAGAAGATAGTGCAAAGTTCTAGAAACTTGAGGTCAACATTCGTAGATGTAATGTTGAGAGTCTCTATGAAGTGTTCATAGGACTTCGGTAGGCTCTTCAAGGTGATCACGACCATGTCCTCCATTTTCCGACCGATCACCTCCAATTGATCTCTGATCTCCTAGATTTTATTCAAGTGCTCTTGCAGAGTTGTCTTCTCATCCATCATGATAGAAAATAGCATATTCTTCAGAAAAAACGCACGGTGTTTGTTGGAAGTTTCATGCAAACCCTTCAAATGATCCCAAATCTCCGTTGTTGATTTTCCAAGAGGAATTTGGGGGAGCTGATCATCTGTGACTGAAAGCTTAATAAGCATTATCGCCTCACACTTCTACTCATCGAACTTCTCCTGATCCTTACCTGTCAATGTGGGACGAATAACTTTGTCGAGGATCATCTGATCAAGGCAACGGTATTCAAAGATTGTCATCATCCACTACTTCCAGGTGTTGTAATTTTTGCCATTGAATCTTTGACTGCCCTCCAGCATCAGATTATTTAAACTGGCCATCTTCACGCTTTTCGAAGCACAAAAAACGAGGTACTGAGAAGAGGCTGATGCACTAAACTTGAGGCACGAATTCCAATGCAAAAACATAGGCAAATTCAAGTACAATCTGCAAAAAGTATAATGTATGAATGGCACAAAATTCGAGGCATGGAAAACGATGCACCCAGAAAATTCAGAGACCAACCCAGTTAAGCTTTTGAAAAACCCACCAAGAATCTACAATCAAAAAAAAAAATCGACTTGATCTAAAGGGTCAAAACTCTAGACGAAGATTCTGAAAACCCTAGCCGCCATGGAAAATCAGAGAAAATTGCAGAAAATGAGCTTGAATCTGAACAAAAAATTGACAAGAGAGATGCCAAACCCTAGGTGTTGCAGATAGAAGAAAAATACAAGCCAGAAATTTCATAAAATCGCGCCAAAAGGAAGAAACAAACAACGCGCCAGAGATTGCAAAATCGCGGGTAGAAAAAACGCCTGAAAAGCAATGCTTATTGCGCAGCCAGAGAACACAGATAGATTCCAAACAAACACGCGTTTCTTGACGCAGAAAAAGACGCCCAAGAACAAAGAAAAGTTGCGGTGAAAATATTACTGAAATTCACATTTAGGAAATCCGTAGAGAAAACACAATCGCCAAAACAAATGGTGTCATGCACAGCAGACAAGGACGCAAGCAGAGACGGCTCATAAAACAAGTCGTGAGGGCAAAAGAAGATCGACGCAGGAATGAAGGTTGTCGCTGCTAAAAAAAATTCGCCAAGAAACAAAAAAACCACGAAAGTCTTATTTTTCTGAGAGCCACGAATCAGAAAACCCTGTGAAAAAAATTTCTTCAGAGCAATTTGGCGCCCACAAAATTATTCCGAAAAATTTTTAACAGAATAATTTCAAAAAGAAATTATAAATTTTTCGAAAAAAATTATCTGCCTATGCTCTAATACCATATTACGCAAGTAATTGGTAAAAAATTTGATATTATTTACGAGAGCAATGTGCTCAATAAATAGATTACAGAATGTACAAAAAACGGGAAGTTTCTAAAAAGAAACTTCAGAGAAGATCAGAGATGATCTTATCACAATAATTAACAATACTTTACAATATTGAGCATTAATAAATAAATAAAGAATATTATTTTAATAGTGGTGATTGTGGTAGCAACCACAATACATTTGCAAAATTAACTGCTACATGTTGAATTTAGTGTTATTGGATGCATGCATGAACAAATTTGATGGCAAGGACCCAACCAATTGGATTTACCAAATGGAGTATTTTTTTTATTTTATCATGTTCCATGTCAACAAAAGGTTGCAATGGCAGCCTTATTCATGGAACTAGACCAATTCATTTGGTATCATTAGCTAAGTGAAGAGAAGAAAAGAAGGGATGTGTTGTCACATGGTTAATTTTTCAAGAGGGTATCATTAGCTAAGTGAAGAGAAGAAAAGAAGGGATGTGTTGTCACATGGTTAATTTTTCAAGAGGGACTCAAGAGGGACTCACTACACATTGTGGTAACAATCTTATGGATGGCTACTTCAGCCAACTTACCAAAATAAAGCAAATGGGTATGGTCAAGGACTATACACAACAATTCCAAACATTGTCTTTAAGAGTGGAGCATGTTACAAAGTAAATTTTGAAGGAATTAATTCTAGGGGGCTTAAAGGACCACAACAAATATGAGGTACACATGTTTCATCCAAATTTTGTCTCCCAAGCAATGATTATGGCAACACAAATAGAGAAAAAGTTTTTGGCCAATAGTTGGCAAGGGTTTGCAAACATAAGAGATAGAAGCACTCCTATACAATCACTTCATCAACCTAACAAATTGACTCCCCAAATAGGGATAATAAAAAAATAACAATATTTCCAGAGCTAGGGCACAAAAAAATCTGAAACTTAATTTGCATAAAAAAAATTCAACCACAAACTCAGATTTACAATCAGATTAATGATCTGATTTTTCTACTTAAAGAAATAGTTTTCTAAGTATTATTGAACTTAGGAAAAGTACTTAGGAAAAGTACAGGAAATTCTTTTATTTCTGCCCAGAAATTTCAAAAATGCATTACAATGATTTTTCTTCTATTTTTCTAAGATTAAACTAAAATGGGTATGCAGATTTAAACATAAAATACCTCAGACCTTGATCAAACCTTAGCTGTCTTCAAATATGGCATCAACTCCCAAAATATATCAGCGCTAGGTCTGATTTTTTGTTGCCATCCTCAAGAATGCTCAGAAATATGAAATACCATGCTAAAGTTACTCCAAATCTGAACCTTCAACTCTGAATTTTATCTCTAATTTGGTCTCCAAACCTGATAGACAATTGCAGCCCTGAAAAATTGATGTGCTAGGGTTTCACAAACCAAAGCTCTTCCACCGAACACCCTTCTGACTAGGAGGAGCTCGTATGTCTCTCTAAAACTAGGGATACTCAAATGTTTCAGACCTTAAGCCAAGTTGCAATAGCAATAAACAAAAAACTCACAACATAATGAGTTCTAAAAGACCCCTAGAAAGTTTTATAATATCTCCTAAAGAGATGTATTAATCTCAACCCTTGATTCACCACCTTTTAATCTAATGCTCCACAATAAAACCCTAAAAAGAAAAACTAAACAAATAAGCTCCTTGAAACCAATGCCCCCTTTGCATTTTTATCACATGCTTTTTAAACTCACTTAAAGTACATGAAAAGATGGACAACTTACGTCTTTTGGCTAGGAATTACTTAAGTTGCCTAAAAAGACGTGCCCACAACCTAAAATGACTTAGTTCACTTAAGTTGCATAAAAAGATGTGCACCCAACTTAAGAATAGAATATACTACAAGCCAAAGGCTCTATACTTACCCAATAATGCTCTACGTCCTCTTCCTCTTGGATAATCCAAGGAAATGACAGTCAATGTGTTGTTAATCCTCATGATTTACGTTGGGAACATTACAATCCTCCCCACCCAAAGAGTGCTTGTCCTCAAGCATTTGTAGACTAGGATGCTTAAGAATCTCCTCTCCTTCCCATGTTGCATCCCCCAAAAGCAAGTTTTTCCATTTGATGAGATATTCGGAAATTACCTTATTCCTCAACCTTTTCTCTCTCACTTGCAAAATTGTTTATGGAATGAGTATCAATTTACCTTCTTCATCCAAGGGAGGCAAATCCGTATGAGTCACATGCTGTCCAGGAGCCTTTTTGAAGCATGACACATGGAAAACATTTGAATTTTGCTTAGAGATGGCAGCTCCAATTCATATGCTACTTCACCAATTCGTTTAATCACTTTAAATAGCCCATAAAACCTTGGTTTAAGCTTTTCTGCTCCACTTATCTTCAATGAGGATTATCTATAAGGTTGAAGACGCAGAAATGAAATGTCTCCCACCCCAAAAGACCTCTCAACTCAATGGCGATCAGCATATTTCTTCTGTTGTTCCTGTACAATCTGAATATTACCCTTAAGTGCCTTAAGGATATCTTGGTTCTCTTTTGCCCACTCAAGAGCTTCTGGAGCTCTAGAATCAGAAAAAACCAAACCCACAAATGTAGAAGCCTCATAACCATACAAAGCTTTGAAAGGTGTCATACCTATGCTCATATGATATGTAGTGTTGTAACAAAATTCTGCCAAACGTAACCACTTTGCCCATGTTTTTTGCTGCCCCGAGACACAGTTCCTCAAGTAGCCTTCAAGCCATTTATTTACAATTTCAATTTGACCATCCATTTGTGGATGATAACTAATGCTATGATCAAGTTTTGTTCCAGCCATCCATGATTTTTTCCAGATTGCTCTTCAAGTACATTTTATTCAAGTTTTTGTGTTTTCGCACTCTAGTGAATTACGTAAACGTTTTTAGCTCTTGGAAACTTTTCGTTTGCATGGGATGACATGTTTTTGGCTATTCTTCATGTATTTCCAGTATTTTGTCCTATTTGGGCATTGTAGACATCTTTTTCATACACATTCTCTTTTTGTAGACACACTGAGATAAAGTGCCATTCTGGTGTACACTTTTTGGGGATTTTGCACATCCTATTGTGCCTTTTGCATTCACACTATGATATAAAGTGCCATGGGGGGGTTGATGTTTGCCTTAAAATCACACCTTTGTCAAGTGAATGTCCCTTCCACGATAGCAATGAAACCCAGTAATTATTAACTCATGCGTGTGTGTCTTAGTTTGCACACCCTTTTATTTGCCTCACCCTTTTATATTCAATCTTTGGGTGAGGCAAATAATAAGAAGTAACTACTACAGGCGTAAAAGAATAAGGACATCAATGGGACTAATCAGATCAAACAGCAAGGCAATTGGAGCAGATCAAACAAAAGTATTTGCACTCAAGGGCGGAATCAATGGTTATTACAATTACCACTATGAATTACAGCCATCCGATGTGTTAATAGGACAAAATTTAGGGAAATCCCAAAAAGGGGACATTACAAGTGGTATCAAAGCATAATCCTGCCATCTTTGTGGAAGAAAGGTCAAATAAAAGGATACAAGACTTTGGAGACTCCACACAGTCATACACAATAATCTAAATTTTAAAACATTTGCAAGCATTTGAAGAAGCAACAACCTATGACAAGTGGGAAAAAGAAATGTATGGAAACCAAGGCACCAATGCAATCCAAAGGACCTTACAAGAGTATTGCAAAGAGAGTTGTGGGCCTACGAGGAGGGGAAACAGCATTGGGGTCATCCTCTAAGTACACCACCCATGATGGATGGTTGAGGCCTGCCACATGTGGGCGAGGAGGGGTGTACTGCTCTTGGGCTTAGAGGGAGTGACTGCCCAAGACACCCTACTGTAGTTGCACCCTCAATCTCCCAATATGATTAAGCAATAATGGTTCTGATACAGGGGAATGGCAATAGGACGCCTCACTAGGCACACCACCCCATATGTATGGCAAGGGACCACATGGGGCCAAGAGGGGTGTATTGCTCTTGGGCCTAGGGTAGAGGGTTTCTTGGGCTCCCTATCAGACCATTTTGTTCCAGGAAAAATGAATTAGAAGACCTCTTCTAGATACGCCACCCAGGAGAGGACAAGATCAGCCCACTTGGGCCAAGGGGGTACTT
Organism: Sequoia sempervirens; assembly: GCA_007258455.2. Classification (NCBI taxonomy): domain Eukaryota; kingdom Viridiplantae; phylum Streptophyta; class Pinopsida; order Cupressales; family Cupressaceae; genus Sequoia; species Sequoia sempervirens. Next base: position 4,309,014 of record VDFB02373365.1, read on the forward strand.
GCCTCTGGGGTATCCGAGGGTACTACCTTTGGGTCTAGAGGAGTTGAGACACCAAGTGTCCTACAATGGCGATCATTGCGACCGATAATGGTGGTCATTACGACCGATAATGTTGGTCATTGCATCGAATAATGGCGGGCATTGTGATCGATAATGGAGGTCATTATGACCTATAATGGAGGACATTGCAGTGGAGGTCATAGTGTCCTATAATGGAGAACTTTTTTATAAGGGATGACCAAGCAGACTCAAAAGGGCTAAATCATAAGAGAAAAGGGAAAGAGTTGGCATGATGGATCCTAGGCTCCCCATCAAGTCATGCTTCCTATACTCTCTTATGGTTGAATCCCCCAAGGATATTAGAGTACTTTGATTGATTTAATAGTTGACCGTGAGTTTACTAACATTTAAATCTACTACTTATTGGGGCGAATGACTACGATCCACTAACTAGTATAATAAGGGTGAATGATTCTAACTATCATGACTTCAATCAAGGGAGAAATATTCTCTAATCCCTTATTTATTTAAATTAAGGATTTAAGCCAAATTCAAGGCACTCCCCAATTAAGGGAAACTAAGATGTTTGACCCCCCAAATTTTAAATTGCTCGAGGACAATCAAATTTGGGAGGGGAGGACTGTCATGTCCCCAAAATTATTTATTTAAATTAAGGATTTAAGCCAAATTCAAGGCACTCCCCAATTAAGGGAAACTAAGATGTTTGACCCCCCAAATTTTAAATTGATTAAGGACAAGCAAATTTGGGAGGGGAGGATTGTCATGTCCCCAAAATTGTAACACCAAAATATGAAGTATTGGGACACTAAATCAATACCAAAATATAAATATAAAATACAGTTTAAAATATTGTTATAATTATAACTATCACCGATAATATTAGAATTATAATAGTTAAATATAAAATATAAATATTAAAAATATGATATTATTATAATTATAATAATATAAAACTATGAATATAAAATGTATATATAGAAAAAATAAATACATCAAAATAAGGAAACATTAATATAAGATTCACGATTATATGAGTAATTAATAAAGAATCACAATTAGTTAAAGATTAGAAGGCCAACTTAGAATTAAGCGATACCTCTAGATGTATTCAGTGTTTCTATTCATGAGTGAGATGATTGATGGCAATAAGATAACACATTGACATTACAGTGACTAATGTTTTCAAAAATTCTTCTAGTGATGATATCGGGTGTCTCAGACAAACCAAATCGATGCCATCTCAGAGACCATGTCCGGGAGATATTAATCTTTAGGCCCGATAACCTCCACAACGCCAAAGGACTCTTCAATCAACCAAGCGGATAGCATATGTGATCTCAACCTGCGATTTATAGATAGGACGTCCCTCCACCAGCCATTCCTATATGTCAGACAGCTCTGTTACCGAGTCCTTCAGTTTAGCCCCCCGAACCTGCCAAAATACGTGTGGGTTCGGGTTCAGGTTCAATTCGGCTCTGGGTTCGCCTGGGTTCTCCGTTTTCAACCCGAGTTCTCTGTGGGTCCTTCACGGAAGGACCCACAGAGAACCCGAGTTGAAAACAAAGAACCCTGGCTGAACCCGGGGAGAACCCAGAAGGACCTAGGAGGACCCAAGCCGTCCAGCCTTTAAAAAGGCAAAAAATCAACTTAAAAACAAAAAACAAAACCCTAAAAAGTGCCCAGATTGCCTTATATTGACTTGGCCGACCAAATGAGGCTCATTTTGCAAACTCAAAAGAGCAAAAACACCATTTTTTTGCCTCCAAGCTAAAATAGTTGATTTTTGCAGGGTTTCTCTTTTTTTTCGAAGGTGAGATTGTAAGAGCTACGAAGGAGTTCAACTGATAGAAACAAGAGAGGAATAGGTGCACTAAGAAGATCAAGCAATCAAAGGTGAGTGAATCTATCCTCGGTCAAGCGCAATCGTTTGGGTGTAAAAAAAGCAGAGGATTTGGTCTATGTACACTCCAACCTTCGTCTCTTATCACATAAGAAACCTGAATACAATGAGGGTGTGTCAAAGAATTGGGATCTCACCCCTGAGTGTGCTGATTTAGATGCTACAATTGCACAACTTACCTTGGCTTCTATGGATGACAATGAGGCAACTAATGCACCTAGTGGGAGTGGCAATCCAATTGATAGTGTTTCAAATGAAATTGAAGTTATTGAACCAATTGAGGATGATGAGGATGATGAATTTGAAGAATAGTAATATGAATTAAATATTGTCTTGATTGTAATTTGAATTTTCAATGTGTAATGACATTTTAAGACTTGAGTATTTACTATTTACTTTTTTGCAAATTATGAATATGATTACAGATTATATGAGGTATTACCGTATGGCGTATTTCATTGTTTCAATATTCTATGGCATTATGATCATATGGTTATAATTTTGAGCATGCTTATGAGTCTGTGGCATTATCATTATGTTTATAAATTTATAATATATATATATATATATATATATATAGTACGGCCGTACCCGAACCCGTACCCTAGGAAGAAAAAAAATTGCCGAACCGGCGAACCCGAACCCAAACCCGTATCTAAACCCATACCCAAACCGGCAACTTAGTCAGACAGCATAGATGGTGCCGTGATTGCAAACAGTATAATGTTTGTGGGTAGCACACGGGAACATGCCCAATATCGGAAGTGTACGAGAAAGGTTAGAATAACACGCACAGATGAGAATATGGAGTAAGTTAAGAGTCTTCAAGATACTCTTGTCGATCTATTCCAAGTCGCCATCTTCATGGGATGCAATTCAGTATATGATGTGCAGCTAGTTCATCACAATAAACAAATCATTATCAAGCCTTCCAAGAGTAATTACCCTGCCGATGTTTATCATTCATTGTGAAGGCACTTTGATATTAATCGAAGTAGGAATCTATTATGTGGAATACGTTATACTCGAATTTATGATACAATTCGGGAGAAGGGTTGTCATACCTGAAGCTGTCGCACGAGTGATATCGGGCTCTCAGTTTAATAAAGATTATAGGAGATACATATATTAAATCGAGAGCATGACTATTATACTATAGGAGGCATCAATCAAGCAGCAATTAAGGTTTACCAAGACACACAATAAACGCCATGTTATTAATAATAATAATAATAAGGCAACGACTATAAGATGAAAGACAGTAATTAAGCAACAATCATAATGATAGAGGAGGAAGCGTTGATTAATAAAGAACAACGATTATTAAGAGAGTGTAAGAATCCTTTTAAGGTAAGGATTAGTTTACATCCTCAAGGCAACGATTAGCCTTAAACTAATGGTCATGTCTCTTCGAAGAGGACAACATTCATCCAAGAGACACACCTGTTCTATGCAGAGCATAAAGATATAAGTAATAAGGAAACAATCAAATGGAGGGAGAGTCATAATCGGGAACAGAATTTGAGAAGTGAATACACTTTAAGTTGCAGGTCAGGATGCTCCTAAGAGAGCCGTTGGATCAACTATTTGGGGCTGTATTATACTCGAGACATACTAGATACCCAGACAAGACACTCACATGCTTTGAAGGTCTAATTCAGGCACAACGACCAAGGAGAGGCGTCATTTTGGTACATATAATCATACAGAGAAATCAGAAACATCACCTACATAAGATATTCATCTAGCAATCTTAAATAATATAAATTACAGACCTTTAAAATACCATGATTTAGAAGACCCAAGGCAAAGGTTATAATAATTCTATAAGGGGGATCATTAAGAAGGAGGGACACAGCACAGATATATGCAGAGATGAATTATATTGAGAGTGGTGATAATGTAGTGAAGAGCAGCTGCAATGATAAACATGTACCATATATATATATATATTCAATCTTTTGGTGAGGTGAATAATAAGAAGTAACTACTGCAGGCGTAAAAGAATAAGGACATCAATGGGACTAATCAGATCAGACAACAAGGCAATTGGAGCAGATGAAACAGAAGTATTTGCACTCAAGGGCGGAATCAGTGGTTATTACAATTACCGCTATGAATACAGCCATCTGATGTGTTAATAGGACAAGATTTAGGGCAATCCCAAAAAGGGGACATTACAGAAGCATACCGAGAGGTATATTGATCTAATAGTATATAGAAAAGGCAACCTATTTGAGTGATAAGGAACCAATCCATCTCCATTTGACAACAAAAGTCATTAGGAATTGTGAATTTATTGTCTCTAAGCATTATTGGTGGAATCCAAATCAAACACGTGTGCAATCTTCGTAATCACGTCCATATTATTCAACAATAGCATGTTATCCTTGCAAATTAATGTCAATACCCAACAAGAAAGAGAAATAATATTTGAATGTTGGTGTCAAATCAAGCCTCTAATTAAATAGTGTTGCAGTCAATACAAGATGTTGCAACAAGAAATCAATAGGTTACAAGATCAATTACACTATCAAACACCCAAACCTCAGTAGAGAAGATCGATGTTGTCAACAATGATGTTCCTTCTTCAAGCAGTTCAACTCAAAAGACAAGTAAAGACAAATAATCCTCAAAGAAAAGTTTTGAGCTCCCCCTACGTCACAAAACAATTGTGCGTAGATCAAAAAAGTGTGTTGTCAAAACCCATCATGGATGCAATACATGTAAATCCTCCTATTGTTGAATCTTCACCAGCAATGCATGTCTAGGAGACAATAAAACCCAGCAAACATCGAATTGATCTAGGATACACTAGTGTTGTGAATTTTCATATACCAGAATATTCCAAACCTATCAAAACCAATAGTCAAGTTAGGTCTTCACATGTTGGTCAGCCCTATGAAATTTACAAGTTGTTAAGTCAACCAAAATCAACTTGCACTAAAACCCATCAAGCTCAAACATGTTGTCATTGTGGATATCGAGGCCATATCTACGATGATTATTTTGATCTACATACTTGTATATCATGTGGTCAACACACATATTTAGCGAAACAATGTTATGCCAATGATCCACCTACAAAATCAATGAGGCATATGCATTTTGCATAGTAGATCATTCCAAATGGTAAATTAAGGCTCGACCATTGTGAAAATCCTATAGGAGAGTCCAATCCACAATTTCCTATAATAACTTTTCTACTCTTAATGCAGATGTTGTTGTCAATTCAATTGATAATTAACTCAACATCACAAATATTGGTGAGCACAGGTATGTGAGTTTCTTGAGCTTGTCTACTAATGATGCAGATATTGTTGTCAATCTATTGATGATAAGCTTATCATTGCAAATACTTGATACTTGCATTATTGAGCAACAACCTACTAAGAAAATTGTAGATTTGCACTCAATTCCCACAGAGGATTATTATACGCTCAGCACCTATGATTTCCCATTCTCATTGGGATATTAATAAGGAGCTCATTGAGACTGCTAGATATGGAGCTCAATATAGATTATTTGAGGCTATGGATATTGCCTCTTGTTGATTACCACTTTTGCACTTGAATTGTAAGTTGAAAACCCAAAAGGCCAGTTTAATGGAGACTCCTGATGAAAACCCAATAGGGCATCATTGAGTTGTGCATCTATATACACAACTTCATCATTGACTTGCAGAAAAAGGAAGGCCAAGGCCAGTTTGGATTTGTTTCATTTAGATTATGTGGGCTGATGTCTTGATTATCCTTCAGTGACAATCAATATTATGTAAGTTTCGATGATGATTTCAGTTGAAAGACTTGGATTTATTTTATAAAGCAAACTTGTAAGTCTTTTCAAAGTTTTAGGAGTTCGAGGCCTTCATTGAAATTCAATGTGGGAAGAAGATCAAAGTGCTGTGCTCTGACAACAGAGGTGAATATATCTCCAAGATATTTGATAGTTTTTGCACGGCAGTAGAATGAAAAATGAAGTTCACAATATACTATAAGCCTCAGCAGAGTGGGGTTGCAGAAAGGTAAAAAAGTCTATCATAGAGACCACTAAATCCATGATGAAAGTGTTTCTCCATCCAATCCAGCATCCAGTTCTAGTGGTAGGAAGCCACAAGGTACAAAAAGAAATCCTAAGTGACTTATACAGATGCTAAGGCAGAAATTTTTGTAGCTGAACCACAGTAATCAATGAAAGCAAGCAAACCTCCAAAAAAATTTACTTCTTATCTTGCTCTTATGTCTTCAATTGTTGAGGCAGAACCAGCTAATTTTGTGGAGGAAGGACAAGAGCCTCTTTGTTGTGAAGTCATGCAAAAAGAGTATTCTTCAATTCTGGAGAATGGCATTGGGAGGTGATGCCTAGACTTGTGGGGACACCAGTGATTGATTCCAAATGGCTAAAAAGATTAAGCATGTAGTTGATGATAGTATAGAAAAGTATAATGCCAGGTTTGTAGTTTGTGGATCATCTCAAAGGGAGTGACTAGACTATAAGGAGACATTCGCTACAGTGGCCAGGTGTATTTCAAGGCAGTCCATCGTTTCGTTAGCAACTTGTTTCCATAGACTTCACATCAAATGGATGTTAACACAGCTTTCCCGATAGGAAAGATTGATAAGGAAATCTACAGAGTAAAGGAAGGGATTTTAGGCCCATAGGCATGATGATTTTGAGTATAGACTAAAGAAATCCAGGGCAAGTACATGATTGGCTCTTGAGATGTGGCAGCAAAAGAGTGATATTTTCAGTTGCCAGGATAAGTACATGTTTGAGTTTCAAATGGAACACCGATGGTGCCTGTAATGACATTTATCTTGTACTTGTAATGGAAGCCAATTGGTTCACTGATATACTTGGTGAACATTAGACCACACAATTTTTATTTTTATGCAGTGCATAACCTCAGCCAGTATAAGGTGTAGCCTAGGCAGACTCATTGGAAGGCCGCTAGGCATGTTCTTCAGTATGTTAAGGGTACCTTGCAGATGGGGCTCAAGTACATAGATGATTAAAATTTGTACCTGTGTGGGTTTGTTGATAGAGACAGGTCTGGTAATGTGGAGACCCAAAAAATCCACTAAAGGTGTTGTTTACCTCATTTCGGTAGTCATTTTCTAGTTCTCCGCAGAGACAGAGTCTATACTAGCTTTGGCTTCATAAGCTATAATCTCAAATTTGAGAGGAGAAATCCTGGTACCTAAAACTATGCTCTATGATAAACATTGCTGTATCCTGCTCTTAGAGAAAGATGTATTCCATGACTGATCAAAGCACATCCACACATTCCACTTTATGAGGGTTAGAGCATAGAAAGGCACTATCTAGATACACTGTGAGAATAGAAATTCTCAGGTTGCCAACAGTTTGAACAAGCCACTTTTTAAAGAGAAACTTGAGATGCTGTGAGAGCATCTTGCCATCATGGAGAATACTATCCTTACTAACAGGAGTGTTAAAATTTGTTGTTTGTAAGTATTTTTTGCACCTTAGAGCTTAAACATTATTTACTTTATAAAGGTATCATTTTTTGTATTTTTTGGAGTTTGTCCTTTTTAGGAGCAATTCCTAAAATTCAGGAGTTAATCTAATTGAAGGAGTTGCACAATAAGAATTAAATTAATGTTTCAAGTTAGTAATTAACAATATTCTAGTGATTAGTGCATTAATTAACTAAAGAACCCACTTTAAGGAGAATGTGGGGCATCAATCTTTTGTTTCAATTAAAATAAAACTACTTAAAGTGTGGGCTGACACAATTGGAGTTGTTTTGGCATGGATTGTGATCTGAAGTTATGACAAGTTCAAAACTACTGCACTCAAGGTTAGTGTACAGTTGATTGACATCAATCTGTCTTGTGTGGCTTACAGTCAAGCTTGAGTTTGGAGATACTCTCCCAAATGGCTCACCCTCCTTAAAGGAGATTATTTATGTCTTGTATTATTCATTATGATCATTCTTGCTTTTTTAATTTCATGAGAAGTTCTACTGTCTTTGTCATCAATCATTTCTGATTTGAACCATATTTTCATTGCATGAGATTGATTTCTTCATTGGATTCAAGTATAATACTAGAATGTTATTTGCATGACTTGAATTACATTTTTATCGGTTTCCAAACTAGTTATTCGTGAAGGATAGCAATCATGAATTCATTTTGATATTATATGATCTTAGAAAAATGATTAGATGAACATTAAATCTTCATTAACTTCGTTTTTTCACCCATATTGGAATTTAGTAAGAGAACTAGGGATTTCTTGGGAAAGAAGAAACATATAGGAATCAAAAGACTAGAGGGTTTTGAATTTGAATATTCTCTAAAATATGAATTAGAAATGGATAACTGAAACAACTAAGGATTTTGAAACTTAATGTGTGTAAGTAGGAATCTAATTTATATCGAGATGGAAGTTTTAGTGTAGATATAACTAGAAAGATGGTTTCCTTAGTAAACAGGTATTTGAATCTTGTGAAGTTCTTAATGAATGAATTTAAAATGTATAATTGACTGTATATGAATGTCGATGGCTGTTTTGGAACAGCATGCTTGTGACTTTGTGTGAAGTTAAATGAAATTGGAGAAAACTGAAAACAAAGTAAAACTGTTATGAAATAACTAGTCTGTTTCATCTGCAATAACTTTTGGTTTTATGAACTGAGTTCTTCTGAAAAATTTATAGAATGTACACAACAAAGTTGGCTAAATCCTCACAAAAAATTAGTTGTACCCAGTTTACTAATTTTGAGATATGATTATATTAATGAGAGTCTATTTGTGCTAATATTATAAAAACTGTTTTATTAATGATTTTGTTAACACCAGAAAATTAAATCCAAGACAGAACAAGAGAAATTTAATGGGAAATTAGGAAAGAATGTCTTGGAATTCAATGTACTTGTCTTCTATGTTTCTAAGCTCAAATTTAATGTGTGGATTTTTAAGTCTGTTGGTTAGTATTTTTTCCGTAGAATGGACAGAAAACAATAGTTAATGTTGAGTATGTTTTCCTTATATGAAAGGATTAGGATGCTTATCCTGATGTTTACATATGACTCCAACTTGGATTGGTATCATAATTCTCTTTAGTGAGTTGAATGTAATATTTATTTAAAAGAAAGAAAAAAATTCTAACTGCTTTTGAGGCGGCATTACAAAATGATTGTGTTATGTTCACTATTAAATTTCTCAGCTTTTGTACCCAAGCTAAAAACTCCCATCTTTTTAAATTACCGCTGGGTGGTAATGACCACACCTGGCAGTAACCGCTGATTTGTGGCTGTAATGCTTTGAAACCGGTAACAATGTTGTATGCATTGTAGAAAGAAGAAAAAAGAGTTGTCTGCCCTGTCCACTCATATTCCACAATCTTTTTAGGTCAGTTTTCTTCACAGGCAAGGTCCTAAAAGCAACACACTCTATAAAATGATCCTTTCGTCACTCTTCCATATGCATTTGGATTGCATTGTGACAGTCTGTTATTTCATTGCTCACAGCCCACTATAACACATTTGTTCCCAAATTTACCAATAGTAAATAGGTCTCACCCATCCCAATATGTTTAGTTTGCATCAGGCCACTAGCGTTGATTTCTCCTTTGATCATTGAGCTGGCAACCATTCCTAGTCATTTCTAGCCATCTATCCAACTGCTGCAAGTGCTGCATTTTTAAGAGATGACTACAGAAGCTGAGGATGCTGCAACAACTTCAAATTGATTTCAAATTGTGCTGCAGGGTTTCAGGTGCACACTAATATTATTTATTTCTTTCATTCTAATATGTGTTGCCTGCTGGTAAAAAATCCTTCTTGTTTATCTCCATGCTAGCTTGTTTGTTTTGATTAGTTGTTGTCTTTTGTGTTTTGCTTGTTTGAGGATCTGTGTGTCTCACTCAATGTAAATTTGAGTTAGCTACTCTCTGTTTTGTTTGCTCTGCCTGGTTTTCTGATTAGCATGCCATTGCTATGTGTGTTTTTGCCATGTAAATATTTCTTTTAATTGAAAGTGTCCAGCCCAGGTTTTGTTCCCATCTAATTTGTTATAATAGATCTGGTATTGATTGTCCCATTCTCAAAATTGCCCTTCCCAGATTTTGTTCCCATCTAATTTGTTATACTAGATCTGCTATCCATTGTCCCATTCTTAAAATTGCCCTTGTCACCTTGCCTTAGGATTGATTTATCTAACAAGTTTAGTGTCTGGCACCCTTTTCAAATTTTGCCTTTATTTTGCAAAGGATGGTATAGGATTGAATTGATTGTCTCTCTTTTTTGTACTTTTACAACCATGTAATCATTTAAACTTGATATTTCATCATGCCCTTCATTTGTAATTTGTTATTTGACTCATCTGCTTTACTGAACAAAATAAGGGAGATTAAGCATTCTCTGCTTGACTCTTTAACATGATGTTGCCTGCCCTTGAGGACAAGTCTGCTTTATATCAGGTTGTTAATTTCATTTTGAGTTTATTTGCCCAACCTTCCTGATGGCAGCTCCCAATCTACTTTTCTTGCAGATTGTTCAACAGCACTAATAGCTTGCTAAACATGAAGCAAAAAGAATTGAAACTTTGTTTTGTAGCAGTGAAGCCATAAATTTCCAAAGAGCTCAAAAATAAAAAATCAAGCTTTGCTTGTCTGTCTGTTTAGCTTGAATTCTGATTTTGGTAGCACATAGACATTTATTTTCACGTCATGGCACACAACTCGCCATGTGACATTGCACAACCACTTATCTCCAAAGTCTCCTGCATTCATATCCTTTCAGGAGGTTACTTCTAGAACTCCAAAAGTTTTTGTCATAACCATAGTTGTGTAATTAATGATCAAAGGAAGCTCCAAAGACCCAGACTTGTCTTCATCTTGGAATGCCCATCTAGTCTATCCTCTGTTCTCTTCTACGGTTCTACCCGCTCCCTAGCCCAACTACCTATAGCCTATAGGATATGTCTCATTTGCATTTCTTGCTTGTCACTTGCTAAAATATCACAAGGAGCCCTACATTCTCTATTTGGTCATTGTTCAACCTTATAGAAGAACCTGTGGGAATCAAATTGTGTGTTCCACCTTTTGAGGTTTATCTTTGATAGAGGAGATTTGGGAGACGCACACTACCCATAACTTATTTTATAAAATATGCAAAATTGAAATACTAAGTTCAATCAACAGGTCACATATGGGAAGCCAGGGTGTAGGCCCAATCATCAAATCCTCATTAAGGTCATCTGAGGGTCTTTGACTATGTTCTAATTATGCCCATTTCTATGATCTTTGAACAAGATTGAATAATATTGCAAAATACCTTTCTATACTAGTCCTATCTTTCTCTCTCTTTCTCTTTCAAGTTTCAATGTTGAATATTATGGCATTCCATGTAACCACCAAATGCAACCAACAATTACTCAGTAGTCAAATTCCTTAACAGTTACATCTTCCATGCTTTGACTTTACCCATCACTTGTAACAGTAGTTACAAGAATTCTCAAAACCCAGAAGTCTAACCATTTTGTTATGTTAGGAAGTACTGATAAAAATAGGAAGTTTGCTGTTTCCAACATAATCTCTTCATTCTTCTTCACTTTCGATTTCATTACATTCAAAATATTGGTGATAAGCTTCTGGAATCAACTGCATAAATTCTTTATTATTCTGACTTTGCAAGTCATACTACTGGACTAATCATCAAGGAAAGAGCCCAAAGCTGGGAGAAGAGGAAAACGGATGATTCAAAAACTAATTTAATTAAATATTAACTCTAATTATTTAATTAGATTCAAAAAAATATCTTGAAAGCCTTGGAATGTTTATTTCTTCATATCATGTGACAATCAGTTCAGTGCAGCATCCACAGAAACAATTATTGCATATCAAACAATAACCCTGTCGATGAGATGCTTATCAAATATGTAAAATAAAGTGCAATATTAAAGAATGATAAATTTATATATAAAATGTTTAGACCTAAGGTAGAGAACAATCATATGAGTCCAGACATAAGTGTGAGAAATACACGCTCTGGATAAACACGCTCTGTGCATGATTATGCAAAATACAAACCTTTTAAAAAAAGGTTCAGGAAATTAAAAACACAAACACTGTGAATGCAAAACATAAAAGAATGAACGATGCAAAACAGAAAAGCAAAAAGGATGGCAGTGCAAGCATCTGCAAGAATACAATACAAAATCAAGAGAGTATATATCATTGTCTGAAAGGCATTCTAGACTAGCAATATCGCATAATTGATCGCAGATTTTTTCACGCAAACCATTTATTAGTCAACCAGAAAAGCTGCATTAAGATTCACTTACTTGAAGGTATTGATGGATTTATTACCGTTCCATCTTCCCTTTTTAGTTGAACCCTAACTCTACCCCTTTGCATAAAATCTCTAGGATATGCCTTGTCAGCCTGTAAGAAAATTAAAACAAAATCATTGCTATATAGTTCTCAGTTCATGTTGACAACAAATAATATATATAAAAATATCTTCATGTAGAAAATAATTTCTTTTAGATATAAAAATCCAAAAGAGAAAAGCATACCTCTATAACACAAGGAAGTTTCAGATAGGTGCAAGAATCTGCAATTTCAATACAAGTTGGGTTCTCACAGGCTTTACTTGCACTAATGCGTCGACCCTCTGGCAATGTCTTCTTGGAATTTATATATACAGGATAAAACACAATCCATTTTTTTATATTTGGTCGTTCCACTTCCATAACTGGCTTTAGTGTTTCCTTTTAAATTACCAATTTTGGGATTCTTTCAAAAACTGTTAAACAAAAGAGTTCCTCTCCATCAGTCAACAAACCTAATATAAAGAGGCATGAAAAGAATTATCAGCTGGAATTTAGCATCCAACAATGCCTACAACAATTGAAACTGAAACCACTAATAATATCAATAACCTGAGAGTAAACAAGAAAAGAAACATGAAAAATTATTACATTCTCATTGCGCCTAAGGCATATTAAATACTAACAAATATAAATTGTTCATTTCTAGAGCACTTTCGAAAAATAAAAATGAGAAAAGTATTTACAAGAGCTTTGTCTGTATCTATGCCAGTTATAGAAGATTCTTTATTGCCTGTTTCTCAAATATTAAGTATAGAGATTGATCTTAAAGAGTGAACCCTAGTTACTGGATCCAGTAGATTTACTTGAAGAGATGAGGTTTGACCATTGATCCATCTAAAGAGCTGCTCTCTACAGTCTAATTTGGGTATATCTTCCCATTTTAGCTTTGCTTCTTTGAAACAAAGAAACCATCGTAGAAATGAGCAATAGAATAGCGACGTTTTCAAGGACTGAACAGAGCCCTGAGGCTGGACTGCATTGCAACGCTTGGTGCTGAGATAGATCATGATTAAGGACAGCCTAAGACAGTTAAAATAAAAATGGTTGAGGGAATTTATTCAGAAACTCAGATTATAAGAATATGCCTTTAATACACTTAGTGCCACGAATTTGGGCACGCACCTAGAGATTGCAAACAAATGCCAAAGCAAGGCAGACATGCCAAACAAGATAAACGTGTCAACAAGGATGATGAAGATGATTGAGACCTACACGGAGAATAAAATCTAATAAGCCCTAAACAGAAGGCAAATCAAAAACGTATAGAGGCGATACCTTATAAAAACCTGGAAGACGATAGAGATCACAGGAACATAGTGATCATATTGCCTCGACGAAAAATTTAATATTGTAAATTCTGTAGACGAAACAAAAGATGCAGAGGATTGATTCACAGGAAATATTGATGAATTGGAAATCTTAGTTTCATCCCAGCCGAAACAAAAAAATTTAAAATCGTAAAACTAACATGATAGATAATAAAATAAAGTAAAAATATCACAGTTTTTAAACATGCAGTAAATAAACTAACTCTAAAGTAAAATTAGTATATTTATTTTTTGAAAAAACAAATGCAAAATGGAATACGTGTCTTGATATTTCTTGTGTTTTAAGAATATATCTCTGGTTTCTTTTACATAGAATTTCTTAAAGATAGGTATGTTAGTTTTACTATAGATCTATTTTATTTATTACATATTTAAAAAATTTGATGCCTTCACTTTATTTTAGTAAAAGTATTGTATTTAGTATATATTTGATTTACTTTAGAGTTAGTATCTTTATTTAATAAAAATTAAAAAAGAGTTTTGAATAGTTTTTTTCCACAATCATGATACTACACGTGTTTCTCTTCCTTGTTGTCATTAAAATTGTAATTTGTGAATTTGACAAAAAAAATGATAATTGGAGAATTGACAACCTACCACCATGGTCAAGTGCCATGAACAACTCTATATTTTTAACATCAAGTGGGAAAGAATCCTTAACTCCCAAGCCTCACTAGGATGCCCCACTCTCACTCAACAAGGTGAATCAAGGCTCAAACATGTGACCATTGTCCATGTCTTTCAATGGCTCAACCATTACAAATTAATAATATTCAATTCAATCTTCTTCTAATTGATTACTAAAAGTTTCTTCGTATAATGAATAGTCGTATTCTTGTTATAATGGTTTGTTATTTCAATTAAATATGTTTATTTAATGACTTTCGTCCATGTAATATTTAAACATATGAATACAATTGTTTAACGCTTGGGTGTTGGACAATACAATTTTTAAATTAGGAGAACTCAATCGATTCAATAAATTGAGCATAAGAGGGGGAGGGTGAGGAGAGAGAGGAGGAACTTTAGTTGATAGCGGTCATTTGGGTCATTACCCATTTTGATTATTTAGCACTCTACTTAGATACAGAGCCCTAATGATTTTCCAATTTTGTTGTCCCTACGAACTCTATATAGATTGGAGCGATCACTTGCTTTCCCTATTAAATTATAAGAAGAGGGTATTCATCCTAGGTATACGCATTCTTGAAGGGATTTTTAATAAAGTGTGGTATTGTATATTTTTATGTTAACACTTTTTATAATAGTGTGAGTAACGAGTTGGCATCTATTGGCTTTGATGATTTGTTTCCACGGCAATTAAGATATTTGGATGGAAAACGATTTGGTAGTTTTATAGCAATCAAATTAATTTAAAATCAACAAAGATGTGAAAACCTATATTTTGTACATTTAGTAGTAAATAAGCTTGCACTAAATGTCATTGATTAAAGAGAAGCTTGTTGATGAAGCTAAATAAGACTTTGAAGCCCTCAATTATAAATCGTTCATCACGGTTGAAGGTTGATGGCAATAAAACTCTGGTTTTTGGTTGATACAAAATCTAACTTTTATATGAGCTCATTTTTGGGTATTGCAAGATTTAAAAAGGAGAATTTGGTTGGAATAGCTTGTTGATGTCTTTTCTAGTTTTGAGAGTTTCAAAGTACAAAAGTTTGTTGAACTAGATGTTTTATCTTTCTTTTTATCCAACTACTATCCCATGCTCTCAATATATAGAAATTTAGAGAGAAAACCTTAAATGGTTTACTAAAATAATGGATACAAAAACCTTGGTATCATGCAAAACCCCACACCCACCTTGGAGAGCATCTTTTGAGAATAGAAAATATGTCAAAGACTTCACATAGGCACGATCAATTGGGCCCCTAAATAGAAAATGTAATCACAAAAGCATCTTAGGTGTCATAACCACTGACAACTCAACTCCCAAGGTTTATCTCTCCAACATAGAATAGCCAACTCATGCGGGACACATCTTGTCATTCAAGATTCTTACTCCTCAATCTTAGTTCCTAGAAGTGGGAATGTGCATTTAGTGATCCAAAAGTCAATCATAATTTCCACCATTATGCTTTACCGTCTTCATGAATTCATATGATAACTAATATCAAGATTCTAAAAGAATCTAAATTAAAATTAAAATTTTCAATTCCACCCTAGGCATCCAAGGATGTTTTTCAAGAGAGATGGAGATACATGAATAATACATAGGATCGCAAGAATTACACCTTAATCCTAACACACTTTTTTGTGTGGATTATGGCTTACTCCTATCATTTATCCATATGAACTTCTACAAATAATTGTCAATATTAATTTAGCTTTTTTAAGATAGATTTAAAAGAAATTTTGAGATTTTTGAAAGATTTATTTAATGGAAATGAAACCATCCCCTCTATGAATTGACATAGTAATTAGACCTTATTTTTAAATAATGTTAGCTATTAATTATTTTTTATATAGTAATTTTATAATTGTTTAACTCATGTTTACATGGTACAAGATTTCAACTCATTATGTATGGTGTGGGATTCAATAAAATAAAAGACTTGGAACACTTACAGTGAACCACTTATGAAAATGAATATTTATGTGCGTTGATGCAAGCTACAAAATTTATAAATTATTTATCTATTATGACCAAAACATATAATATTGAGCAAATTTAATGGTATCATGATGCTAAAGTAAGAGTAGCTATAGTTAATCATAATATATTCCTCTTGCCAACATTAGTTTTACCGAGCTTTCCCTTTTTTCTAATAATGGACCTTGAAAACTCGGTCAAAAAATGTGTGGAGTTTGTTGCTTTAAATCCCAATGAACCTACTCCCCTGCCGCTCCACCAGGGTCTTATCCTAAGACTCTGCCACTTGCATCTGGCTTTATGCCCTCTAAAACCCATTTTGGTCGTCTGAATTAAGGAAATTGAGCCCCCCACTTAGACCAACTTATTTTTGGCCAAATTTAAAGGCCCTGTCAAGAAGAGTCGCCCAATCCCTACTGATTCTCAGAAACCCAAACTTACTACCAAAAAACTTAAGGGTATCAAGGGAGTTGCCCAAACTAGTGTGACGGTGAGCCTATGTGACCTCAAGTCTACCCCTGCTAAGACTTCCAGTAAGCCTGCCTCGAAAAAGAAAGGTAAGGAGGAGAAGGATCCTTTGAATAAAGGGAAAAATGTTGTGAGCAAGGACTCGTTGGGTGATACAGTGGTGGCAGAGATTGTGGTTATTGGATGTGATGCCATCATTCAGCGCTCTAGCAAGTTGGCAAAGAATAGGAAAAAAGTGCAGGTTAGGGATTTGGACATTGAAGAGGAGTTGTCAGACAACAAAGATAGCAGAGTTGAAGAAGTGTCGGAAGGCGAGGAAGGTGAGAAAGCCAAAGGTTCCTCATCCATTCCTAACAAGGGTAAAGCTCAGAAGGAGGTTTTGGCCTCTCACTCGTCAAAATTGTTGGATATTGAGCAAAATGATCCTAATTACACTATGGGTGAAGGAGAGGAGCTCGGTGTGCTAAAAGAAAGAATGGACAAAATGGACAAAAAATTCAATGGTTTGAACTGTTTCACGGTCAAAATAGTTCACCGTGTCACTAGTACCCTGTCAGTTGTCATGAAGGATGAGATGGAGATGAAGAAGGTTGAAGAACACTAGGAGTGGATCGGTGATGATTTGGTTCAGCTTCTGTCAAAGAACTGGGAGAATACTAGCTAGTTTGTTGCCAATTTGTTGTTGGTCTGAGTGTTGTTAGTCCGCGTCTGTTTTTGGTTTGGTGTTTTGTTTTGTTGCTTTTTTTTTTTATCTTGGACTCTATTGGCCCTTGTGGCTTTCTGTGAAGGGTACAACACCCTGAAAATGTTGCTTACTTTATCAAAAACATTGGTTTAAGCTATGCCAAATGAAACAATCTAATTTATCAAGTTTATTGTTTCAATAACTTTCTAAGTTATAATTTTATTTATTCCTTCAAACATAATGAGCATAATTTTTAGTTTTCCTTGGGGATGTGTCTACCCTAATTTTTAGATGTTTCCCTGAAATGGGACACAATGTCCCCACATTTTGGAATTAGTAGGAAAAAAGGAAGCATGTAAGGGATGCCCCCTCTACAAGGGGGACATCCCCCAGGCATATCTCTCATTTGGTTACACAGTGAAATTTCATGGTGTCTTTGAGATGTTAGGACATCCCCTACATCTACTAAAAAAAAGTAAAATATTTCACCTTTTTTTTAATTTCTCAAAAACCCCAGTGGTTATTGTGGTCCCTACAAGCCTTCCCAACATTAAAAAAGGATTTATCTCCATTTTTCCTATCATTTTTCATTTCATGATTTCTCATTTGAATTTCTCATTTCTTAGTTTCTATTATTTTCATATATAGTAGGGTTATATAAAGTATTTTTAGTAGGTTTTTAGCACATTGATTTATTTGTTATATGTTTAGTATCACTAACATCAACACATTGTTCATTTACATCCATACTCAAGCATCTACAATAGATTTATATAGATACAAGAATATTTTTCATCATTTGTCTCCATCTACACTTACATCAGTCTTTAGTATCACTACACATCTATAGTATTTTGATAAATAATTAGACACTTCACACTTGACACTAAGATTTTACTTCATCCTTTGTGCTAACAAAAAATAGGAAAAGGTTACATGTACATGTAAAAGAATCATGGTTTTTATTTTACAATTTAATCTTTTTAGTTTAAGTTGTTTTTCATTTTCACATGAAAGTTTGAAACACTTAAATTGTCTTTACATATTATCCATAATTGTACAATGCAAACCCTAGCCTTTCCTTCTTGTAAATTTATTTAGTCAGCTTATGGATTGAAATAAATTTGTTTACATAGTTACACCCAATAGGATAGTCATTAAACTCCCAAGATCACATCTTTTATTATCACCAATACTACATATTGCTTTTTTTTGGGTAAGTACTACCAGAGGGGGTAGCTCCCTGAATTAAATCAAAAAGAAAGTGAAACTTAGAAAAATGGGGGAGATGGATAGGAGACCTAAAAATGGGGTGTAAGATGAGGGACCTATGCCAAAAGCAAAAGGGGGCATCCACCTAATCATAAATACACCTTTTGCATGTTCATTAGGAAGAGGGATAGTGCCACAAATTATTAGAATTTAATTACAACCCTCAAGGAGAGTCAACTCTAGGTTTTGGACACTATGTCACCTTGACTTCCTTATGACAAAAATGATTGAACAACAATATTGGGAGAAGAATAAAAGTGTTTTAACAATCAAACCTATGAGATCTAACACTTTGAATATGAAGGATCATGATTAACACTATCAAAAACAACCATTAACCAACAAATTTGAGAAGGTTAGGATGGTGTTTACCTAGCTCCAAAAGTGGGTTTCAAGCTTTACTGAAGGACATATTCGCCCAAGGGCGAATGGGTCTTTGTACAAGGGTCTAAAAATTCTTTTTGCAGTCCTCGGATCCTGGATCTAAGGTTCTAACTCCCCCAGGTTTGACTATCGAAAAGTCATAATTAAAACCTATAGGTGAGTTTCTGTGCCTTGACAACTTTGACAACTTTACAAAATTGCACTTTTGCTCCAATTTCAATGCTTCTTCACCTATGAACTTACATACATAAAGAGAGGAGAAAAATATTTTTTTTTGGTAAATAAGGGTTTTCCTTGGTCAAACCCTAATTTGGTAATTAAACCTTGATAATGAAATAATGATAAAATGAAGGAATTGATGAATGAACAAAGCTCGTTACACCTCACCAAACCTTTTAATGGTTTCAGTTAGAGGTCTGAAGTCTAACACATCTCTCTAAGGATTGGATCTTGCATGAAATGGCTTGATTTCTTGACAGATCTTGATGCTCGAATGCTTGCTTGAAACTTGAAACCTACATTACAATGTTAGCTCCAAAAACATGCATGAACACACATAAATCTTGACATCATGATAAGATCTTGAATGCAGCAATAAATGACTTATAAATTTTCTCTCCAATTCTCTTGACAATAAATTTTTCTCTTGTGATTTTGAATTACGCAACTTAGATTTGAATTGATAAAAAAGACCTTGTATTTATAGGTGTTTCCTTAATTACTCGATAATTAAACACAAGTTGACCTTTGCAATTTGAATTTAGATCATTAAAATGTCGCCAAAAACATGTTAAAAAGTGGGATCCAAGACTTAAGAGGGACCCATGGGTCCTAGGCCCTAAACCTAGGGCACATAGTTTCTAAGATGTGTAATTAAGTGTAGGAATTAATTAAATGTGGGTTTCTCTTTCAGAAAATGAAATTAATTAGGCTTGTGAATGCATAATTGGGCCAATTAAAGGCTTAATTAAGTCCAATTAATTAGGGGGATGCAAACATAGTTTGAAATATAAGGGTGTGCATTTTTCTACACTACATTTATCCCCCACTTTAGTGAGAGTATGAACTTACGCTCTGAATCATGCTAAAGTAGACACATAAGTAAAGAGAGGCCTAATTTTACAAGTGTTGGAAAGATAAGATGAAAAGGGTCAAGGAGGGTGATCAAGCCCCCTAGATCTAAGATCTCATGGAAAACCAACAAAGGCACAAAGAGACACATGCCTGCAACAGCAACACAAGATGCACAATCATACAATGTCAAAATTAATGCAAAAAGAAAGAAAAGGAAGGATGGACTAGATGATGTTGTGCTATTGTCCATAAAATGTGTTCACAAGCGAAAACTTGTTGTCCACTATGCAAAAAAATAATACTCATGAGGGCTAGTGAAATTCGGTGTCCACTAGGTGAGCCCCAAGAAAGTGAGAAACACACACTAGGTTGGTATGTACCCAAGAAAAGGTGGATGATGGGAAAGTCATGCTAGGTCTATAGGCTCCCATACATCAACCATACCAAAATTTATACCTCCTGATAACTTTTAATAAGGCGCCACAAAAATGGTCAAAGGTTCCACAAGGCTAGCAAGCTGCATTATGCTAGACACTCATGAAAAATAAAAAGGCACCATTGGTAGGCAAGTTGTGTTATGTTTGGTGGCCATGAAAAAGTTGTAAATGAAATAGGATAGGATAGTCAAAGGGGTTTTTCTTAGTTCATGAAAGGTCACACCTTTGTGAACATCGCACTTAATGTCACCAAGAGAGGACTAGTTGAGGAATAAAAGATTTGCACCTTAGGGAATGCAAGCCATACCATTACCACTAAGAGGAATGTCATATGCCAAGAAAGATCATGCTCTTGAAGGACATCAAACCCAATATCACCACCAAGAAGAATCATCACATGAAATAAGAATACCACACTTTGAAGGGAATATGCAAACAATGAACGAGGATGTGTATGCCCCTGATCTGTAAACTAGGATGTTAAAGTTTCCCAAAACTTAATCCGAATACAGATTTAATTCCCGATCCAACAGTAATGCATGATTATGTATCTTAACCGTTGAAAATTATGAAACTAAGTAATGCTTTCAAACACTTTAAAACAGTTATCTATAATAACATTCATGAGAGAACATAACACCAAAATAAATGTGAGAACAAGAAAGAGATGGAAAAGAGACACAAACAACTTGATAACAGAGTTCGCTCAATTTGAGCTACGTCTCTGAGTCCGCTTCTCAATGTTGGACCACTTTATTGATATCGCCAAGCTTCAATAGCCTTCTTACAATATCCAAGCTTTAATCACTCACAATCTCTCTTTGCAATTTTACAATTTTTGGTGCAATCAACACCTTGTAATTTCTCTCCCAAAAATTCCTCAAAAGAGTATAAAATTTTCTCTCAAAAAAACACATCCAAATTATTTCTCCACAAAAATGCATAAAGGCCCTATCACATCACCTCCTTTTATACATAAATTTTGCATATGGGGTTAAAAACCACCATAATAAATAAAATAACAATTTAACCCCCCTCCTTTGGCTTTTATAATTATAAGCCTTACAAAAAAGACACTAACACGTTTATATAAAACAATAACTTCCCCATTTTAAAAACAAAACATTAAACAACCCCTTAATAAAACATTTGGATTTTGTTTTTTAATCCCTTGTCTTATTATATTCACAGGTTATTTGAGTTTATGAGGTTGAGTTTAAAAATAAAATAACAATTTAGTGTCATTTTAGTAGGTTTTTGTTTTTTTTCTTATGAGTTAATTTTCGTTGATTTTTAGGAGATTTGGATCCCACCAAATCCGATTGGGATCCCACAAAATTCGATGGATTTTTGTGAGATAAAATAATCCTCCACACCTTATTTTCAAAAATAAAGCATGGTACATGAATTTTGTGAAATTTTTGCCACATCACCTGTAACTCCCACGTCACCATCTAGTCAATTGCCATGTCACATGCTGACATCATCATTTTGACTAAAACTTTGACTGGCTCTATTTTCCTCATACAGACTCCGTTTTTGAAACCGAGGATAGTTTCGGAATCAGCACGACAAGCACTACGACTTGGTGTCATTTTTGCTTGGATTTGAGACAATCAAATTTCACCTTTTTGAATGCTTGATTCCCCTGTTGACCAAACCTTTGACCAAGCATAACTCTGGCATATGACCCCCTTTTGACGCAATTCAGGTTGTGTCGGGATCGTGTCAGTGAGCTCTATCCAATGATGTCAAGTTTGAGAGATTTTGGGACTGTGATATTTTTGAGATTCTTGGATCCTCCTGGATCAGCCCCCACTTTAAAGAAATTGCTAAAAACCATGTGGCAATTACTTTAAAGTAGCAAAATGATAAATGTCAATACATGAGAGATTTATTTGAAAATCCCTATTTCCAATTATATGTTTCCAAAATAAAGCTACATCATGGAAAGGAGGTTGCTCCCATATGCAATCCTAAGATAACACATAAGGGATCCATGGATTTGGGGTCAGCGTATGTCTTTGCTACAGTGATATAATCAAGCTCGAAACTGTCATCATTCCCTAAATAACTCATGGAACAATGAGCACAAAGGAAGAATGACACATAACAAGCAAAAATAAAGAAAAAAATTTGGGTCAACGTGGAAGATACCTACATGTCTCAACGCCTTGTGTCATCCCCAAAAGGAAAACACAAGACAAGTAAAAAGATAAATGGCTACGACTGATAGAAGAATGTCATGATAAATTTGCTTCCTTTGTATCCTTACACCAACAAAGTGACAAGGGTCATCCAAAGTAGGCTCACAAACATATAAAGACACACCAAGCATCACAATATGGGGGATCACATTGCGTGCATGCAATCACAAAGAACATGAAAAGAATATAAAGAAAAG
Source organism: Sequoia sempervirens (assembly GCA_007258455.2). Taxonomy (NCBI): domain Eukaryota; kingdom Viridiplantae; phylum Streptophyta; class Pinopsida; order Cupressales; family Cupressaceae; genus Sequoia; species Sequoia sempervirens. The sequence continues at coordinate 4,331,962 of VDFB02373365.1, forward strand.
ACTAGTATGGCACATGTGATTCAACCTATAGAAAGTCATCTACATCCCAATCTTGTTCATCATAGGCAGAAGGTGGACAACTAGCCAAAGGGACAATGACAAGTGTCATACTAGGAGCATCACCAAGTTCAACACATAGTGAGTCACACTTATTAAGAGGATCATCATATTTGTTATCATCCAAGCTCATGGAAGGGGAAAATAATAAATTCAACTCATTATGCACTTCCTCATCAATCTTAGCAATCTCATCATCATCATCCAAGTTAATCAAAACAAGAGGCCTAATGATGATGTCCATTTAAGTTTCATGTTGTTGTAGAAAAGGTGGAGAATCATCAAGTATTGCTTGAGTTGGTGTTTGATCTTGGGTTTTTATTTTGTTCTTTTCTTCTAACTAATGAGAAATAGCACAATGTCTACACCTGCACTCTTTAGCATTTCAATTTCTTCTTGCACAATTTTCAAGTTGTGATTGTGTAGGAGTAGGTTTATCAACCATTAGTTTATTTTCTTTCTGCAAGGGAGGAATGGAAGTAACCATGGGAGGTTGGTCAACCACTTTCCCTTTGGGTTTATAAACTTGTTTTATCTTAGGAGGCACAATAGGAATTGTATAGTTATCTCTTGGTCTCTTATAAGAAATAGGTGGAGGATTTTTCATGGATTTATCTTGGTTACTTGGAAGGGCTTTTGGTTCAATTATGGCTTCATCAATGATAGGAGGCTCAATCATGGTTCGAGGCATGTTGCTAAGGGATATTGAACTTTTGGTAAGATTTGAAAAAGAAGTCCTCATGAGGCTTAATAGGTTCCATGGGTTCAAGCCAAAATAAATCCAATGAGAAATTCCCATGGGAAGACACAGGATTAAATCCGCTATGATGCACAATAAAGATGTCATCGCCAAATAGAAATTTTAATCATTTATTCACTGCTAGTAGGATGACATCCATGGAGAGTAGCCATGGATAATCAAGCTTCACACGGAATTGGTATGGTGATGGGATGATGGAGAATAAGACATTTAATTATTTCAGTCCAACTTTTAAAGGAAGAGTGATTGAACCTATCATAGGGAAAGCAAAACCATTATGTGTTTTAATCCATGCTTTTGGTTTGTCATAAGAATCTTGATAAAATTCCATGTACAAATAAAAAGTCCTCAGTAATCACATTCTCTACACACAGAGGATCAATTAGTATCCCATCAATAGGTTTGTCATTGATTCTTTGACGATGTAAAGAGGACCATCAGGTGCATGTTTGATTATGTCATTTTATGAGAAAGCAATGTTCATAGACAAGTTGGTTTGGCCCTTATGAGGTTGAATGCCAATGAGGTTAACCATAGTATCTATAGAATCACCCTCATTATCACTCATGTTATCATTAGTCATGTCAACATTCATCACATCATTCTTGGTATCACTAGTTTTCACAAAAGAGATTTTATGATTTGGCATGGTATTAGTAAAAAATTGCAAATTTTGGTTGGGTGGGGCAACAAACATATTTCCTTGAGCATTAACACCACCAATCTAGATGTGATTAGAATTAATGAGGTCTTGCACATTATGTTTAAGACACAATGTTTTGTATCATGTCCATTTTATCAGTGATAATGGCAAAAGGCATTAGCATTATAGTTTGGAGGTAAGGGATTTGTAGGATCAATGGTTTTGATGGGAGGTAAGGTAGTTAGGTTCTTAACCAAAAATTTTAACATGATGGAATGGAAGGTATCAGGTAACAGGGTAAATTGTCTATTATGTTCTCAAAATTGATATGGAGTTTTTTTTATAGCAACCACTTGAGACTCAACATGTTGACTTGTTTGAGGTGGATTTATCTCTAAAAATCTCTTTTTTTCCTTGAATGGTTGTAAATTGTTAAGGGGCACAAACTCGGATTTCTTAAGGCAGTTAGAGGGAATTTTCACTTCACGATGGTTAACCGAGTTTTGATAGTCACAAAGAGTTGTGCACAAATGTGTGAAGGAGGGAAATTTCATTATCCCAAGCTTGTCTTGGATTTTATTTTGTAAATTTTCAATGAAAATTCTTTGAAGATCGACATCGAAAATCTTAATATTGATTTGTGAGTAAAGCAGTTGGTATTGTTCTATAAAATTAGTGATCTTTTCATCATCCTTTTGTTTACACTTCATTAAATTAGCTAAGGTCATCTTGGGACTAATTTGCACTTGGGAATGGTTGAGGAAGGCATCAACATGCTCATTAAATGAACTAATTAAAGTATTCAGTAAAGAGAAAAACCATTCCAAGGCTATATCTTTCAATCTTGACCTAGGTAAAAGTTTAGCCAAGAGCTTATCTTCAAATATGAAGCCACTACATAAGGCTATGTATGTCGAGACATGGTTACTAGGATCTCATTTACCACCATATTTCTCAAATCTATGAATCTCCAAGGATAATGGGTTTATTTTGACATATTATGAAGGTTGGCCATTTTGATTTTGGTTCAATATGGAAATTTATTGTTGGAGGGATGAAACATTTTGCAAAATTTGGTTAAGGACGAAATCATTGGTTGTGTTTTGAGATGGAGGTGAAGTGGAGGTGTATATGCATTAGGAGGACAAGTGAATTGCAAGTTCGTGGGAGGTGAGGGGTTAGGAGATATGAGGTTTGAATTCATAAAGCTAAAAGGATTCCTAGTGGAAATACCTAAAGTGGGATTGACATTGCTAGTAGGTTGCCTTGTTGTAGTAACAGTTGGACGAGTGTATGTAGGAATAGAGGCTATAGTTGTAGAAGGAGGAATTTGATTTCCACCTTGACTTTTGGTGTACCCCAAAGTTTAAGCACACCTTTCCATTGTAGGAACATGACTATCAATTATATGAGCTAGGCTACACAAAAATTCTATTCCTTGTTCATTATCAAGAATTTTCCTCATGTTATCTATGATAGGAACCACAGTACTAGCAATGTACTCAACACTCAAAAAGTTTTCAATTTTTTCTAAGGCTCCATCCATTTTCTTTAGCTTTCTTGAGGGACATTAGCAACCATTGTTTCAACATTAATCACATTGGTTGTGGGTAAATTGGTCATGGTAAATGTGGTATCAAAGCTATGGTCCATAATGAGTTGACTAGTGTTAACACTATGAGTGAAAGAATTAGAAAACTCAAGATCCACGATGGATGTACTAGCACAGGATGGCATGAGTCTCGAACTACATCTCAATAAAGTATTAGCAATAGGACACCAAGTTGTGAAGCTCATACAAGTTTCACCAAACTAAAAGTGCACCCAAAATAGAGAAAAGGTACTAGATAAATGTAATAAACACCCAAAAGCAGGAATCACAATGCAAGTATGTAAAAATATTTTGAAATTTTCAGATTTGAAACATGATAATTTATTGATTATGCTATGTAAAAACCTAAAAATGATGTCTTTTTAATGTCAGTTTTGATTTCAAACAATGCACTTAATTTGACCAATTGAACTTAATGCAAGAAAGTACATAATTTCATGTTTTCTGAAATTGAAACATAGATTTGACAACATAGTGAAGTGAAGCAAACAGAGATAAAATGATGCCTAGGAATTTGAAAAAGCACATGTACAATGATAGGTTCGCCCAAGGGCGAATGAGTCTTTGTATAGGGGTTGAAAAAATCAAATTTTGTGTTTCTGGTTTGATGTTTGAGTTTTTTGTTTCAAGTTGCAGACTATGAATTTGTGATAGATTTTTCAAATTTTAGGTGTCTTAATGTAAGTGCAACTAGTGACAATAAGTAAACAAAGTGACAACTTTCGGAATGCAATTTTGAACTAAAATTTGAATCTAAATGATTGAAAGACACTCTTGATGCAACTACAATGCAAGATGTATACAAAATTAATGTAAAATATTTTATTTTTTATGAATTTAAATGATGCAAACATGCAAAACTAAACCCTAAATGCAATGCAAAGCACACTATTACAAAATACACTAATGTAAATCTAGATCTATGGTTTTGAATGTCTCCAAATCAAAATTTAGGATGTACAATGTCAGGTTCACCAAAATGAAACATAGGAAAATGGGGGAGATGGATAGGGGACCTAAATATGAGGTGTAAGATGAGGGACCTATGTCAAAAGAAAAAAGGGGTGTCCACCTAATCACAAATCCACCTTTTCCATGTTCATTAGGAAGAGGGATAGTGTCACAAATGATTAGAATTGAATTGCAACCCTTAAGGAGAGTCAACCCTAGGTTTTGGACACTATGTTGCCTTGACTTTGTTATGACAAAATGACTAAAAAACAACTTTGAGAGAAGAAAAAAAGTGCTTTAACAATCAAAACTATGAGATATAACACTTGGAATACAAATTATTATGATAACACTATTAGAAACAACCATTAACTAGAAAATTTGAGAAGGTTAGGATGGTGTTTACCTAGCTCCAAAAGTGGTTTTTAGGCTTTGCTAAAGGACATATTCGCTCAAGGGAAAATGGGTCTCTATACAAGGGTCTAAAAATTCTTTTTGGAGTCCTCAAATATCATATCTAAGCTTCTGATTCCCCCAATTTTGACTATCAGAAAGCTAGAAATAAATCCTGTAGGTGAGTTTTCGTGCCTTGAAAACTTTAGCAATTTTGCAAAATTGCACTTTTGATCCAATTTTAATCCTTCTTCATCTATAAACTTGCATACACAAAGAGAGGAGAAAAATATTTGTTTTTGGTGAATAAGGGTTTACCTTGGTCAAACCCTAGTTTGGTAATTAAACCTTGATAATGAAATACTGACACAATGAAGGAATTGATGAATGATTAAAGCTTGTTACACTTCACCAAACCCTTTAATGGCTTCCTTTAGAGGAATGAAGCCTAACACATCTCTCTAAGGATTGGATCTTGCATGAAATGGCTTGATTGATTGCTTGAATCTTGAAACCTACATCACAATGTTAGCTCCAAAAACATGCATGAACACACATAAATATTGACATCATGATAGGATCTTGAATGTTGCAATAAATGAATAATAAATTTGTTCTCCAATTCTCTTGACAATATTTTTTTCTCTTGTAAAATTTGAATTATGCAACTCATATTTGAATTGATAAAAAGACCTTGTATTAATAGGTATTTCCTTAATTACCTAACCATAAAACACCACAATCCAAACTTTGCAATTTGAATTTAGATCATTAAAATGTCACCAAAAAATATTAAAAAATAGGATCCTAGACTTAAGGGGGGCCCATTTTCCCTTGGGCGAATGGGTCCTAGGCCCTAATCCTAGGATGCACATTCTCCAAGATGTGTAATTAAGTGTAGGAATTGATTAAATGTGGGTTTTTGTTTTAGAAAATGAAATTAATTAGGCTTGTGAATGTATAATTGTGCCAATTAAAGGATTAATTAAGTCCAATCAATTAGGGGGATGCAAAAAATAGTGTGAAAATGCAAGGGTGTACATTCTTCTACACTACATAAAGTTACATTGCTTGTGAGATGAAGTGAATTCCATACTCCAAAACTAGAGTATGATTGATCTGTTGGAGGAAAAATAGTTCCCAAACCCAACTTAAGTAGTTTTTCAAAGGCATCAATTTCACATCACAAGGTCTTGTTCGTCAACCAACTTCATCATGACAATATTTACTTTGAAGTTTTCTATTGTAGTTCACTTCTTGGATTGGATTTAAAGGATGAGAAGCATTAATTTCATCATGATTAAATTCTAACACAACCAAAGTGTATGCAAAAAATGAGGCCCAAGGGATAAAGCCTCTTGCTTGAGCTAATTTTTGTGAAGAGGAATCCCATATACTACAAATCGTGCATGTGACACCATGTGAGTGAAGTACTCTATTAACTTATTTTCTAACCTTTTTTATTTTGTATCCCTTGGCTTCAAATAACCTACTAAAATGAAACTCCTCCTACACCACTTTGCATCAACATTTGATGTCAAACACCTTCCAGTCGTCCATGAAGAGCTCTAGCAACCAACTTGCAAATTGGTAATGGGGAAAAGCCAACCCAGACTACTTTAGACAAGCACGCACCAACAACCTCTCACCAACAACCAAATAAGGGCATCCATAAGCAAGAAGAAAGTAACACAATGTGATAACACTAGGAGAGGTCAAGCACATTCTAAGAAAACTTCACATTTATTTAATACATCAACTTCTCATTTGTTATGATGTTCTCCAGTTCCATAGTGATGGCAACAAATTAACATTTATTCAAGGCCATCTTGCAGAACACCATGGTTGGCAAGCCAATCCATCACCCTGTTGGCTTCTCTATACACACGAGAAAGGGAGAAACTTCCTATTTTGTCCAAACAATTCCAAATCTTCTTTATCCATGGCTTCAATGTCCAACATTGTGCTCATTTCTTACTTACTACATTGATTTAAATTTGGGAATCGCCTTCAATGTTTATCTCTCTCAAGCCTTTCTCCGCACAAAGCCATAAACCATGTGCTAAAGCCTCCATTTCGAATTCATTATTACTAGTGACCCCCAAATTTTGAGATAAAGCCCATATATATATATATATATATATACATTTTCCCTTATTGTTCCTTATGATGCACCTACCCCAACATGTCCAAGATTTCCCTTGGCTACCTCATCAAAATTAAGTTTAAACATTCTAGAAGTAGGTGCCACCCATCTAGCATCACCCCTACTTATGGCTTTGTTTGAAGTAATCCATGTAATTGGTTTTCATTTTTCCAAATGCTTCTGGATATCATTATCCCAATTAGTAAAATAGGTATTGATTCTAGTAAATCTATTTACATTTGCCACTTGGCAAATACCATCTTCAATTTTTTGAATCACTACTTCGACTGGGGGGAATTGTTCACTAAATATCCTCCTATTGCACTCTTTCTAGATGTGTCAAACTAGCATTGAAGGGGCAACCAACCATATATCTCCCCAAGATTTATTTTTAACTCTACATGGCCAGCTAAGAAGAAATTTTGTAAGATCAGCTTATCTTGGGGCTCTCCAACCAAGGTAGAGTTGGAGCCAATACTAACACCTTTTGGAAAAAGAAAAAGATAATAAAAGATGATTTGTAGATTCCTCATTCTCAAGACAAAGGATACACATGCTTGAGCTCAGGATGCCAATATGATAAAGTCCATCCCTATTAAAATTTTCTTGTGGAGAGTTATCCACAAGAAAGCTCCAACTTTTGGAAGGATGCTCTCGTGCCAGCAAAGCTTAGCCAACCAATGAAATGCATCACCCTCAATTTCTTGGATTGCATACCAAAGTTTGAATGAATATTCTCCCAATCAAGAACCACACCATATTACCTCATCTTTACCCTTAGAAATCACTATTCTAAGTTTGGCAAGCGCTTGAGACAAAGTTAACTTATCATTGTCCAAGATTGGAAAGTCCTCACAATTAATCCACATAAATCCCTCACCCGAACCACCATCAATTCTTCTAACATAGCTTGCTACATGCCTACCATAAATTTGAATGACATCATCAATTCAATCCACCTTAACAAAGGAGTCAATCAGTGAAGCATTCCCATTCCACAAATTGAGCAAAAAATAGGCCAACCTACCATTGCCTATTTTCCAAGAGAGATGTTCAATGATCACCTTTCTGCTTTCCCAAAAAAAATTCCATATTGTTGAACCTCCATGATATTTTTTCACCATTAACACCCTCTTGGGGTCAAGACTATTGAGATATTTTCTTTGAAAAATTATGCACCAAAGCTTCTCCAATTGTTTGTACATCTTCCATGTTAGTTTGGCCCCCAATGCCAAATTATGTTGATCTAATTTTCTCAAGCCAACTCCGTCATAGGATTTAGGGAGACATGTCATATCCCAATGGATTAAAGGAATTATTCTTTCATATTTTGACCCTTCCCACAAAAATTATTTAGATAAATTTCCATGTTCCTCAAGGCTTTGTTTGTTATCCTAAAATATGACATCACATAATTCAGAACAATAGACAACACCGATTTAATCATAAGGATCCTACCTACCAAGTTCAACCACTTATTCTTCCAAGAAGTTATTTTGTTTCTACAATCACCAATTGTATCCTCCTATTGCTTAGATCTGCATGATACTTGAAACAACAAGGCATCAAGATATTTTGGAAGGGAGAACTAAGATTATGAAGCCCAACAATTTTGAGATCTTCCTCTAAATAAATTTCTTAGTGTTGAAGAAAAATATCTCTCATTTCTCCTTATTTGAAGCCTGCCCCAACATTGAAGAATAATTCTCTAGAGAAAAATTAACCACTTCAGCCTCTCTTATTGCTTCACCTAATAGCAAGGTGTCATTAGAAAATTGGATATGTGTTATTGGATCGACACTATCAACCACCTTTATGCCCTTCCAAAGCCTTTCCATGCTTATTTGTTTGAAATGTCATCCCATAGCCTCAACCATAATTACAAACAAGAAATGGGATAATGGGTCACCCTATCGAAACCCCTTTGTGGCATCAAAGAACCCACACATTGATCCATTAACCAACACTGAGTAACGGGGTGTCGAAATAAAAGATGATCTCCAACCAAGCCTTATTGAAACTGAATCTTCTCATTATTGCTAAAATAAAATCCCAATGGACCCTATTGTAAGCTTTGCTCATATCAAGCTTAATGAGCGTACCATTTAAGTTTTTGGAATTGATGGTATGAAGAGCCTCATAAGTGACAATAATGCTATCTGCAATCTGCCTACTAGGTGTAAAACTGTTTTTCTCTTCTAAGATAATCTTACCCAACAACAACTTGAGTTGGTTAGCCAGTGCTTTTTCCACTATCGTATAAATTATATTGCAAAATGAAATGGGCCTATAGTCTGTGAAGGAGGAGCATACATATTTCTTCAAGATCAAATAAATCACTGTATTATTTATATCTCTTATGAACTTCTTTTTCTTCCTAATATCTTCTACCAACTACCAAACATATTTGCCTATAAAATGCTAGCAAGCTTGATAAAACTTGGTAGGAAATCCATTGGGAATGAGATATTTCTTTGGGCTCAATTGGAATGTTGCAGCTCTGACTTCTTCTAAATAAAATGGAGAGTTAAGCATATTTTTATCCTCCTCTCTAATGCACTTTGGAATGAAAGAAAAAATGGATTCATCCCTCACACAATGATCAGGGATCCGAGCAGTCAAGAGTGAAGTAAAAAATGAACTGCCTCTTGTTTAATTTTCCCTTTGTCATTTGTAGTGGATCTGTCGGCTAGTTTAATGCCCTCAATTATGTTTCTTTCCCTTCACAATTTTGTGGTGGCATGAAAGAAACCTATATTTGCATCACCCTCCTTAGCCATGATTTGTGGGCTTTATCTCTCCAATAGAGTTCTTCTTGAGCCAATAATTCTGCATGTCGCATCTTAATTTCCTTATTTTTATGGAAATCATTTGAGAACATGCCAAATTTGATGAATTTATTGTTCAATTCCTCCAATTCAGCTTCCACTACTGCTTTTTCTGAGAAGATGTTTCCAAAACATTCTTTATTTAGCATCTAAGTTTGTCTTTTCTTAGTTGAAAGTTTTTGAAAATCAAAAACTAACCAATTTGGAAATTGAGCCATCTACACGCCACCATTCCTCAATTTTGCTGACAAGAATAAGATATCTCCACCACATTGATTAAAATTTAAAATAACCTTTAGCTAGCTTTTCATTTATCCTCAAATCCAATAACAAAGGGTGGCTATCCAAAACAACAACTAGTAGAATACTTGATTCAAAGCTAAAATCTTCTTCCAACCATCCTTTGATGAGAAAAACCCGTCTAACCATTCCAAGATATTTTTGAAACTATCCCTCCTATTAGTCTAGGAAAAACAACCATTTTTAGGAATGCTATTGAGCACCCTAATGTTGTCTATAAAGTATCTAAAATCTATCATCACTTTATTTAATTTATTCAATCCTCCACTCTTTTCATTGAGCTCTAAAATTATGTTGAAATTCCCTCCAAGGATTACCCTTTTGTTGTTTAGATTTATAATCCTTGTGCTTATTGAATTCCATACCTCCAATTTGTCTTATGTTCATGTCGGACCGTATATATTGAATAGAGGAAATTTGAGGTCAACTACCAGCATCTAATTGAGAACCAACCCAATTATGGTTGGATTCAATCACCATGACTTCTACTCTATTTGGAGACCATAAAATCCCCAACCCACCAACTGAGCCATTCGTATTTTGAAATTAGCCCGACCACTTCTTGCAAAATTTTAAAAATTCCCTACCTTCCTCTTCATTGATTTTAATTTCTTGGATTAAAATAATATCAAATGAGATTTTTTCAATATGACGCTTAACCAAGTGTTATTTTTTAGAGGCTGAAAGGCCCTTGACATTCCACATGGTAATCTTCATTGCCCTCCAAGGGAGCTCTTAGCTCCCTAGTATTTTAGAAAAACCAAGATACTCTAAAGCCCTTTTTCATTGGCTTCCTCCTCCCTCTTTTTCTTGTTTGATTTTCTACCTTTCTCCTTTTGGGATTTCCCCAAATCCTTCATGACTATCTGGATAATGCACCTAATGTCAATCACTCCCAACCCCTCAAAAACCAATAAGTCATCCTTCAAACCTTCCTCCTCTGAGAAAAAATCCTCTGCTTCCTTCTTTGATCCCAGCTCTCATTCCTAATCAATGCCTGAGACCTTTCCCATCTTAGTAGGATCAATCACAACCCTTGCTTTTTCTAATCTCAAATCCTTCTCATTTCTCCTAGGGCTTGAATTATAATAATTCTCAATCTGTGCTGCAATATCTTTTCCACTTTTAGGATCTTCCAATTTCTCCTTACAACTAATGACCATGGGATTAGTTGCATTACTAGAAATGGGGATCGACAGAGTCTTGTCCCTAGACTCTTTCCCAAAATTTACCCCATTCAATTATGGACCTTCCTGCACAATTAGATTGATCGATTGGCAACAAGAGGATTAAGAGCCTTGAGCCTCTAGATTGTATGTATTAGGTTTTTTATTGCACTTATCTTCAAAATGCTTTATGCTTCGACATTTTAGGTAGAGCGCCTTGCTTTCCTCAATTTCCACTAACTGGAGCCAATGATCTCCTTCAACACATAAGACTAATTCTTACAAAATTTGATAGACATCAATGATTTAGAGATGAGAACAGAGATAAGAATCCCCCTCGATAATTTTGTGTCAATATCCAACAGGGTTTCCAAAGATCGCCCTATTTTCTCTAGAAAACCTCCACACCAATATTCGATGGGTAAGTTATAAAGTCAGATCTAAATTGGATTGTCATAGGGGAATAATTTTGTGGGATTGAAATTAGGCTACCATTTTTGCATGTACAATGGGCTATCTTCCATTTCACATAGACCACCTTAAAGTGCCCTCTCTCTTTCCTTCGCTGATACAAAGATTGCAGTGAAAAACCTTTAGGGAGAAATTTGATAATCTCCTCCATTTCCATTGACTAGAGCCAATGATATCCTTCAACACATAATACTATTTCTTGCTAAATTTGACAAACCTCAGTGATTTGGAGATGAGCATAGAGATAAGAATCCCCCTCAATAATTTTCATGTCAATATCCACTAGGTTTCCTAGAGATCGCCCTATTTTCACTAGAAAACCTTCACACCAGTATTCGATGGGTAAGTTATAAAGTTAGATCCAATCTACATTTTCAGAGGGGAATAATTTCACATGATTGAAATTAGGCTACCATTTTTGCATGTACAATGGGCTATCTCCCTTTTTGCACAAACTACCTTGAAGCACCCTCTCTCTTTCCTCCACTAATACAAAGATTGCAATGGAAAACATTTAGGGAGAAATTTGATAATCTCCTCCATTTTCCAGTTATCTGAAACCCAAGCCCATATTTTTGCTCAATCTATTCTAGGGCCAATAAATTAATAGATTATTGCCAATTCTTCCATCAATAGAGTTATGGGTTGATAGGTCGATAGTTTGAATGGAGTTATGGGAGCCAAATTTGCATTTGATTGCAGTACCCAAGTCCTTCTCTTATGTTAATTCACCATTTTTCTCTTGATTGCTCGCATTTTGTTCTTGATTCACCATTTTTTATATTTAGAAAATCAAATATGCATGGCATGTTATACTAATGCTAGATATTGTATAAAATAAAAAATTATAACATATTTTATGATAATTTAATGGTAATTTCATTTGGTACCTTTAAGTTTTTAAGTTTTTAACCTTGAGGTTTTTGTTTGCATCCCATTGTGGGGTTATTTTCTATTGACACTTGAAAATATTGTAAAGTTCTCCATTGATAGCTAAATAAACCACAGTATGTTGTTATTTTATAACTAATAGCTTGAAAGATTTTTATTTAAAAGCCTATTGTGACTACTTTTTATATTTGTATTGTTATTTTATGCTGCATATATTTTTAGAGTTGGGATGGATACATTTAATGTTAATGATAAAGTTGATTTGGAGAATAAAATTAATGAGAAAATAATTAACGGTTACTAAATGTGAACCCCAATCTTAACCACAAATAATTTAAGTGCAAGTATATTGAAATCTAATTACCCTTTAGAGTTAGCATAATATGTCAAAGGGCCATTTAATAAGAATTGTTTTTGTTGTAATTTGCAATAATATTGTACACAAATAAAGTATCTAATTTAAGTGGAAGTTGTAAATGGCGATGCACTATTTACCTAGTGGGCTATAATAGTGACATTACATGTGTTAATGTACACTTTTTGTATACTCTTGATAAAAGGGTTGGGCCTTGTTATAAAATCAAACTTGAATTAAGGGAGGAGATGATAAATTTAGTTCAAAGGAACATCATGCACCAACATTTTTTTGGTACATCACTAGGTTTAGGTATCTACCACCTTCATTTCTATCATTGAGATGAGTGCAATAGAGTTAAGGAGGAAACACAAGGCTACTAGTTTATCATCACTAAACCCAATCATATATATGTTTAGTTTACAAGGGAGGTTGAATATGAGGTTGTTGTCAACTTATATTTTGGTAAAAATATTCCTATTCGTGTTGTTCATTCTCCTTTATAAAACGAAATGCATTGATAAGATAAGAAAAATCAGTCCTAGTTATGTGGGTCCTAGTGAGACTCGATTGAGAACCACTCTCTTGGAAAAAATTATTTGAAGGTAAAATTATTGATAAAGGAGAAGGATGCCAAATAGTTAATGCATGTGCAACATGCCCATTGTTCTTCCTACTAAATCTACTAAGTTTTACCCACATGTAATTGACTATGCATCTAATGTAAACCATTAATTTTTTTCTATTCAATAATAAATGCATCATTTGAAATATAAATTTATCCAAAATTTTCCATTGCATATTCAAAGAATCATTCCAATAATATAAGTATGATTTAACTTTACATAAATATATTTAAGATAATGTTTCATATTACAATTTCCATATAGATGGACTCATGATTACATACATTTATTCAACAAGCTTACAAGAACTAGAAATACAAATGGTCCAGAATGTCCTCCCAAATCTTGGCCTCCAACTGCATGAGGAGAAGCATCACTCAAGTACTTTTCCACCAACCATGGACTAATTGCGGTCTCCCGCACATCTACCAAATTGGTAGATGCCCCTACCCTTCTATGAAGAGAATGGTTTGGTAACCTCACCCCTCAAATGGCCTTTTCTAAGCACAGTGATGTGTCCCACAAATATAGAGCTACCATAATTTCTACTACCTCATATATGATTACCCTAGCCTAGAATGTAAATTGGATCACACAATGAACTGACAGTGTAGATAGTGGCTACCTAGTCTACGTTGGCCAAAGATTCATCACCCAGTAACTTTGAGTGAGGTCTTCTAAATCACTGTGCATTTAATTGCTCAATTTGTATTGACCATTAGTATTCTATTCTAAGGTTATCCCCTTTCACGTGGATTTATCCTAACCCTAGGAATAACCTTCCCATTAACTTATATCTAATGAAATGTATTAATTTCATAGTATAACTCTATCTTATGCTACACACCTAGAGCATTACCAAACTATGTACAGTTCTGAAATTCTAAAATAGTATTAATAGTATACAACTGTATAAAAATCCCTTCTATAGTATAATAAATATATACAAATAAACCCAAAAGAAAGGTTTCCCAAAAAAAGGAACATTCAAAGATATTTCAAAATACTTGCAAGCATCAAACACACTTAAAAGATAATATTTTGAACATGACATCATAATAAACAAACTTTCCAACATAATAGTAAGGGAGTAGAAATCAACATGCCTTTTTAAAGCTCCAATTGAATAATCTTCCCTCCTAGCTTGATGGCTCAAGAACACTTGCCACTTCCACTACGAACAACCAAAATACCTCTATTAGCTTCTCTCTAGATCTCTCAGCAAAACAATATAAAATAACAAGCAACTCTTTCTATCTCACAATTATCAATTCACTCTCACAAAATTTGTAGCATAATAACACAAAGAAAATTAGAATGATAAGTGTAACATTTGGTAGAATGGGCACATCTATTTATACTAATTTGTGAGCAATCAAAGACTACAAACAAGTAAGTATTTTTGCCACCTTTCTTCCTCATCCAACAACTCACTCATATGTTTGCAACACATAATAGTCCTCTCCATGCAAATGGCTAAGTCTGTTTCCTAATTCGAATTCCATTGCAAAATGCTACCATGTTTGCTCTTGATTGAGTCTTAACACTTATTTGTAGTCTTATACAAATTCAAAGACTTATTTTGCATTCCAACCTCAAGCAAATATGGTGCCATCTCTTAGTTCTTGGTGCCACCTTCCTGTAAGGAAAGCTTAGGTGTGGAGCAAACTCTCCTAACATCAAAACCTCAAGGAAGAATGCAGAGGTGACTTTAAATTTTACAATTACAGTTCAGTTAAGATACTCGTGAAAGAAATAACAGAAATAGAGAAATGAACATACACAATTGAACACCGGATTTACGTGGGAAAACCCTTACGGGAGAAAAACCCACCACACCACGAAAAGTCTCTTTGTATTACAGTAAACAAAATACATACAAAGTACAAACTTCACTTTCTAATGTCAATTTATAACAGCAACATTTCCTTGATCAACCTTGTACAGAACATCCGAGTTACAATGCTCTCTTAACTGAATTCATACACATTGATCACACATCGAACTGTTCACCCAACCGATCATCATCTTTGATTACAAAGTATATCCATGTCATTCATGGTCTATTGATCTTCCTCACATGAATGGTCGCAATAATCCAACTGCTAGCGGTTCACATTTCGCTTCTCTGATTGGTCAAAAACAAACCACGTAGGATAGACATTCGATCAAGGCGTTTAAACTGTGTGTCATGTCGGTGAGACACTAGGTTGTGTCTCCTCGATGCCACAAAGCCTGATCACAGAACCATCAACAAGACCATCGCTATCGGAGAAACATCATACCGAACACAAATCAACTTGTGTAGATCTATCGGCGAGAGTTTCGCTATCGCTAAGAGTCTCATAGAACTTTATGTCATACCGATGTTCATCATGCAAAACTGTCGGCGAGACAAGTGCTATTGGCAAGAGCTCATACCAAAAACATACCCGTCGGCAAGACAAACAATATCTCCAAGACTTCACATTGATGTTCAACCCATGTAGCTCTATCGACAAGGCCTTCGCTATTGCCAAGAGGTCATAACGATCACAGAATAGTCGGCGAGAGAAACACCATCAGCAGGATTTCATACCGAGTGCAAACCTTTCAACGAGACCACAACCATCGCTTAGACTCTTATCGAGCCTTCATGTCACCCCGATGAATTCAAGTGTATAATCGTCGGTGAGACATATCTTGTCGAAATGAGTCATTCTGAGTGTTCATGCCTCTCCCTAATGACTTCTGTCGCCATGAGTCTCCCTGATAACCATTAGAAACCAAACCTGTCAGCAAGAGATCTCCCCTGGGTAGAAAGAGTTAGATCTTTCACAATGATCAACATGTCTTGTGGATGACTCTCATTGGCAAGACAAAAACAACATCTCGGTGACCTGAGCATTTCAAATGATTAGAACATAGCTACTAGTCGGTAATACTTCTAGAGGGTCTCACTGACTTTTCTCTTTCAGGAGTTTCATGCCAGTAAGCTTGAGGCACATTTTCCAACAATCTCCCACTTAAAGAAGATCTTATTGACACCTCTAGAGCACAACAAAACTACTAAAATTCATGGGCACTAAGGCCCATCAAACTGGCACACCACTTGAACTTGACTGTGCTCACTGGTTTCGTCAATGCATCTACAAAATTTCCAAAGTATCCACTTTTTCTAAAGAGACCTTTCCATCCTCCACCATATCTTGTACAAAATGATACTGCACATCAATATGTTTCGTCCTAGAATGGAAAGTAGGATTTTTCACCAAACAAATAGCACTCTGACTGTCATAGTATATTGTAATTATCCCTACATCAAACCCAATGTTAGAACATAAACATTTTAACCACATTGCTTCTTTATAGGCGTGTGTTGCTGCCATGTATTCTGCTTTTGTAGTGGACAAAGCAACTACAACCTACTGCTTACTCATCCAACTAATTGCACCATCATTCATCATGAAAATATATCCACTGGTGGATCTTCTGCTATCAATATCCCCGACCCAATCAGAATCCACATAGCCTCAAATGTTGAGTCCTCTATGATTCAACCAAATTACCATGGTAACGCAAAGTATATTCTGAAGTGCCCTTGAGATATCTAAACACTCTTTTCACAGCATCCCAATGTGTCCTTCCAGGATTTTCCATAAAGTGACTAAGTACTCCCACTACTTAGGCAATGTCTAGCCTTGTACAAACCATTGCATACATTAAACTGCCAACTGCACTAGCATAAGGAACTCTGGTCATGTCCTCTATGTCAATAGGAGATTTTGGATAGTCTTCAACAGATAGCTTCGTTCCTTGCAAAACTGGAACAACTAGCTACTTGCAATCAGTCATACAAAATCTCTCCAGAACAGTATTAATATACTTACTCTGACTGAGCCAAAGTTTTCTACTTTTCCTGTCCCTGGTTATTTCCATTCCCAGAATATACCTGGCTGCACCAAGATCTTTCATTTCAAACTTTGCAGACAATTGAGATTTTAGATCAGAAATCATTAACTTACTATTGCCTATGAACAACATATCATCAACATAGAGAGCAATAATAAGAATACGATCACTTTCAGCTTTGTAGTACATGTAATGATCAGATTTCAATCTTACAAATCCCAATGACAAAACAAAAGTGTCAAACTTCTGGTACCACATTCTAGGAGATTGTTTTAATCCATACAGAGATTTTTTCAACTTGCAAACCAGTTTTTCTTTA
This sequence comes from Sequoia sempervirens, assembly GCA_007258455.2. Classification (NCBI taxonomy): domain Eukaryota; kingdom Viridiplantae; phylum Streptophyta; class Pinopsida; order Cupressales; family Cupressaceae; genus Sequoia; species Sequoia sempervirens. The sequence continues at coordinate 4,349,371 of VDFB02373365.1, forward strand.
CCTTTTCCACAAAGTGTTCAAGCTGGGACATATAGATTTCTTCTTCAAGGTCACCATGAAGAAATATTGTCTTCACATCCATCTATTCAATCTCTAAGTCATATGCTACTGCAAGTGACAAAAGAAATCTGATAGACGTCAGTTTAGCTATAGGAGAAAATATTTATCCATAATCAATTCCCTCTACCTGGGAATACCCCTTCCCAACCAAACTTGCCTTATAATTTTCCACATTGCCATCCAGACCTATTTTCTTTTTAAATACGCATTTGCAACCAACAACTTTTATGCCTTCAAGCAAGGGCACCAAACTCTAAGTATCATTCTTTTCTAATGATGTCATTTCTTCATTCATGGCTTCCAACCAAGAGTCTGAATCAGACATTCTAAATGCCTCTTTCATAGTCCTAGGCTCACCAGTGCTAGAAATTAAAGCATAGGCACAAGTAGAATCTAACAAAGAAAACCCATACCTATCAAGTTGCTTTCTTTCACGTGTTGACCTCCTCACAGGCTGAACCTGAGGTTGTTCTTCTTCTTCAGAACTCTCATAACTACTTGAGCTCTCCTCAGGTTTAGGTACATTTTGAATTTTCAATTCCTCTTTATCTGGTGTCGGAGGAATTTCAACTACATCCTTTTTATCTTCTAATTTTTTCTTTGACTGCAGATCCAAAGTAGAAGGCTTCAGCTCACGAAAAATAACACTTCTACTATATAGAACATTCTCTATATTAGGATTCCAAAGCTTGTATCCTTTTATGCCAGCACTATAACCAATAAAAATACATTTAATAGCCTTGTTTTCCAATTTATATCTTTTTCCATTCGGCACATATGCATATGCCTCATAGCCAAAGACACAAATGTGTCTCAGAGAGGGCTTCTTTCCAGACCATGTTTCTGAAGGTGTTTTCTCAACAAGAGCAGAATTAGGAGAATAGTTTATTAAGTAACATGCTATTACAACTGCCTCAGCCCAGAACTTCTCCTCCAAGCCAACACTGCTCAGCATACTTTTTGCTCTTTCTATCATTGTCCTGTTGAACCTTTATGCAACTCCATTTTTCTGCGAAGTGTAAGGTGTAGTTTTATTTCTTTTAATCCCATGATCTTTACAATACCTCTTAAACTCATCAGAACAAAACTCACTGCCATTATCAGTCCTTAAACATTTTATTTTTCTTCCAGTCTGATTTTCCACAAGGTTTTTAAATTCCTTAAAACGACTGAACACTTTTTCTTTACTTTTCAAAAAATAAACAAATGCCCTTCTTGAATAATCATCACTGAACGATACATAAAATCTTGATTTAGACAAAGAAGGAACATTTACTAGACCAAAAACATCAAAATGTATGTAATCAAGTAAATCAGAAGATTTGTGAGGACTATAGTAAAATGAAACACGGTGTTGTTTACCATATATACAATGTTCACAAAATTCAAATTCAAGGTTACAATCATCAAGCCCTTCAACCAGGGTTTTTAAACCTTTTTCACCAATGTGGCCTAGCCTATGATGCCAGAGCATAGTCTTTTCTGCTAGAAGTTTAACTTCCATAGAGTTTGCACTATCAGGAACTTTTTCCTCTTTTTCTCCATGAGTAGCTTTCTGTGACTTTACAGAGACACTATTGCATTGCACAACATGTGAATCCAACTTATACAAGGTACCAATACGAGCACCCCTAGCTAGCACCATTGAGCCCCTAGTCATCTTGCAACCATTTCCAGAGAACATGACTTGCACTCCAATATCATTCAGCTTACTAACAGAAAGTAGATTTCAAGCCAGACCTGGTATATGCATTACATCATTGATTCCTTTTACTCTTCCATTAGGGAATTGAATTCTGACTCTTCCACGACCAACTATCTCTAAAGATGAATCGCTTTCCAAGTACACCCTTCCACCATCGTATTTTTCATACTTAGTGAACTAGTCTCTATGAGATGTTATGTGGAAAGATGCTCCAAAATCAATCAACCAGACATCATCTAATGCTTGTGTAGCCAAGGTTGCAATGAAAGCGTCTGCATCACTTTGAGAAGAATCATTTTTGGAAGAATACTTCTTCTTCTTATTTTTCTCCTCTTTACAATCCTTTTAGACATGACCAGGTTGCCCACAATTCCAGCACTTCACCTTGGACTTCTTACCAGGAGACTTTGATCTCCCTTTTGATTTCAATTTGGACTTCTTGTCCTTCTTCTTGTCTTTTTCTTTCTATCTGCCTCTAACAACAAGAGCCTCCTTCGCCATCTCAAAATATTTTCTTCTCATCACTTCTAATAACAAAGAAGCAACAACATCTTCCATCTTAAAAGTGGATGTCATACTCCCTATAGCCATCACCAAGTGATCCCAAGAATCTATCAAAGAACATAATAACAACATACAATGATCTTCTTCATCAATCTTCACACCCACAGATGCCAACTAAGACATTAGCATGTTGAAAGCATTCAAGTGATCAACAACAGATGCTCCTTCTTGCATTTTCAAAGAGTACAACTTCCTCCTCAAGAACAAATTATTCACCAAGGACTTGCCCTAATAAATATCTCCCAGTCTTTTCCACAAAGAAGATGCAATCTTTTCTTCATGAACATTCAGAAGAATAGAGTCTGCTAAACAGGGCCTTATCAACCCCTTTGATTTTTGATCTGCAAGGTCCCAATCCTCTTGTTTCATGCCTGTAGGCTTCATTCCAGACACAACAAGCCAAAGATCATGATCAACCAACATATCTTCCATTTTAAGTTTCTACAACTCAAAATTACTGCCATTGAATTTCTCAATTTCATTTTTTCCTGACATGCTTGCCATCTTAATATGCAATTCAAATTACTAGACTTCTACAAGACTCCCACTGAATAGAATTGACACAAAAAACCCAACGTACCCACAAGGATAACACAACTGGATAGGCTCTGATACCACTTGTAAGGAAAGCTTAGGTGTGGAACAAACTCTCCTAACGTCAAAACCTTTGGGAAGAATGCAGAGGTGACTTTAAATTTTACAATTATAGTTCAGTTAAGATACTCATGAAAGAAATAACAGAAACAAAGAAATGAACATACACAATTGAACACCAGATTTATGTGGGAAAACCCTTATGGGAGAAAAACCCACCACACCAAGAAAAGTCTCTTTGTATTACAGTAAACAAAATACATACAGAGTACAAACTTCACTTTTTGATGTCAATTTACAGCAGCAACATTTCCTTGATCAACCTTGTACAGAACATCTCGGTTACTATGCTCTCTGAACTAAATTTATACACACTGATCACACATTGAATTATTCACCCAACCGATCATCATCTTTGATTATAGAGTATATCCATGTCATTCATGATCTATTGATCTTCCTCATAGGAATGGCCGCAATAGTCCAACTGCTAGCGGTTCACATTCTACTTCTCTGATTGGTCGAAAACAAACCATGTAGGATAGACATTCAGTCAAGGCGTTTAAACTGTGTCGCATGTCGGTGAGACACTAGGACGTGTCTCCCTGATGCCACAAAGCTCGATCACAAAACCATCAACAAGACCATCACTATCAATGAAACATCATATCAAACACAAATCCAGCTTGTGTAGATCTATCGATAAGAGTTTCGCTATCGCTAAGAGTCTCATAGAACTTTATGTCATACCGATGTTCATCGTGCAAAACTGTCAGCGAGATAGGTGTTATCGGCAAGAGCTCATACCAAAATCATACCTGTCAGAAAGACAAACAATATCGCCAAGACTTCACACCAATGTTCAACCCATGTAGCTATATCGACGAGACCCTCGCTATTACCAAGAGGTCATAACGATCACATAATAGTCGACGAGAGAAACACCATCAGTAGGAGTTCATACCAAGTGCAAACCTTTCGACGAGACCACAACCATCACTTAGACTCTTATCAAGCCTTCATGTCACCCTGATGAATTCGAGTGTATAACCGTCGGTGAGACATATCTTGTCGAAATGAGTCATTCCGAGTGTTCATGCCTCTCCCCGATGAATTTTGTCGCCACGAGTCTCCCCAATAACCAGTAGAAACCAACCTGTAGGCAAGAGATCTCCTCGGGCAGAAAGAGTTAGATCTTTCAGAGCAATCAACATGTCTTGCTGATGACTCCTGTCGGAAAGAAAAAAACAATGTCTCAGCGACCTAAGCATTTCAAATGATTAGAACACAATTGCTAGTCGATAAGACTTCCAGAGGGTCTCACTGACTTTTCTCTTTCAGGAGTTTCATGCCAGTAAGCTTGAGGCACATTTTCCAACACTTCCTAGGTGCAAGCTTGACATATTCTATGGGTTTCTTTAAACAATATTAACTACATTCTAAAATGTTTACATAGCAACACTATCTCATACATGCTTTGTTTGATGCTTTGAATTGGTCTCTAAAGACTATGTGTTGGCTTCTTTCCTCTAAATGTTGTGCCATATACTTTATGTGCTATATGCTTTATGTGCCATATGTTACCATATGTACTTTCACAATAATAATCAATGCTATTTATGTGCTTGGGAATTATGTCAATTTTATTCACATATATGTATATATATACACATTTATCAATTGAAGTATATATATATGTATATATCAATATATATTAATATATATTATTTCCATAAGTTATCAAATACATTTTATTAACAAACATATTTATATTATACATAAATATAAAGAATAGTATTACATATATATATATATACACACACACACAAGTATATACATATTAATATATATATATATATCTACTTAAACACACACACACACACATAATATACTATATACTATATATACATATATATATATATGTAATTATATTTCAATATATTTATAAAGCATTCAAACATACAATACCATCGATCATCATAAATACATGGAACATATATATACATATATATATATATATGCCACTTAGTCCAATCAGTATTCCCATGCATATGGGTAATCCATCCATGAGCATGCATAGATAAATCTACCTACGTATACTCATGTACATATTTATTCACATGTATGAGTTTACCAAAGACACACACATATATACATATATATACATTAAATGTATATATCTCATCAATATACAAGTAAACAGTCAAGGACTGACTTCAAAACAACTTCAAGACTTCATCACATCCCTCATTCCAAACAATCATAAAACAAGATTGCAATTCAATATAAACATTCATAATCAAAACAAAAGACCACTTACCCATTACCCAAACCAACTTGACTTAACTAAGACCAACTAGGGTGTGAGTGTGTGAAAGCTCAGTAAGGCCAAATTTTAAGGTTACCAAACCAAGTTCTTCTCCTGAGTGATACTTTCCCTCTCTTCTGGAGGCTTGATCTTGTTCCTGCATTCAACTTAGTTCACCATAATAGTAGTGAGTCAAATCAATGCATCATATACCTCACATACATGTCATATTCACATTATATATTTCACATACTAAATCATAAAGCATTTAATTGAATAAAAAAATCATTCAACATATTTCCATCAAAATTCATAAATAAAACGCATTCACATTTATTGAAGCAAATTACCAAACTAGGTAATAGTAAATAGATATTAACACATGGGGTGTAACATATTCCCCCCTTGTGAATCATCATCCCTAATCATTTTTAAGTATCAAATATGATCATACCATAAAGCACACATCATTATTTTCAAGAGTTTTCAAAATCTAGCAAGACTTGTGGAAACTTCTACTTTATTTCAATATAGTCTTTTGCATACTGATCCCACTGGACCTTGCATTATAGAACCTCTTGGTTACATATGTGAAGCTTACATTTTTCAAGCACCTTGAGCGACTTGATTTTTACCACCCTTGGGTCATGCACCTATAAAGCATTCCAATCAATAACATGGTTATTGCCTTGTATATACTTCTTAAGATACGAGACATGAAATACGTTACACATCCTAGCAAGAGCTGGTGGAAAGGAAATCCTATACACAACAAGGTTGATTTTTTAAAGAACTTCAAAAGGTCCAACATAGCACAGAGCTAGTTTGGATGACTTTCCAAACTTGATAAAACTCTTGTGAGGCTTAACTCTCAACAATACCCTATCCCCGACTATGAAATTTCTAGGTACATGTTTAGAATCAACATAAATTTTCTACCTATTATTAGCTTCTACTAATCTCTACTTAATTTCCAACTTGTTCCTCCATTTTTGATAACATCTCTAGCCCAAGGCTTATCCTATCTTCCAGTTTATCCCAGCTAATAGGAGTTTGACACTTCCTATCATATAATGCTTTGAATGGTGCCATCTTGATTGCAGAATGATAGGAGTTATTATATGCAAACTATGCCAAAGGTAGGTAATCCTCCCACTTATATTTTTGATCCATACAATACATCCTTAGTAGGTCTTGTAATACTTAGTTCACCCTTTTCATTTTTCCATCCATTTCAAGATAATACATAGAACTTATATTCAATTTTGTTCCAAGTGCAGAAAATAGGGTTTGCCAAAACCTAGATGTTACTCTAGCATCGCTATCAGAAATTATCTTTTCAGGAATCACATGCAACCTAAATATCTCTTGGATAAACTTTCATGCTATTATAGGAGCTCCATTAGTCCAATTCCTTGGTATGAAGTGAGCTACTTTTGTCAACTTTTCAACCACTACCAAAATGGAATTGTGCTTGTTCCTTGACATAGGGAGACCTTGTACAAAATCCATGCCAATAACTTGCCACTTACTCTCTGGAACTTCATGTGGATATAATAAACTTGTAGGATGTTGATGCTCTACCTTCACTCTTTGGGACTAAGCAGCTTGATACAAATCTAGCTGCATCTCCATTCATACCCTTCCAAAACTATAATGGCTTTACATTGGATAACATCTTTGTTACACCTGAATGTCCTAAATAGGATGGATTGTGAATCTTTCCATACCAAGCTTCTTAATTCCTCAATATTAGGTACATAAATCCTTCCCTTAAATCTCAATAATCTATTAGGTTCAAAGTGATAACCCTCATACCTTCTATCTTGCAGATCATCTGTGAGTGCTTTCTTAACTTGCTCATAGAACTCGCCACCTTTAGATTTTTACAATACTTGTTCCTTGAAGTCAATTTGGATTGATATCATAGAGGAGATATGCTCTTGTGACTTAAGGCATCGACAACTCGATTCTCTTCTCCCTTGACATAACTAATATTGAAATCATAGTTAGATATCAACTCCAACCATCTCCGTTGTACATTTAGATTGGGTTGGGTAAACAGATGCCTTAGACCATGGTGATCATTCTTCAACTCAAATGATTTTCCCAATAGATAATATTTCCACATTTGTAATCCATGGACAACTGTTGTTAACTCTAAATCATGGTAAGCATAATTTTGTTAATAGGGCTTCAATTTCCTAGACTCATAAGCTATGAATTGCCCTTCGTGCATTAATACTCCATCCAATCCTTTTCCTAATACATCTATAATAACTACAAAGTTACCATCTAGATTTGGTGCCTTTAGTATCGGTGTTGTGGTCAACCTTTCCTTACGTTGGTCAAATATTGCTTGACACTTCTCAGACCACTCAAACTTACTTCCCTTCCTTTGTAATAATGTGATGGGAAAAGCTATCCTTGAAAATTTTGTGACAAAATTATGGTAATACCCAGCCAAACCCATAAAACTTCTAACTTCTAGCACATTTTTGGGCACCGACCACTCCAACACTACTTTTATCTTCACTGGATCAACCGAAATACCATCCATTGGGATTACGTGACCCAAATATTGTACTTTCTTTTGGAAGAAGGTACACTTTGAAAGTTTTCCATATAAATTTTTCTCTCTCAATCATTGGAGAACAATCTCTAGATGCTTTCAAGATATTCTTCTTCATTCTTGGAGTAAATTAAGATGTCATCCAAGAAGACCAACACAAACTTATCTAAATAGTATTTAAATGCATTGTTCATTAGGTTCATGAACACCGCTGGTACATTCATCAGTCCAAAGGGTAGAACTATGAACTCATAATGTCTCTAGCTAGTTTTGAAAGTAGTTTTGTAAATATCTTCGTCCTTGATTCTTAGTTGGTGATATCCAAAATGTAGATCAATCTTTGAAAATGCTGTCGCTACTCGCATTTGATTGAAAAGATCATTGGTACATGGCAATTGATACTTGTTCTTTATCATTGCTTTGTTAAGCAACTGATAATCAATACATAAGCACAACATACCATCCTTTACAAAGATCATTGGCACTCCCTAGGGTGAAATATTGGGTCTTATCAATCCATTAGACAACTCTTCTAGTTGTGCCTTTAACTCCATTAATTTAGTCATGGTCATCATATAAGGTACTTTCGATATAGGTTCCAACCCCAGACTATGTCGATAGAGAAATAAAATATCCTCTTAGGTAGTAATCTAGGTAATTCTTTTGGAAATACATCCACAAACTTTTGTAAAATAGGATATTTTTCCATATATGTTGTTCTTGATTCTAATACTTCACCTTCTTTGACATCTTGGGAGTCTTGAGGTCCATAATATACTAAATCATCTTAAGAAATGAATTCCTTTCATTCTTCAAGTTTTTCCATTTTTACTGCAAAGAGTTTGCAACCTTTCTTCTTTGCCCTATGCATCTGCACAATGGATATCTGTTGTAACTTAACCTCTCTTGGTGTTCCTTGCAAAGACACTTGGTTACCTAGATCATCTAAGCATTCAAATTTTTTAGCATGACAATCTACCTTGGCCCTATGTTTCCATAACCAATTCATCCCTAAGATGGCATCATAAGAACCTAAGGGAGCTACGTATATATTTACTTCTGTTGAGAAACTTGGAAGTTTAACTCTTGCCTCAAATAGACATTGAATCACTGTAGCTCTTATTTGGTTTTCATATTCCACAACCCAAGAATTTTTCATGTAGCTAACTTTTCTAGACATTTTACTTACTATTCTAGGAGAAATAATTTTTTTTTGCACCAGTATCTATTAAAATTGAAATGGGAATTCTAGAAAAAGTACTTGAAACTTCTACCAGAGTTATCTGGTACTCCACTTGTTGATTATCCACAACAACATGAATCCTTTGCTAAAACACAACTTTCTGAGATGGAAGAAAATTACCATGTGGTTGTGTCCTAGATGGTTTGCTCGAACAATTACTCGCATAGTGATCCCCACCACATGTAAAACATCCCTTCATTGGTCCTCTCCTTTTCCTTGGTCTTCCAGAATTACTTTCATTTCCTCCAACGTTACTTTTGTAGTTGTTAAAATTTTTGTTGTTTCCTCTTAGATCTCTCCTTTGTTCACTAATTATTTTGGGGTACCTTATCCCCTTTCTTTTGATAACTTTACCCTTCACCAAGCTTCTTGGAGTTTGATTGTTCCGCGTCCAAGCGAGCTTCTTTTTCTTCCTCTCTTGGTAGTTTGAGATAGACTTAAGCCTTTGTTCCTGCTTAATTGCCTTCTCGTACAAAAAATACATGGTAGTTGGACCATGAACATCTACCTCACCACCAATTTGCACATTTAGACCCATGATAAGCTTTCTTATATGAAATTTCTCATCCTTCTAGTACATAGGTATGCACTTTAGAAGTTGAGTGAACTTCTCCCAATACTCATTCACTGAGGATTCACCTTGCCTCAGGTTTTGGAAGTCAATGAGCTTTTGGTCATACAAGAGTTGGGGCAACCATTGTTTATGGAAAATATTTGCAAACTCATTCCATGCAAAACTTAAATAACTAAGCCATAGGTCAGAATATGATTGTGACCTATCACTTTTTTTATCACTAGATTTAGTATGATTACGGGAATCCTCCCCTTCTTCCTCATTGTTAGGAACTTCTTCTTCATCATTTGGGACTTCCTGATCCACTCTTTCCTTTCCCCTAACTTCTTATTCAAGCTTACCTATATTCTTGTTCTAGGTTCATCCATAATGGCCAGAATTCGGTCCAACTTAGCTTCAACATTCTCAGCGCCTTGACCTACTTCTTGACTTTCCCCAAAGTTCTTGTCCTAACCAATTTTCCAAGATTAGTTACACCTAAATTTTTCATTTCAATTAGATCTATGAAGGTTTACTCAATGCTATAATATTCCAAAAAGATCTAACATTCAAATAATAAATTGTATTTAAATAACGCATTCATATTTTTTTCCAAAACAAGATTTTTATTATAATAAAAAAAGGATTCTCAATTTCCTTGAGTTACATAGAATGACTATTTAGATAGTCTAAGGGAGTATATCACTTTGTTTCACTTTTTGATACATAACTTCATGGGGTATAACCCTAAAAATTTTGCTCATTTCTATCTTTGAAAGGATAATAACCCTCAAATTTGTCCTCAGACACATAGTTTTGAGGTACATAACCCTCTAATTTGACACTTGTGGCCATTACAATGACTTTTGATAAGGAAAGGACTTGAGGTTCCCTAAATATCATGATTGGTCAAACACTACATTCTGAGGGCATATCCCTAGAAAGTGATAAGGATTCTAACTTTGCCAAAGAGACAGGAGGTAAGTAGTTGAAGTTGGCATCATCTTTCATCATTCTCTTCTCTTGACTAATATGTGAAAGAGCATAACTAAATGTCTCAGTATCACTTAGCCAAATGGTGTTTTCATAATTAGTTCTCTAAATGGTACGAACAAAGGCTTCTCTTTCCTTCTTGGCCCATAGGTAGTGCTCATTTTCGACCATTGACTTTCTTGTAGCCATCCTAATACACACCATCCTGGCACAAGAATTTCCAAGCATTAGATTCACATAATGTTGGATTAGAAAAATAGAAAGCACATAGGTCCTAGAGCTGAACTTGGTAGCTCTAATGCCACATGTAACATGCCCATTGTTCTTCCTAGCAAATCTACTAAGTTTTACCCACATGTAATTGACTATGAGTCTAATGTAAACCAATAACTTTTTTTGTTATCAAATAATAAATGCATCATTTGAAATATAACTTTATCCAAACTTTTCCATTTGTATATTCAAAGAATCATTCCAATAATAAAAGTATGATTTAACTTTACATAAATATATTCAAGATAATTTTTCAAATTACAATTTCCATATAGATGGACTCATGATTACATATATTGCTTCAACAAGTTTACAAGAACTAGAAATACAAATGGTCTAGAATGCCCTTCTCCCAAATGTTGGCCACCAACTGCATGAGGAGAAGCATCACTTAAGAACTTTTTCTCCAACCATGGACTAACTACAATCCCCCACACATCTACAAAATTGTTAGATGGCTCTACCCTTTGATGAAGAGATTGGGTTGGTAACCTCACCCTTCAAATAGCCTTTTCTGAGCATAGTGATGTGTCCTACAAATCTAGAGCTACCATAATGTCTACTACCTCATACATGATTACCCCAACCTAGAATGTAAATTGGATCACATAGTGAACTAACAGTGTAGACAGTGTCTACCTACACTACATTGGCCAAAGATTCATGACCCGGTAACTTCAAGTGAGGTCTTCTAAATCACCACATTTAATTGCTCAATTTGTATTTGACCATTAGTATTCTATTCTAAGGTTATCCCCATTCACATGGATTTATCCTAACCCCAGGAATAACCTTCTCATTAACTTATATCTAATGACATGCTATAAATTCCATAGTATAACTCCATCCTATGCTACACACCTAGAGCAATGCCAAACTATATATAGTTATGACATTCTACGAATAGTATTAATAGTATAAAACCGTATAAAAACCCCTTCTATAGTATAATAGCTATATACAAATAAACCCAAAAGAAAGGTTTGCCAAAACAAGAAACTTTCAAAGATCTTTCAAAAGACTTGCAAGCATCAAACACACTTAAAAGACAATATTTTCAATATGACATCATAATAAACAAACTTTCCAACATAAGAACAAGGGAGTGGAAATCAACATGCCTTTTTAAAGCTCCAACTGAATAATCTTCCCTCCTAGATCGATGGCTCAAGATTGCTTGCTAATTCCACTATGAACAACCAAAATACCTCTACTAGCTTCTCTCTAGATCTCTCAAAAAAACAATATAAAATAACATGAAAATATTTCTATCTCACAATTCTCAATTCACTCTCACAAAATTCATAGCAGAATAACCCAAAGAAAATTAGAATGATAAGTGTAACAATTGGTAGAATGGGCACCTCTATTTATACTAATTTGCGAGAAACTGAAGGCTACAAACAAGTGAGTATTTCTAGCACCTTTCTTCCTCATCCAATGACTCACTCACATGTTTACAACACATAACAGCTTCTCCATGCAAATAGTTGATTTGACTTGATTTTTGGGACAACAAGCTCAAAAAAGGTTTCCTAATTTGAATTGCATTGCAAAATGCTGCCAGGTTTGCTCTTTGACCAAGTCTAAACACTTGTTTGCAAGCTTATACGAATTCAAAGACTTCTTTTACATTCCAACCTAAAGCAAATATGACACTCTTAATTCTTGGTGCCACCTTCCTAGGTGTGGGCTTGACATATCCTATCTCATACGTGCTTGTTTCATGCTTTGACTTGGTCTCTAAAGACTTTATGCGTTGACTTCTTTCCTCCAAATGTTGTGCCATATACTTTATGCGCTATATTCTTTATGCTCCATATGTTACCATATGTGCTTTACTTCACAATAATAATCAATGCTATTTATGCACTTGGGAATTATATCAATAACTTTATTCATATATATATTATATATTATATATATGTATATATATCAATATGTATATTAATATATATTATTTTCATAAGTTTATCAAATATATTTTATTAACAAACATATTTATATTATACATAAATATAAAGAATAGTATTATGTATATATACTATTATATATAAGTATATATATATGTTAATATATCGACTTACACATATATATACATAATTACATTTCAATATCTTTATAAAACACTCAAACATACAATACCATCGATCGTCATATATATATGCGTGTGTGTATATATATATATATATATATATATATATGTCACTTAGTCCAATCGGTATTCCCATGCATATGGGTAATCTATCCATGAGCATGCATAGGTATGTCTACCTATGTATACTCATGTACGTATTTACTCACATGTATGAGTTTACCAAAGACATGTACATATATATATATATATATTATATGCATATATCTCATAGATATACAAGTAAACACTCAAGGAAAGACTTCAAAACAACTTCCAGACTTCATCACATCCCTCATTCCAAACGATCATAAAACAAGATTGCAATTCAATATAAACATTCATAATCAAAATAGAAGATCACTTACCCATTACCCGAACTGACTTGACTTAACTAAGACCAACTAGGGTGTGAGTGTGTGAAAGTTTAGTAAGGCTAAATTAAAAGGTTACCACACCAAGTTCTTCTCCTGAGTGATACTTCCCCTCTCTTTTGGAGGTTTGATCATGTTCCTGCATTCAACTTAGTTCACCATAACAGTATTTGGCCAAATCAATGCATCATATACCTCACATACATGTCATATTCACATACTAAATCATAAAGAATTTAATTGAATCAAATAGTCATTCAACATATTTCTATCAGAATTCATAAATAAAACACATTCACATTTATTGAAGCAATTTACAAAACTAGGTAATAGTAAATAGATATGAACAAACTAGAAAGATAGGGTGGGTGAAATTGATGGTGGTGGATGCAAGGGGGGTGCAAATATTCATTTGCAACTATTATACCTCATTGGCATTATTTTAGACCTTTGCAAAAATAACTCATAACCAATTGAGATTCAATTTTTCTTCCTATTTCATTCTACAAGAGATGATTCTTGAATTGTAAGAGTCATTGCATGTTATGGCTCTAACATAAGATTAGAATAGATGGAAGGAGTCAAAGACTGAGTACGGGAAGAGGATGAAAGAGATTGTAACTAATGATAGTTTTTGGTCAAATGTGAGATACGTCACATATTTTATATAACTTTTTTTCACCATCATCATATTTGGGGATTTTGTTAGCCTTAGTCTTGGGTATATCTACAAGTGCATGTATAGCATGCTTGGCCAAATAAAGGATACTATTTGTGAGAGAGACCCTTACGTATACTTGTACAATTATCCTATCCACCTCATCATCCAAAATTGGTGGAAGAAGTTAAACACCCCTCTACACATAGTTGCATATGCTTTGAATCCAAAATGGTAAGTAGAAAGAACTAGTAGATTTTTTTACTATTAATGATCATGAGGTAAGGAAAAAATCATGAAGGTATTCAAAAATTATAAAATTCAAAAGAAATATCCACTAATCAAAGTTGAGTGGATTAAGTTCACTAAACTAGATAGCTATGATACTTCAACAAGGATTGACAAACACACTTTGGCATAGGCCAAGCTAGTTAGTTGGTGGAAAATCTATGGACCTCGGACTATTGTGCACACCTACCATCTATCTTATTTCATAGGTTTCTAGATCCTCTACTATTGAAAGGAATTTTTCCACATACAACTTTATTTGTCTTTAAATAGGAATAAATTTTCCATTTTGAGAGTGTAAGATCTTATTATAATACATACTACCTTACATCTGATTGATTACAAGACACCTAAGTATAGGTAGAGCCCAATATAATGGTAGCATTTAGAGCTTGAATAGTCGTGACAACTTGATTATGACCACAATGTGTGGATGGGATTGGAGGAAATAGTTCCACTTCCTTTTTAACAATTATAGTGATGAGGATTTTCTTGTATATGTAGTTGAAAATGATGATGAATTTGATTTTTGAGTTTATTGCTAAAATAAAAATGGTCATGGATATCTTTTTTGGAATTTTAATTTTATCATTTTGATATTTTTCACTTGTAGAATGACTCTAGTTGGTACTTTGAAGTTTTAGCTTATTTTTTATTTAAATATTTAAATTTAAAATGGATTCTAGATTTTAGTTACTACAATAATGTTAGAAAATAGTGCTTAACACAGGTTAATTAAATAAAATAAAGATTATTTGTTAGTTAGTTGCTTATTGTTGTTAGGTGGTTATGGGGAGTTAGTTGGTTGGAGGGATTTTTAAAGCAGTTGCAATGTAATGGTTTGATATTTATTTTTGTTGAATGAAGAATTGTTAGATTTGAGGCTTTGTCTCAATTTCCAACATTTGGTATCAAGGCAGGTCTTGAAATAGGCCTCTCTAAATTTTACTACACTCATGTTTTGTTTTTTGAGTTGATTAAGGTAATGGATCATGGATCTCGTGCCCCTCCACAACCCCATTATATTTCTATGTGTCCATCCACTTGTAAATTCAAGCGATGCAAACAAAAGACTAGCTAGATCCCACACACCTCATGCAATACCCAAAGTTTGTAGTGTCCACCCTTCTTGCATATTTGTTAGTGATTCTCATTGGAATCTCATGCTCCTCACCGTGAACTCGTTGACATCCACCATTCATGTGCATCGTCTTTCTCTCTTCCATTATGTATGTTATGTTTTTGAGTTTTTCTTTCATTTTGTTCATTGTGTTCATGCTTAGATTTAGTTTTTTGGTTGATGTCCATCACAAGACCCTATGAATGGTTATATTTGGTGCAGTTGAAGTGGTTAGATAATTGAATCATCAAAAATATTGAGTCATTCATTAGATTTGAGATTTGCATGACATTGAACTTGGTGTATTATGTTTTGTTTGGACTTTATGGCCTCCTTCGATGCATTGCACGATGTGGGTGATCTCTAAAAAGAGAATATAAGAGAATGTAGTATGAAGAAATGTGAAAATTAATTTTGTTGGTTCTTTGAAAAATTACGTAAGAAAATGTGATTATGATGTCATTTGATTATCTTCTCCTTTCACAGAAAGTAGCTTTCTATCAAACACAATAATCAAATCTTTTGCCAAAAAATTTGGAAGTAAGTGTAATAAGGAAATCTTCCTAGGATGCATTCATCTTGATATCATTTGAAGTTAATCATAATGACAGTTAAAGATGGTTATAATGGTAGCTGTACCTATGAATTCCAATCTACACCTTCTTAAACATGAACAAATATAAGAGCATTATTCATTCAAACAAGCACAAATAGCATTCCCTATGAGATTCTTAAGCATGCTACAAAATGGAAACAAAGAATATAAAGACATGAAATACACTAAGAAGCCAATCTAAACTACTCAAACCCCATCCCATAGGGGGATTGGTGTCACTTTGATTTGGAAAGTGGCCCTTTCCCAATCCCAATTTGATAAGCTCCAATATTGTTGATGCAATGTGATGAAATTCCTTCAAAATGGTGATGAATTCAAGCTAAAAGTGATGAAGATGCAAGTAGATGTGAGATAAAAATGGCTATAAGGATTGTGTATGAAGTTGTGAATCATGATAAATTCCAATTTCCCTCAAAGATAATGATAGAAATTGGATGATTGATGGATGAAAACGAGTATAATGCCATTGCTTTAATGAAAAAGTGGATCCTTTCTTCATAGAGAAGCCCTCTATTTATAGGACTCAAGGGTTGGAAGAAGAAGTGAAATTAGGCAATGTGGGACTAAGACAAGGATCAATAGCCTTGTGACAAGTGTCACAAGGCTAATGAAATCAATAGGGATATGTGCTCACAAATGTGTGAGCACATTTTGGGAGAAGGGATGAGTTAAGGTATGTAGGTGAGAGTGTAAGGGAAAATTTAAGGAATATGGTTGGGGGTGTAAGGGAATGTTGGTGAAGATGTAAGAGAGGTAAATTCCCTTGTAAGAGACAAGATGGCATGTAAGATGAATTGAATGCCCTTATAAAAGGCATTAAAGGCCTTTGGAGGGAAAGTCAATAAATTGGTAGTTGAGAGAATATTCTCAAAGATGCCTTTGTGAGGATAAATAGCTTATTTATCAATTAAAAGAAATGAATTTCATGTGCAACTTGGTTAATAAACCATGGGTTTATTTGACCAAGGTAGAGTTAAAATCTAGAGAAATGGATAATGGAGATTAGGAGGTAGCTTAAGGTTAATTAATTTGGGCAAGTTGGGGGATTTATGACATTTGTTTAAATACTTAGATTTATTTAATCAAATGTGAGGACATGGGGGTTTTAATTAAATAGTTTGATTTATTTAATTAAATTGGATGAACATTAGTAAGAAGAGGATGAATTAAACTGATAAAGTTAATTATTTGATTAATAGTAGAAACTGATGAATTTAACTAAAAAATATGGATTATTTAATTAAACAGTTAGAACAAAAGTGATTTAGGAGGAAATGATGTTAGTAATCAGATTCAGATGTGTAATACCGATAAGGAATTATTTAAGTGTCTATAGTACCATACATGGTGGTCAAGAAGAACAAGCACATTTCAAAAGGCAAGAACGAAGGAAAGAAGAAAGTGGTCGATCCATTTACAAAGAAGGATTGATACGCAAATAGAAAACAATATATAATGGGTTCAGATAATGTAGGCAGAAATGGTGGAGATCAAATCACCAAGAGTATCCATAGGAATTTCTTTGAATCATGGAAGGAGATGTAGTCTGAGAATGACTTGCAAGAAAAAT
Source organism: Sequoia sempervirens (assembly GCA_007258455.2). Classification (NCBI taxonomy): domain Eukaryota; kingdom Viridiplantae; phylum Streptophyta; class Pinopsida; order Cupressales; family Cupressaceae; genus Sequoia; species Sequoia sempervirens. The sequence continues at coordinate 4,366,996 of VDFB02373365.1, forward strand.
CTTTCTAGATTCTATGGTTAAGACGTGAGTGGATGGCATAAGAAAAAGTAACATAACCTATGGAAATGGTTGCAAGGATGACAATCGTCCATAGACCATACTTTTAGAGAAGGTGAAATTACCTATCAAAGATAGGATTTAAGTACCTATGGATTATGATGATTTAGTTGATAGAGCACAATGAAGTTACAAAACTAGAGTATGGGGCACACGATTGGAGTTCTATTTGAACCAAGGTTTTATTTCCTTGCATTGATAACTCCTGCCACCTCTAATGGCTTAACAAACTCAAACTAGATCTCAAAATATGTAAATTCTCACTTGAGGAAGAGAAACTGTTGGTTGAAATGCAAGAAAATTTGAGAAATAAGTGGGCATAGATTAGATTCTATCTTCCTGGTAGAACTTGGCTCACTAGACATTGGAGGAAGAAAAATGATAGCAAACTTCATGATAAGGTTAAAGTGTCCTTTTTTAATTGGAGAAATTTTTACTTTTATGTGGAAGAATAAGGATGGTATTTTGTAATCGGATGCATTATAGTAGAAACTGACATCCAATGAGTTTTCTCAAATGAAGGGGGATTATCATAAAGTTTGTTATGTTAGCACTAAAGGGGGGTGTTAGAAAATAACATGCTTAACATAGGTTAATTGAATAAAATAAAGATTAGTTGTTAGTTAGTTGCTTGTTGTTGTTAGGTGGTTATAGGGATTTAGTTGGTTGGAAGACTTTATAAAGCCATTACAATGTAATGGTTTGATGTTGATTTTTGTTGAATGAAGAATTGTTAGACTTGAGGCTTTGTCTTAATTCCCAATAAATAAATGATGATTGATATTCAAATTAGTACATTTCTCATTTTGATGTATGAATATATGATTCCATAATTGAAATTGGGCCTTTAGATTATTCTCTTATCAATTATTAATTTACCATTGATAATTTGTTGTATAACTGTATGTTCTTGATTCTCAACAATTGCTATCTATATATATTTCTTTTTCTATCATGTATATAGTCATCTCTACCACTCGAGCTCATAAATACCATAAAATTTGGAAAATAAATTGTTGTAATTGGAAACCTATCCTCATGCCCAAAAATTAGAGAAACACTAATAATTTATTCATTTTTATGTATATATCAAGTAAGAACGAGTGTGATTTAGATAGATAACAAGTATGACATTATGGTGAGCAACCCTCTAAATTATTTCCATGCATCTTCCTAGTCAAATTTATCTTTGACTCTTGAACTAATTGATATTTAATAATTTTAGGTGAAAGGCACAAAAAAATGAAATATGACTTAATCATGCTTAGAACACCTTTGATAAAAGTTCTTTCTTTGTTAGAAGTACTTTCAAGTGAAGGTCCTACACATGTCATGTAACATCAAGATCTTTGATTGGATATACAACATTCATTGATTGCAGGTGGACTTGAATCAAAGGACCTTTGATTGAAGGTAACCTTTAATCAAAACTCTACTTTTTTTAACATTAAAACATTTTTATGACCTACTTAATTATGATAAATAAATATAATGTTCTCAGCCTAGTACTAAAATTATTAGTGTCCCCTTCATCATGCTTCTAATAATATTTTTTATATTATAGTAATAATTATTATTTTTATTTTACTAAAGAGTATAAAAATATAGGTCAAAGAGTATTGATAGTACCGAGGCCCACAAATCAAAAACAACTAAAGGATAAAATAATACTAATATAAAAAACTTAAAAGCAAACTAATACAAGGTGTGCAATATCTAAAGTACTAACTATAATAGTTCAACCACCATGTCAGTCTATAATAACATAAAAACCATTACATAGTTGTATTTACATAAAATTACCTACCAAAATAAGACTCCAATATAAATCACATTCCATCAACCTTCTTTTTTTAGACTTTTCTTCAACACCAATTATAGAAACAATCATATTATCCAAAATTTGGACCATATGACACATAAATTTTCTCAACCACGACTTTGGAAAAGTAGAAATGAGTATTATCATCAAAGTTTCCCAAATTTGGATATTTCATATACTTTATGAGAATATTCATTTAGCTATACTGTTTGACCCACCAACATTGTGCATAGCAACAACACTATCAATATTATCACCATTATAATCAACCTTCTCATCGGCCTTACCTTTTATTACCCCTCTATAATTTTTTGGATCTCATCTTCAACCATATTAACCTACTCACAAACCTACATTAAAATAAGAGAGACTTTGAAATACTTACATAAATGAGTATCATTATTATAAACACCATTAAAAATATGCTTATTTCTACACGTCCAAAGGAACCAAACACCTCCATTGAAATAATCAACCAAATTTTATCAATAAACTTAGAGAAAACATTAGCAAAATTTTTTATATAGCCATAAAAAATATCCTACCAAGAAATGACTTTAATCCTAGCCCATTTTAACCAAGTAAGAAAGAAATAGTACCAAACCATTCTAGTAAAAATGCAACCAAAGAAAAGATATTTAATGGACTCCCTAACACCAAAAATCAAACAAATACTATTATAATAGATAAACACTCCCCCACAATAATATTCCTAAAAAATAAAACTATGTAAAGAAACAATTTTTTGGTTCAAATAGTTTAGACCAAACATTATTGATTTTGGATGACCACATGAGCTATATGTCAATAAACCCCCAAAATAAATTGAAGTGAGCATGAAAGTTTTCAAATTTGGATTACATGTACACATTTTATAAAAAAATCTCATTGAATTAACTACCATAGTTCCCTTTTTTTTTTGCCATAAATAATTATCATAGTTTCTCTCCCATGCAAGGCAACTACTTCCAACAATAACCTATATCAAAGAAAATATTCTTTTTTAAGAGTTAGGAATATCAAATCTAAATTTAATGGCATCCATTAGGACAAATCCATTTTCATTAATGATTTGACTGAAATTTATCATACCATTTAAGGGAATAACACTTCTTTGGTACAGTAAAGGTCTTGCCATTAATTTTAACTAACCACCACATAAATCTATAAGAGAAAAAATGATCATTATCGATATTATTCACATCCCATTCCACCATAATTTTTTTCACCTATTCCCAAGATTTCTAAATAAAGCTAAATATTGAAGGTCCACTAGTATGGTTTTAAACTTCCCAAAAAAGGTCCAATAAGACAATTCCTTTCTATTTAGGTTTAGACTTAGGAAATACACTACAATTATTATGCCTCACTAGTACTTTCTAGGTTAACAACCATCAATGGCTTTAAGGATCCATTTCATTACCAAATAAACACCTTGATTATAAATTTATTTTAAGCTCATACCTCTCAAATTTGTAGGCTATAGCAACACTCCCATTTGATTGCATGCCCCCTTTTACCATTACTCCCATTAGATCATAAAAGAGATTTAATAAACTATTCAATCTATCTCATATGAGAAGAATAAAATAGCCATGTAGAGAAGAAATAAATAAGAAGGAAGGGAAAACCTTTTGGAAAACTTGAAACCTTCCAAGAACTAAAAGAAAGTTAGTGTGCCACCAATTCATGTTTTCACCATCTTTCCCATAATCCATGTCCTTGTATCTTTCAAAGAGGGTTTTAAAGATACCTTGCTTAATTAGATCAGCCCACTTCCAACCATCATTAACAAGACAATCAAAGGTGCCAAAAACACTTCCTACACCAATCTATGAGAGGACGTATGCATAAAAAAATAAATTTATCATATGGTTACAATCAAATAAATACAAAATTTATATACCATAATAATATAATGATTTATGTGGGAAAAACCATTTTGAGAGAAAAAACACATGCTCTGAAGAAACTTAGTGTATTATTTATTAATCAACAATTATAACACACTTAGTGAGTATCAACATTTATAAGAGTATCACCAACATGAGATCTAGATAAATTCTAGGAACACAATAGCACTTACAAAACTCATTATGAAACCTCCATCCCAAGAATCTAATAAATAGGAGAAGCAACATATTGAAACCATCAAATAGCAATTATGAAACCATGAGCTAAAACCACCGAAAGCATGACATCCAAATCCCTAGTTAAAAGCTATTGTGCCCAAATCCCAAGATGAATTCACAAGCTAAAAATAACATATTCCTTACATTTATCATATACTTAACAACTTGAGTGGTCCACTTTGGATCTAATATCTGTGCAATCAAATATTCCTCATGGTGTGTCATAGCATGTGTCCTAAGTTGGTTATCAAGTGTCACTTTGTCGTACAACCCTCTTATGTGTCATATTTGCCCTTACATTTTCAATGTGGGAGGCCCAAATTTCAAAATCCATAAATTTTAATTTGGGAAACCAATTGAATCCTTTTTAAATTTAACATCTCAAAGAGGTTTGTCTCACCATATCTAGCTTGCTTTAGTTAAGGCCCATTTTGATATTTTTAGGGCTAAAATTAACCTCTAGAGCCCTAAAAATTATATTTTTGTTATATAGCCCAAAATTTGAATATTTTTGTTCTTAATATTAGGATGTAAGGTTGAGACACCTTTCCTAACAAATATTTCCAACTTAAGATATAAAAATTATGCACAACAATTTTGAACCCAAAGGCACTACAATAACACTCCCTTTTTTTACATGTTTTTTAAAGCATCTTCCTCTAGCATATGAAATAAAACAATGTCAACAACAAATTGACACTCTAACAAACTACCATTGTTTGAAAGAGCTAAACACTTAAGTGGGGGTCCTATAAAGTATTCCTTAAAATATAGTGCAAAGCTTCAAGAACAATAACAAAGGGGGAGGGTTCTAGATGACATCCCCATCTAATTGATCTTTCATTATACTATCATATGCTTTCACAAATTCTATTAGATCCATGTACAAATATTTTTCAAAGATTCTTTTACTTAATTCATCCCTTTCTATATTTTAAGTATGTTCTCTAATATAAATACCCCCTTAACAAAACCAATTTGAGAAAGGGAGATTATTCTAGGAAGAACATTCTCAAGCTTATTAGTATTCATTCTAGTAAGAATCTTACAAGAAAAAAATTAACAAAGTAACAAGCCTTTAATTTTTATTATAGAGGAGTATCCTTGGGTAACAATTTTACTATCGAAATAATGAAAAAAAAAATCACGATGATGTGTGAGGGCTCTCTTGGTTCCACTTGTAATGGCAGAGACTCTGTTCTAGTCATGTGTAGGGTTGGGGAACCAAAATATGGCAATCTGCAGGCTCGTTCAAAGGGAAAATCCACGTGTTCCCATGGTGCTAAGCATGGTGGTCACTCTATTGTGACGAGACAGGGTTAGAAGAGGTATGCACTTTATTCTGGTGTGTTTTAGGACTTAGCACCATCTTCTCCTCTTGTCCCTTAGACCATCAACCCTTTGGTTGCTAATGATGCGGGGGTTGTTTCTGGCACAACGCCCATTGGCTCAGTTGATGCTTGTAGAAACAGGGCGAACCCTTTTCATGTGTGCTTAGAGTTTTGTTGTAAGCATGCTACACAGAAAAACCCTAATTTTCCTTGCACTCTGGTTACTTCTACTCCACTCCCTCCTCCAAAAATGGATAGTGGCTCTCAATCTGGGGGTGATCATTTCTCCTTTGGAGATTCGATTGTCTTCTTTTCCAATGATCCTACAACTTTTGTATTTTTGATGGTTGCATTGAAGCAATTGTTGAGGATTGGGGTACCCACTCAATGGTGTTATGATGCTTGCACAAGTGTCCTTCAATGACCTTTGTTATTGAATGGATCAAATGTAACTAGAGTAATCTGACTCTCCCTACTATTGAATAATTGGATTTTGGTTTTTTTTTCCGGATAACCTTTTGTTCTGCAGAGGACTATAACTTTGTTTTGCAGAAAGGGCCTTGGTTTCTTAGGCACTCTGGAATCTTTATTTTTCCTTGGTTACTTTCTTTGATCGAACAACAAAAAATATTACACTTATTCCTTTTTGGATTAGGCTTTACAACCTACCCCTGGTTCTACATAATATGGATATGCTTAGCAATATGATCAACCAAGTGGGGTCCTTTGTCAAGCTTGAATCAGATGGGGTGGCTTTAGATCATATATTCTATAGGGTTTGTGCAATGGTGGACATTTCTAAACCCCTCTCTCATTCTATCTAGATCCATTCATCATATGGTGTGTGGACTCAGTTTTTAAACTATGAAGGTCTACCCTTCTGTTGCCTCCACTACAATATGCTTGGAAACAAGATTGAAGCATGTTCCCTCAAATGTTTGGTAGGGGCGAGGAATGTTTGCTTGAAGAAGTGGGTCAAAAAGGGAAATGCTTTTGATACTGAGTTCATTTGGAGGAATCATGGGAAATTCTTTGATCCTCCCTAGGAATCAAAGTTGATTTTGGATCAGTCAATGGTTCCCTCTGCTCTTCCAATTGTCCCTGTCCATGAGAGTTCACCTGATTCTTCCTCTGGGTTGGAGGAGGATGGCTCCAAATCTTACAGTACTTTCCCTTTCATGGAGGACTTGGAAGAGAAAATTGATGACTATTTTGATGATTTTTCTCTGGTTCCACCTTAGAAACTTGGGATTTCTCAGCCTTTAAGTGGCAAATTAAAACTTGATTGTGGCCCAAAGTGGAAGGCTAGGAGGAAGTATAATGTGAAAAAGCTATGCATTGAAGGTTTAGAAGTGATGGAAGTTGGTTCTCAACAAACCCTGGATGCACTTCTCTTTTGAAATACCTGAAACGTGTAGTCCCTTTGGGCATCTGAGCTTTGCTTTCTCTTATTGAGTGTCATTGTATTAATTTTGAAAATTTGTTTCAATTTTATTTTCTTCTGTAGGTCTCTTTAGTTCTCCTCTTGATATTCTTTGGGGCTCCTGTAGCTCTCAACCTCTTCTTTGCTACTCGACAGATATTTGTAATTTTTATTATTACTTTTTTAATAAAGGGAGTGGACCCTTATCCCCATAGCTTACATACCAATTTGTTTTTAATATCCATCTATTGACATCCTTCTCAAAATTACCAACTTAAATGGCTTCATTACATAACACCACCACAAAAAGGGGAAATCCATTATTTTTTTACATTTATAAAACTCAACTAGGGGTGATCTCACAAAGCTGGTTTACAATTTCTAGGAGATTCTGATTTTTGCTGAAATCACATGTTTTTAGAAAATATAATGATTTAAGCCTTAAAAAGTTCCATTTAAGGCATTCCAATTGAAGAGGGTTTGATCAAACTACCTTAGATCAAACCCCCTTGGATAGAACCCCGCTATTTTTAAACCATACATATAACAAAGTCTCCTTTACACCTATCAAAATGCTAATAAAAAGCCACTTTTTATTTACCTTTTGGGGGATCAAATGAGTTCATTTAAAATTTATTTTTTGTAAGTATGTAGTCCTTATTATAAGCTTCCCAAAAGTATAATTTTAAATAAATTTAATTTAATTATTATATTTATTTTTTATTTCTTGTGAATGTAGGTTTTTCATGAAAATCAAGCTCTCTATTATGCACATGTGGAAAAATAGAAGATTATCAATTTTTTTTTGAAAATATGAGTGCACTGCATTGAAGTCCTTGATCCAAAAAAAATAAAAAAATAAATTTTGATACATACAAAAAAAGTTGTGTTATACAGTCCACCTATGTTTGAATTGTAATTGGTTTGAATTCAAATTTTGATTAAGGAAAAAATATTCAATAAAACACTATGAAATCAATTGGAAGCATTAGATATCATAGTTACAAATCTAAATTAAAAAAAAATAGAATTTTATCCTTCATGGAAAAAAAAGTTATGTGTTATACGGTGAGAGTCACTCAAAATGGTGTTTACTGAAAAAAACTAGTTTTCAAAGGAGATGGAAAAAGAAGTACAATATGATTTCAAAATTTTTGAAAAAAATATGTTTAGAATCTACAATTTTTTTTTCACAAATTAGTAGTTTGCACCATCTTCAAATTCCTCACGGTTTAGCTGTTATAGGTGTCTGAAAGTGAAGATTTAGTTAGAAAAAAATAGTTCAGTGTCTAGTTTGGCCAAAAATTGTAAACCAGTATTGTGGGATCACCCCTAGCAAACCATCAACCCCGAGAACCTTATCATTGAAAAAGGGAGAAAATAACACTTTTAACATCATTTAAAGAGTAAGGGTCATGTAAATTTATAACAACAAACTCATTAATTTTCTTAAGCAAAATAACTTTTTTATAATATATTTATTCCCAACAATGTCATAATCTAATCTAGATATTGATAAAAGCATTTAAAAGAATTTTTACTTGATCCTAATCCTTAGTAACATAATCATTATATGATACTAGAAATCTTCTTCCTTACAAACTTAGCCCTTAAATAATTTAAGATTTTTTTGATCCTTTACCCCCGCCTTAAGCTAATCCAATCTTAACCTAACTTTAGCTCCTTTATCCCTCAACCAATTATCACACCTTAATTTTTCCTTAAGGTTAGCAATCTCAACATAAAGAAAACCATTACAAGGGCCACTTTGAAGCCTTTCCTCAATAATAAACAAATTAGCTTGAACATTCAAGTATGTGCATGGAAATGGAGACCAAAAAGGGGTAAAAAGTGATTTAAAAAAAATAGTAAACATTGATCTTGGGTGAGAAATTGAAGGTAGTCACACTCAAAATTTTAAGATTTGACAAAAATAAGATTCATAGTGCTCAGAATCTAAATCCTAAACATTTTTTTAAATGGTAGACATTAAGAGATTCAAATATGGAGAGCATATAAAGTGATCCTATTTTTGTTAGAAAATATAACATAGTGTTCACTATACTGCCCCTAAAATTTTATTTTTTTAAGTATTTCAAAAATCATTTTGATGGAAAATTAGCTAACATCACGTAGTTTATGCTTTTTTTTTGCTAAATTTTTAATGAATATATTATATTTTCTACTATTTTTTAAAGTGGACACATCTTAAAAAATAAAAGAAGTTGAGCATGCTCCCCCCTTATTTTTTTTAAGTCTATAATGTAAAAAAAAATAAAAAATGGAGGAATTGATAAAAATTGATAAAACATACTATACATAGGGTTGTGACAAAATTGAAAGACACTAGCAAAAGAAATTAAAGATAAAAAACTTAACATATTCAGAATGTAGAAAAAATTACATAATTAGAAAGGAAAGAGGGATCGTGATGTTCTTATGACGTTTTTTAGATCAACATTAAAAATGTGCAAACTTGATGGAGAGCATGGTCAACATTTAGTTATTTTTTCTATATTGTATAGAAAAAATGTCTTTGGGCATTGATATGCAAGTCCAACCCTTTGGGTTGGATAGCTAAGAAAATCCAACCCTAAGGGTTGGTAATTTCTGAAGTAATTTATAATGCAAGTGTGTTATAATGTGCTCATGTTGATGAGCCCATTTATTAGCTATTTTTTGTCATCTTTATGCTGCTTTTAAGACATTCCTAAGACAATTATTCCTCTAGTATGCCATATTTTATGTTTATTATTCAGACCTTGATCTTGGTTAAAGTATATGGAAATGCAGTTATGATATGATGGTATTGTTTGATTTATATGGGAATATGTATGCATTATGGATGATATTTTTGTTTAATCATGGTAGTTAGTATTGTGTGTGTGTTTTATGAACTAATCCCTTGTAGCCTGAGAAGACACTGTAGCCTGTAGCAATTGTAGAATGCAACCCACAATCGAAGGAGTTTCTAGACAATGAAACAGGGGATGTTCCTGAATACACTAAACGTAATAACTACAACACAGAGACCCCTGATGGAGACAATTGTGCATCATTATGGAAAAAAATAAAGAAATTGAATACGGAGAACCTTGTTATCATTAGAATTTTGGCGTAACTGATTCTATGTTCCACGTTCTAGTTATGTTATTATGGAGTTCTAATCCTATTTGGATTCTTATTTCTTTTCAATTGCAGTTAGGATAACTAGATCTTAATTACGCTATGATATCTAAGAGAGTTGTAATTAATGGTTTTAGTTTAGAGTTGTGTTATGAATAAACTCCCTCATGCATGTATATAGATGGCGGTTGAGTCTTTAGGATAGAGATTTGATTAATCTTTCAGTTGTGGATTTGGTTATCAAACACATTTTAGTTTTCAGTTGTTATTAAACAGACATGTTGATTATTCAAATATGGTTTTTTTGAATACAATCCTTGAGCAAGATTTCATGTGATATTTTGGAATGTGCAATGAATGATCTTTAGTTGATGTGATTGATTTGATTTGAATATTTAGATTTGATTTAGTTTAGTGGAGACAACCACCTGAGCAAGGGCCACTCAAGTAATTTCCTTCACTACATTTACAATTTTTATTTCTATTAGTAGTTACTTCATAATTACATAATCAGTTAAGATAGATTCTCATACCAAGTTATCGATAATTGTTATTCATGATTCTTGATTGCATTCATTTAACTTGTAGTAATCTAGAGTGTGGAATAGGTTTAGTTATTAGTTTCTATTCAGTTTCAACATTTTACTTGTTAACAATAGTTCAGTCATAGACTATGCTAGAGGTACTCGTAGCCAAAGCATCAACTTTACTTCTTTCATTGTTATGCATCTTTATAATTTTCTAGTAAGTGTAATATCACCACTAGGATAGTGTTGGTAACCACAGGTCTTTGAAAGCACATACAGTGCTAGAAGCATCACAAGCCTACTAGCCTGGTCGATAATCTAATGAGAGTCTTTCAATGTCAAGTCAACTATTCAACTAGTTTTTCCCCTGAATTGAGTGCTTGCCATCAAGTTTATTAGACATTAGAATTAACTCTACATTTTTAGGGCCATTGTCAGGGGTGGTGCTACTTTCAAAGATTAGCTTCTTTTGTTTTTAAGCTTTTCTAGTTTAGAATTTTCTTTTAGTATTAGGACTGTTAGGTTTAATCTTATAAAAAATTAGAACATTCTACTAACAATGTGTAGGAGCCATTGCTATACAAAGTTCTACCTATTGTATGCGGAGGTAGAGAGATACATTAGGAAGTTTCCTCCCCTCAACAAAGCAACAAGATAGAGAAGATATTGGTGACTACATTAATCAAAGTGAGGGTACTATTGAAGAAGAATCTTCCCTTTCATTAATATCTAATACCCACAAAGGGGACATGCCGAACCATGGGTGATGCAACAGTGGATGATCCACCTAAACATGTGACCTTTGAGTTCCCAATCACCAACCAAGAAAGGGATACTGTGCTGAAGAATATCCCTCCTTCAACATTACCAATCTTTTATGGTTTGGTGACTGAAAATCCAAACACATTTTTGTTTGAGTTTGATGTCCTATGTAGGAGCTATGACTATACCTTTAATACTCATAGGCTCAAGCTCTTTCTTGCCACTCTAAAATATGTTACCCTAAGATGGTTTATGGGATTAGGAAAAGATGTTATTCTAGATTGGGATACCATGAAAATAATGTTCTTGGAAAAATACCAAGACTATTATAGAGGAATTGACAAGAGGATATATGAAATTTTTAGAATGTCATAAAAGGAAGATGAGCCATTAGAGAATTATGTGGAGAGATTCCAATTCTCCTTGAAGAAAAACCCACATAACAGACTCTCTAAAGGATCTTTGAAGCTTGGATTTTTGAGGGAGTCAATGAGGATTGTATTGATGCACTCAATCTTATTGGGCAAGAGGATGTTTTTCAATTTCCATTTGAAGAAATTTGTAGGGTTTGTAGAAACTACTCTAAGACCTTCACTAAGAAGACAAGGGGAGAGAATATCTGCCATTGGAAAATCATCCATCGGGGTTTCAAAGATAGAGTTAAGTAACTTGTTGTCCAACATGAAGGAGGACATTATCAATCACCCAACAACTTAGTTGGACACTCTCCATGTAAAGAAGAAGCAAGAGTAGGCTGAAGCAATGCTCACTGAATACTACCCCAACTATAAACAAAGGAAAGCAAATTACAAATGCAAGAGGGTGCCTAGTATTAAAGAAGACAAAACAAAGATACATGATTTCAGCCACTTGAAGGAGAGGATGGACAAATATTTTACATTGCTCAAAGAAGGCCACGACAACCAAGACAAGATATGCCACAAGGCCCTCTGAATTTCAATTCATCTTTTCCAATTGGAAATCATATTTTTTTGCTTGGAATTCCTAACCCTGGCCAAATAACCAAAAGCAATGGAAAAACCCTTAACAAAACTAGAACCAACAACAACCAAATGCATGTTCACAACAAATTTTCAAGGTTTCGATTATAATCCTCAATGTACAGCACAACAAAACCAGTGGCAACCACACCGGCAAAAAAGATAATAGCGACAACAACAAAACATGAATTACCAATGGCCTTTGCTCCCTCCTTAGCCACAACAACAAGCCATTATTCCTAATCCATCCAATCCAACATCTCAGCCACCAAAATCACCACATTTACCTGTCAAGCTTGCACCTAACCTTAATAATAAGCTTGTCCAACATGCTTATACTAATGAGGCTATGAAATACCCCACCTATGGAGTAGAGGTGAGTGGTGTCCACCTTAGGTCAGGAAAAACACTAGCTAGTACTTCATCTTCACAAATTATTGAATGGAAGATGAGGAACCTATAGTTGAAGCTCTAGACAATTCATCCCTGGAACCTAATTCCAATCAAGTGAACCAGACTATCTCAAGTCCAGAGCCTCCATTTCTTGAGTGCTTAGCCAAACCAAGACATCAAAGTCAAGCTGAGACAAATTTATTGGGTCAACTAAAGGATCTAAGTATCAAAATTCCTCTCATCCAAGCAATCAAGTGCATCCCAATCTATGCAAAGATAGTGTGGGACCTATATCTAAAGAAACCAGGAAGAAAAAGGAAGGATCCTCAGACAATTCATGTCTTAGGAAACCTTGTTGATATTATGCTAGGGAACATAACTATCCCTAAATACATAGAACTTCCAGTAGTCCAGCAGTGGATGTTAAGATTAATGGGACCCTTATCAAGAACACCTTGATTGATTTAGGGGCAACAATCAATGTCATGAATAAGGAAACAATGCAACTCCTTCAGTTAGCCAACCTTAGACCTACACATACTATTTTATTGTTGGTAGATAGGTCAATAGTAAATCCTTAGGAAATCATTGAGGATTTAGTTATAACATTAGATTCCTAGGAATATCCTATTAATTTCATAGTCTTGTAGCCAAAGGTCAACCTCGCAGGATATACACTCATTTTAGGAAAACCATGGTTAGCTACAATTGATGCATTCACAGGCTATAGGTCTGGAAATATGATAATATCCAATGGGACTGTGAGCAATAAATTGGTCCTCTATCCTACAACCCAAATTTATGTTGATCTTGAGCAATCCATATGGCCCACCTTGGATGAGGATGATCACTATTCCCTACATACTTTAATGATAATAGAACATAGCCCTTTGTTGGATGATTAGGATGAAGATGATTTGATTGATCACATAAAATAGAATGACTGTGATAGGAACCCACAACAACATGACTTTCTATCAGCCTACAAGATCCTTTGTAGAACATTATACCTACCAATTCATCTGAGGAAATATCTTAGATTTTCCATTCCTTAACACCACAATAGTGTATACTAAACATTCCTACACTTAACCTCTCATCTATGCAAGAATCATCCAAAACATTAGAAATTCTTCTAGGAAAAGCACTGGACATAAACAATGCATTAACTGAAGAGTAGCAAAATTCCCTGAATATAGTGTTGGAGGCACATGTAGTATCCTTTGCATGGGAATACCATTACATGAAGGGCATAGATCCTGACTTATGTATGAATAGGATCTATATAAATGATGGTTTTAGAACCATTAGACAACCTTAAAGGTGAATAAACCCTACTTTGAGAGAAATAGTTAAAGCTAAACTCCAAAAACTACTTGATGCAGGCTTCATTTATCCTATATCTGATAGTGAATGGGTATCACCCTTAGTTATTGTCCCTAAGAAAGGTGGAAAACATAGGGTATGTGTAGATTATAAGGAGTTGAATATAGCCACTAGGAAAGACCTCTTCACATTACCCTTCATTGATCAAGTGCTTAACTCTTTAGCAATAAAGAAGCACTTTTCATTCCTAGATGGTTTTAGTGGTTACAATCAGATAAAGATTGCTCTAGAGGATCAGGACAAAACCACATTCACATGCCCTTGGGGTACTTATGCCTATTCTATGCTACCTTTTGGGTTATGCAATGCCCCAACTACTTTTCAGAGGGAAGTGATTAGCATCTTCTTTGATTATGCTCATGACTTTATGGAGATATATATGGATTACTTCACCACATATGGGGAAAATTATGAAGAAGCCCTTACCATTTTGGAAAAGGTTATGAAAAGATATAAAAACCATAACTTGTCCCTAAGTAATGGAAATTTCTTTATGATGATGACTCAGGGAATTGTTCTAGGGAATTTCATATCCAATGAAGGGATTCAAGTTGACCCACATAAGATAGAGATCATTTCTACATTACCTATTCCACAAAGGTAGAGAGATGTCAGAAGCTTCCTAGGCCATGCAAGCTATTATAGGAGGTTCATTAAAGACTTCAGTAAGATTGCAACACCAACATTATTTTGAAGAACTTAAGACAACCTTAACCAAAGCACCTATTTTGAGGGGCCCAAATTGGACATTACCCTTCCATATACACATTGATGCTTCATATTTTTCTATTGGAGCAATTTTTGGTTAGAAAGAAGGTAATAAAGAATATGCTATTTACTACATTAGCAATAACTTGCAAGGAGCAAAGCTAAATTATACTATTACAAAGAAGGAAATGTCAACAGTAGTATATGCCATCAACAAATTCAAGCATTGCATTACTAGATATGCAATTTTTGTCCACACAGATCATTCAATTATAAGATATTTGATGAAAAAACTTATGGTAGGGGCAGGCTAGTTAGATGGCTACTCCTTCTACAAGAATTTGATATCACAATAGTGGACAAGCTTGGGAAGGCTAATGTAGTAGCATATTTTCTATCAAGGTTTCCAACACAATCAACAAAAGGGGTGGTAGATGACTCATTTCCAAATGATCATTTGTTTGCTCTTAATGTACATACACCTTGGTATGTTGAAATTGCAAATTATTTAATGATAATATAGATACCAACACACTTTTCTCCAAGGGAAAAGAAACAACTAGTGCACAAGTGTTTCCCATATTCTTGGGTATCTAGTTATCTATTTCACACAGGACTAGACAATATCATGAGAAGGTGTATAAGAGAAGATGAAGTGTTTGATATAATGAAAGCTTGTCATGATGAGCCTTGTGGGGGTCACTTTGCAGCCAAAAGGACAACATTCAAAATCCTCACAACAGGTTACTACTGGCCAACTTTACACAAGGATTCTATCAAGTACACAAGAAGCTGTGATAGATGCCAAAGAATGGGTAAGCCAACCAAGACTGATGAAATACCTTTGAAACCACATTTGACACTAGCACCCTTTGACAAATGGGGTCTAGATTTCATTAGGCCAATTTCACCTAGATCTAACAATAAGGAGTACATTCTAGTTTTCACTGATTATCTAACCAAGTGGGTGGAAGTGAAGGCATTGCAGTTTTCTAGAGATGGTAATGTTACTAAATTATTGTATGAAGAGATTTTTACTAGGTATGGAGTACTTAGGGAAATAGTAACTGATCAAGGTCCACAATTTACTTCAAAGCTCATTACAAAATTAGTTGAATAATATGAAATAAGGCACAAAAATTCAACGCCTTATCATCCTCAGGCCAATGGCCAGGTGGAGGTTACAAACATAGAAATTGAGAGCATTCTAACCAAGATAGTGTAGTTACATAGAAAAGATTG
This sequence comes from Sequoia sempervirens, assembly GCA_007258455.2. Lineage (NCBI taxonomy): Eukaryota > Viridiplantae > Streptophyta > Pinopsida > Cupressales > Cupressaceae > Sequoia > Sequoia sempervirens. The sequence goes on from VDFB02373365.1 coordinate 4,382,906, forward strand.
GGTTTCTAGATTACTAGAGGCAATAGGGGCATACAAAACTACATGGAAAACAACTACTAGTTTCACTCCCTATGAACTAGTTTATGGCAAAACAATAGTTATCCCAATAGAGTTTGAGTATAAAACACTCAAAATAGTAGTGGAATTAGATATGGACCTCACAACAACACAAAAGGAGAGATTGCGTAACTTAAATGGGCTGGATGAAAGTAGGATGGAAGCAATGCATCATACAAAGATAGTGCAAAAACATAGGACAAAATGGCATGACCAATATATCAAGACAAAGGAATTCAATGTAGGAGATTGGGTATTATTGTATGATTTAAGATATAAGGATTTTAAGGGAAAAATTCAATCTAAATGGTTGGGACCCTACGAGATAAGCCAATTTTTCCTAATAGGGTAGTCAAGTTGGAGACCATAGATGCATAGTAAGGTTCTCATTGTTGGTCAATGGCCATAGGTTGAAACTTTATAAAAAACCAATATAGAAAGAATATTTCATTCTTTCTCTCATTCAGCAGTATGGTCCTATCAATGATCTAGATACAATTTCAAAAACACACAATGATGACTCAATAAAAGATGTACCAAGTTCTTTAATTGACTCAGTGGTTGAGCTACATAGCTCATCCCCTAAGGTCACACAAGTTTAATTTACTAATCTAGCTCACATGCACACACAACATAGTTATAATGATACACAATTGTTTTGCAACATTCTCCATATTGCGGTAGGGACCTATAGCTTCATGTATTAAAGCTTTTATATTTCAATCAAAAATTTGTTTCAGTAGGGACCTGTAGCACATGACACATAAGTTGTCAAAACTTCAATTCGAGACCTATTGTCGAAGAAACCCGTAACGCTATCTGTCAGGAAATTTCAAAATTTGTCACCACATTAATTGTCGATCATCACTTTTCATTCCACTTTTCCATCACACATGCAACAAATATACTAATGATTTCGGTACATGCAACATGATCATCTCAATTCATGATGCATATTTTGAGTTTCAAGAATTTAGACTATTACTTCAACTTCCATCGTTCGTACATTTCACCTCATTTCAAACCGTAGTAGGTCATTAATTTCAAACTCCATCCATTCATTCATTATAATTAAATCATATCAAATCAACATCATACAGTGGATAATCATCAAATAAAACTTCACACATGTGAGTTATGTTCATCACTATCCAAATAGGTATGCATACTACATAAAAATTATTAACATGGATTTTCATTATGATTCAATATGTACTTGCATTAAATATTGCATACTTTCTATTCATTACTTATATTTCCATACCTTGAAATTATTACCTTCACCTATTTTTCCTAAATTGAAGTGAGGGCACTTCAATAATTTAAGTTGGGGGGAAGAGTAATATATAAGCCAAATTTTATTTTTCATTGCCACCAAAAAGCCAAATGCAGAACCAAGAAGCAAATGTACAAAGCTTTTTGTCATACCCTGTTTTGGACCTACAACCTTTTTCTCGTTGATTCTAGTGACAATTGCCTAAATTCAAGCTAATTCAAATCCTTTCAAGCTTATAGAATCTAAATAGAGGAGAAAAGGGTAGAGTGATTGAAGTTGTTGAAGGAAAGGTGCATGAAAGAGAATAGATAACTTGGGTTGGTGAACTGTTGAGATTGAAATTTAGGTTGAATTTTTAGATTTTTTGAAGAATTTTTTTATCAAAGGTAGAATACATTAACATGGGAGGTGACATCATTAGAAGAGATCCAGCTACACATAAAAAGATATTGGAAGATGCATTAGTGTTACCTATTTTTACAAGGGTATGATGGCTAGATTATTTCCTAAAGTTGACAAAATTTGATGATGATACAACAAGGAGATTTGTAGCTACATTGGATCATGATGAAGCTATTGCAAAAGGATTTTTAGTAGATGCATCAAAAGGAGCAATTGCACAAGTATTTAGTTTGTCGAGGATTGGAGCTGAATTTTCAACTCGATAGATGCAGTGGCAGCAAGAGAAGAATTTTGTGAGTTAGGAGAAAACTTGGATTCATCATCCTAGGGTACTAAAAGACTTTCAATTCCATGGGTTTGGGCTTCCTATGCCTCATATATCTTTAGGTGCTTTACAAGTAATGGTAGGTTATCACTTCTTTACACTGTGCATTTCAAATTATTAAGCCATCTTCATCATAATATAATTGTTAATGTTCCAAATTACCTTTACAACTTGTTAAAGAGGATGGAATCTGAATACCGAAGGAAACAAAATGATTTAGCTCTTTCCCATCATTATTTAATATCCTTTTTAACAAAAAGGAGTCTTATAATTCAATACCCACAGGTATCTTGGGAAGACTTTATGAAATTTTAGGACATTAACAATATATTCCAGTTCCTAAAACCCTAGAACCATTAGTTGTGCCTATAAGAGAAACCCCTCTTAGTTCACCAACAGCTTCACCTACCCACAACCAAGGTGGAATTGAGGATAATAATGTGTAGGAATCAACACCTACAACATCTAGACAACCAACAACAAAGAAGACCCCATCCACCTCTAAGACACCTAAAGCTAAGAAAAAGGGAGGTGACCCTTATACACCCTCAAAGGTGCAAAAGAAAAAGGATACACAAAAAGAGACATCAACTACACCTAGGTGTTCAATCCGGTTAAAATAAAAAGGTGTTATGAGGGGAAGCATAGGAAAATTAGAAGAGGAATTGAGGGGTAAGGAAACAAAAGAGGAAAATATTATGATGGTTGATATTGACTCTAAAATAAAGGAAAATGCTCCTGAGAAGGTGCATGTTCTTGCCAAAAGAAAATGGTATGTATCCACCTCTGACTCAAATTTAGAGGCTATCTTCGTTTCTCTTAAAAATAAGAGGTGAGCCACATACAACCCTGAAAATGAGGGTTTTGAATATACAAGGGGTTGTGATGATCAAACTTTAAGGGATGAGGAAATATTCTTAGAAGAAAGGAATGTTAGGAAGGAATTAGAGAAGCATTAGAAATAATTAAGTAGTTGGAAGAACAAGTGAAAACTTATGAGCAAAGGGATAAAGAGAAGGACATGAAGATTCAAGAGATGGAGGAGAAACTATAGACATATGTCCACACAAGGCTAAATTGGACGTGTTGGAACAACTTGCCATAGTTAAAATAGGGGATACACGGATTACAGTAGAGAATACCAAACTCCCTCCTATAAAGACTCCAACTCATCACACAACTCTATCCCTTGGGTATCAATTATGGAAAATTGTTGATGAATTTTCACAAGAGAAGGAAAAATGGAGAAAAGAAAAAGAAACCCTAATTGCAGAGCATACCAAAGTGTTAGAGGGGAAGGACATTGAGCTGAACAAGTTAGCAATTAGAATGGAGGAGATAACAGTTAAAGTTGGTCAAATTGTTAGATGCAAAACCCCAACAAGAACTTATGTATTATTTTTGCAAGAAAGGTTTTTAAGTTTTCAGTTTAGTAGGATAATAAGTAACCAAACAGTTGGAATGAGTAGGACATAAGATTTCCTTAATGTTGTTGTTGACTTAACACTAGATGAATAGGATCAACTTTGTGAGTACTATCTGCATAACTATGTAGTGCTTGAGGAGACAAAATGGAACCCCTTGATGTTTGTGGGGGATTTACAGGTTAGAGCAATAGCATCCTACTTTAGGAATGAATGTTTTAGAGGTGCACTTATGGAGGAATATGAGGAGAGATAAATATATTGATCTCCCAGAAAGGAAGGAATTAAATGACCCTAATGCTATCATAAATAAATGGTCACAACTTCTGAATTACAAACGACTAGGAGGAAATATCATGAGATTGAGGATGTAGGATTATAATAGAATGTAGACATTGGTAGTTGGATTGGTTTATCATAGTTATAAGTATGTGCAATAGAGATGGGACAATTTGACTCCATGACTACAAAGGAAAGAGCCACATTTAGTATACAACTTCATGGCTATGCTTGAAAGAGTGCGCATGTATATGGATATTGCTACTAACCTTGCACTTAAATGGATGCCACTAAAATTCCAACCACCTATACTTCTTTATCCAGTACCCCATTGGACATGGGATAAGATGGAGGAATGTGAGCAGATTGAACTTACCAAGATGAAGAGGCTTTCATGTTATAGGGGATTCTACCTGAAGCAAATCAAGGGAGTAAATACTATCATGGACCTTAGAGAGATTACATTGCACTATAATTTGTCCCCCTAGTTCATTTGCTTGAGGGCAAGAAAAAGGGTAGTTGGGGGGAGTGATGAGTCCATTTATTAGCTAGTTTTTGGTCATCTTTATGTTGCTTGTAAGATATTCCTAAGATAATTATTCCTATAGTGTGCCATCTTTTATGTTTATTATGCAAACCTTGAACTTGGTTAAAGTATATGGAAATGTAGTTATGATATGATGGTATTGTTTGATTTACATGTGAATATGTATGCATTATTATTGATATCTATGTTTAATCATGGTAGTTAGTATTGTGTGCATGTTTTATGAACTAATGCCTTGCATCTTGAGAAGACAATGTAGTTCGCAACAACTGCAAAATGTAACCCACAGTCAAAGGAGTTCCTAGACAACGAAACAGGGGATGTTTCTGAATACACTGAACGCAATTTAACTACAACACGTAGACGCCTTATGGAGACAATCACACATCATTATGACAAACAATAAAAGAATTGAAGAAGGAGAACCTTGTTATCATTAGAATTTTGGCATAACTGATTCTATGTTCCACATTATAGTTTTGTTATTGTAGAGTTCTAATCCTATTTGGATTCTTATCTCTTTTCAATTGTAGTTAAGATAACTAAATCTCAATTATGCTTTGATATCTAGGAGAGTTGTAATTAATGGTTTTAGTTTAGAGTTATGTTCTAAATAAACTCCCCCATGCATGTATATAGCCGGTGGTTAAGTCTTTAGGATAGAGAGTTGATTAATCTTTCAGTTGTGGATTTGGTATCAAACACTTTTTAGTTTTTAGTTGTTATTACACAAACAAGTTGATTGTTCAAACATGGTTTTTCTAATACAATCCTTGAGCAAGATTTCATGTGATATTTTGGAATGTGCAATGAATTATCTTTAGTTGTTGTGATTGAGTTGATCTAAATATTTAGATTTGGTTTAGTTTAGTGGAGACAACTACTTGAGCAAGGGCTACTCAGGTACTATCCTTCACTACATTTACAATTTTTATTTTTGTTAGTAGTTACTTCATAATTACACAATAAGTTAAGATAGATTCTCATATCAAGTTATCAATAATTGTTATTCATGATTCATGATTGCATTCATTTAACTTGTAGTACTTCAGAGTGTAGAATAGGTTAAGTTATTAGTTTCTAGTTGGTTTTAGCATTATCAGTTCAATCATAGACTATGTTGTAGGTACTAGTAGCTAAAGTATCAGTGTTACTTCTTTCACTATTATGCATTTTTATGATTTTTCAATGTGTAATATCACCACTAGGATAGTTTAGGTAACCACAAGTCTTTGAAAGCACATACAGTGCCAGTACCATCACAAGCCTACTAGCCCTGGTTGATAATCTAATGAAAGTATTTTCAATGTCAAGTGGACCATTCAACAAGGTTTTCCCTTGAATTGAGTGCCTACGACCAAGTTTATTAGACATTAGAATGGACTCTCCACATGTTATATGCTATCTGAACCAAAAAGTGGTTTTGGACACTTTTTGGTCCCCTATCTTTGCGCACACACCCATCCATAAAACAAAAACCCTTTTCATTAGGTAAAATCCTTACCATTAATCCTAAAAAAATTAATCAACCTTCATAGTCTTAGATCAACTAAAAATAGTAGAATTACATCTACCCATAGCCTAGAAAATATTCCATAGGAATTGCACACCACTACAACATGACTTATCGCTTAGTAGGGAAGTATTAAATTTAAAGAGCCTTTGAAATTAAGAATTAGCATAAGGAATAAAAATACCATGACCAACTTTTGATGATGGGGTAGGACTATGACAGGCTAAACAATTAGTGTGAGTTTGGGGTTTGTAGGGTTATGAGTAGGAGTGATGTCGATTCTCCCTAGTGTGTAGTAATTATTGCAATGGTTTTCCTCATTTCCATTATTCATGTTATTTCTAGGTGTTGGTATGTGGTGACTGATCATGCAAATACTGTACACTCGTAACATATCCTTGCAGAGGTTCGAGGGTGCAACCCCCAATTTTTTTTTCTGTCAACACGTCAATGTTTTTTTTTTCATTAACATGTCAAGGTTTTCCCATTAACACGTCAAATGAAAAAACCACTTTGTAAAACCCTAATTTTGGAAGCTTCCAAAAAGCTTGTTATAAGTAGCTGGGATGTAAGTTGCGGTGTGTATGATTCATGAGATTGTAATATGTTTTGCATTGGATAATAAAATCATTGGGTGGTTGAGTTTCTGTGGATGTATCCCATATTGAGTGAACCACGCTAGATTTTTGTGTTGATCTCTTTTGTGTTATTTTTCATTGTTATTTTTGGGTTATTTAATCTGCATATAATTGTTGATGTTTATTGCTCCAATTTTCCTAAACCCTAACACTAGGTGACTAGGCTTCTATTCATTCTCATAGTTTTCAACCTTTTGGTTTTTTATGTGGGGTTCTATGTTTGTTCATGGTGCTTAGTGTTGTGCACTCACAAAGAAGCAATAGGGGGATAGTGGGTGATTCACATTTAGCACTTGGCCAAGGAGCTAGATGGGTCATCTAGGGTATGTATTTATGAATATATTTGCAATGTTTTATTGGATCCAAGTTATTCTAGAGGTTGTTAGAATATATTTTATGTGGCTTATTCATTATCTTGTGTGGCCATGCTCTCTATTGCAACTTGCTCCTTTCTTTTGCATGAAGATATTGGTGACATCATTCATCAAGTTAAAGGTTATCTTGATTGTGTTTTGGGTCATACTCATGTTATGAAGAACTATAAAATTTGTTTTTAGATGGATATAGAAACAATTATGAAGCAAATGAAAGTATTTCTTCCAACTGAGGAAATTTCATGATTCTTTGATTATTGTGACTCAGAGGAGGTGGAAATCATAGGTGAGGGAATTCAAGCCCTCAATAAAAAACTAGTATATGTTAAATGAAAATGTGTGCAATAGGGGGGACTTGGATTGTGTAATTTTTTGAGTTTCCTAGTTAGATTTTTCAAACATACGTTATATCTTTGTTGAACTATGTTTGGGGTTGGTTTAGTGTTGGATTTGATTGTTTTGTTAGGATGTTTTGATGGGTTCTAGATATATTTTTTGATATCTCATCATTCAATTTTTATTTTGGTAGTTGTAGCCTAGACTCTAGGGTAGGCCCCAATTTTGTTGATTCTTGGACCTAAACTAGGTTTTATTAACAAAAATTTAGGATAGGATCAAAAGAAAAGTCCACATGATGATGGAAAATGATACCTATTTGCCACATTGTTATCAACAAAAAAAATAGAATTCCTAACAAAATAAAACTTGTCCAATTTTCTAATTACTCTTTTATTCCATTTTTACATATTAGACCAAGAAAACCATATACATTTATTATCATTTTACTACCACACATAAGGTCAAACAATCTAAACCTTCTCTTAATTTGGACAAAAAATAACTCATTACCTTTCTATAAAAACCTTAATACCCTTATTTTATCTTCTATGTTCTCAAACATATTAAAGTCCCCTCCAAAAACCCAAGGAGTCCTAGGAAAATTAGAACATGTCCACATCCAAGGATTCAACATCTCCATGTAGTCATTAGATGCATAAATATAACACAATCCAAAATACTTTCCATTAATAAACATTTTAACCCAAAGAATATTGGATTAGGGAGATAAAAATTTCCTAAGAATACACATATCTAACTTACTATTTACAAAATGAAAGTTTCCCTTTCCCCTTAGCATGCTTAGAAGCAACAAAAATAACATCAGAACAACCAAATTTTCAATCATTTTCTAAAGACTATCCAATTTAATTTTTTGGAGATATGATATCTGACCTATAAAAATATCTAACATACCTCCTTTATTTTAAGTTTGAATTTGTTTCACATTGAAGATATTTGTATAAAATTGTAATTATCCACTAGAAAATTATGTAAAAACACATATAATAACTCTATTTACCTCTATATTTGGTTTATAGCCTCCTAAGGTCTTCCATAGTCCATTTATATTTTTTCTCTCATCTCTCTTAGTTATAACTTCTTTTTGTTTCCTATTTGCATGTGTTATCCCTTGTTTAATTGATGATCTCTTAATTCTCATGTTAATTAATTATTTATTAATTAGGCTTCTAGTTTATTCTAAAACCTTAATTTTTATTTGTTACTTACACACTAAGAGAATCTAAATCATGTTTTCTTTCTTTCTTTTAGGTTCTTTCATATTAATTTAATTTAATTTATTGTGGACCAATATGATTATGTGTAATTAATTAAGTTTATTTGATATTTGATTGATAATAATTACATATTTTCTCCTTCTCACATGCATTAGGGAAATTTTGAGGAGTTTCATAAAGATTACCACATGGGAGGATAGATTCCATGAGAGAAAACAAAAAATAGATATAGGATATCGATAAGACTACATACAAGCCACTAACATGCTCATATATTTTCTCCTTTTAGCATATATTAGGGACAATTTGATAAGTGTGATAAAGTGTATCAAATGGGAGGATAAATTCCATGGGAGAAGGAAAAAAAAAGATATAGGATATGGATAATACTTCATACAGGCCACTAACAGGCTTACATTTATTGTTCACATTAATGTTTATGTAAAATAATTTATGATTGTTGTGTATTTAGTTATGATATAAATTAGTGTTTTTTTCTTGGTTTGACTTGTGCCATTAATCGAAGTTATATTTTATAAAATGATTATTCATTATTGTCATTCACCTTAACATTATATTTTTCAAACTTCATCTAAGTTGATTTGTTTAAATATTAGAGGGAGTTTTACTTTAGCACAAATTAACATAGTTTTGATTAAGATAAAATGGGAAGGGCCCATACCCATTACAAAATAGCCATGGAGGCCAAGCAAAAGGGGCTCAAAAGAAATGAGACAAACAAAAAATAAATTAAATACTAAAGCTTAAAAACTTGAACAAAGGAGATGTCTAGCAGAAAACACAGAAAAAGATATAGGACCAACCATCGACCAACACACAAAAAACCACTACTGATCTCCAAGGAAGCAGAGACCCTTGATCGCCTGTACCATTCCTTGGAAAGGAACTAGAGATTTTATTTAAAGGATAGATCCTTCTGGTTCTTTCTTCTACTTTTGTCCTTGAGGGTGATAGGTGCACTCTCTACATTCTTGTCCTTCTTCCTTGCACTAGTTTGAGGAGCCTCCTGTTGCAAGTATGAGTAGTTGGTGTTGCAATTGATGTAAATAGGCTTATGTTTGTGTTTTCATTGATGTAAATTAGTGATGGTTGAAAATTTGTGATGATGCTTTGATTAGTTGCATTATATTATCATTAGTAAGTGTTACTAGTGTCAACCTCTAGTGTTGCTTTATTAAGATTATGTTTGTGGGTGTTGTTTGGTTGAGCTTCCGTGTTGCAGTTGGTTTGGTGATGATGAGGAAGTGGTGAAGATGATGAGAATGTGTTTGTGGTGCTTGGTTTCCAAGTTCTATTGAAAAAAAATGAATAAAGAGGAAGCAGTGTGTTATAGAGGTGTTCTAGTATACAAAGTGGTGTTCTGGTTTTGCTCCACATTTCTTTTGTGTTGAATATATTCTTGTGTAGTTCAAATATGTTGATTAGAGGTGTTCATATATGTTATATCTAGAGTTTCTTGGTCTGGATCATTGTATAGAGAAAGTTGTGTTCACCAGTGTGTGAACTGTGTATTACAGTGGTGTCTGGGAGAAATGGTTTTGCTCCGCATTTCTCTGCAATTTGTCTTTTGGTCTCACGGTTTTGGAAGTGTACTGATAAGGTTCATATATACCTTCAGTTGAAGTTGTTCATGTTTTGGTGCTTTGTAATTTTATTTCTTGAGTTATAGTGTGTGGAAGATTAACTGGGACATACATGAGTTTGTTCTTCAAGTGAAAGTTGTTGCAAAAGAATTTGTTGGATTTTAGGGTGTTTGTGGAATATTCTATATTTTGTTCAACTAATTTTTGTTATTTGTGAATTGTCTCAAGATCAAAGGAAGTGTGTACTTAAATACTTAATGGTGTTTACACAGGTTCAGTCAACCTTGGGTATTTACACTAATTACAGATTTCCTTCGGTGATTGTGGAAATGTGGTGTGGCATGTTCGAGTGGATTTAGGTCTGAGTTAAGGTGTGATGTGGTTAGTCTTCATTCCTTTCCACCGTGGGAATGTTTTGGTGCCAACCTAATTTGAGATTGCATGGTTGAGGTGCATAGCCAACCTTGGAGAATGTTTTCAAGGTTGAGGAAGGTATAAATATGTGTTGTGTTGATGGAGGATGTGTGAGTAGCAAGAATGATACAAATTGCAGAGGTGTGAAGTACAAATTTGTGAAGTGTAGTGAGAGATTTAACGAGTTAGACTATTGGAAGCATTGAGAAAAAGGTGTCTACAATATTCAGAAAGGTTACGAATGTGTTGGTGATGCTGTGGTGGACTTTTTTGTTGCATTGAGATGGATTTCTCATTGTAACAATCTTCTTTTCTTCTTTTCTATAATTTGGCAGTGAGCCTATTGTATTTGGTGTTGCAATTAATTCATATTGTGAGCTAATCCTCACTGTGGTTTTTCCCTTCTTGGGTTTTCCACATAAATTTGGTGCTCTATTGTGCATGGTGTTGATGTGTTTTAGTTTTTGTTATTTGCTTTCATGCTAAATCATTCTAATGGATTAAAGGCTGATGAAGTTGATGTGGATCTGAATGTAAACGGGGGTTTTGATATTTTAATGTACAACTGATTCACCCCCCTCTTTGATGCAAGAGAATCCAACGATGTAGGGAAATCTTGCATCACCCAAAAAAAAATTGTTTTCTTTATTTTCTTTAGTTGTTTTGAGTCTCATGATGGCACTTAGGGGGTATAAGACTGTCAGGCATCAAAAATAGCGAAAAATGGGCACTTAATATTTTTAGTAAGTCGACCTAAACAAGCTCGTATGGACGTGAAAATTTACCCCAAGGAATAGAGCAGAAAAACATTTCCGGTTGCAAAAGAATCATCTCAATACCCTGCATGGTTTGGAAGAAATTAAAGTTTCGTTCTGAGAAATTTGTCCAATGCAACTTCAAATTTAGATATAAAACTTTAGAGGCCCCGAAATAACTCAAAAAGTGGTTGAACCGACCTATGGTTGGTTCATGTGTTGTAGAGCTCGATCGAGAGCTTTCCAATGATATTGAATAATAGCAAATTGGACACCTAGATCAAAATTTATGGCCCCACGAAGTTGGTCCTCTAAAAAGTGAATTTCATTAAAATTTCTTCCTAGGCCAGAAATCAAATAGTGAAATTTTTTCGCCAAAACAAAAGGGGAAATTTGAACTTTTTAGAACTTTCTAGGGCGGTTATTGGGGAAAATAAAAAGGGTTAAGTGGGGGTTGTAGAAGGTGGCCCTAATAGTGCATATTGTGGCTTCGAAATAGTAGATTTTATTTTCAGAGTTGATTTTGTTGTAATGAATCAAGTCCTTGAGGTTGTAGCATGTAAGCTTTGAATATGTAATTTCATTTTCTAAAAATAATTGAAAGTGGGTCATTTTTCTATCTCATATCTTCTGTGTTGTTATCTATTGTTGTAATTTATGTGGGTTTTGGGCGGTGTGGCCCTCATCACTCTTAGTTGTCCTGTGCATTCAACAATTGGTATTAGAGAAAGTTTCCTTGGAAGAAATATTAACTACTTGAGGTAGATCTGGGATGGTGCACAAGGGATATGCTCCTTTATTTGATGGATTGGATTATGCATTCTAGAAGACAAGGATGGAAGGTTTTTTGGTATCCCTTGGATATGGAGTTTGGAAGTCTATTGTGACTGGATACACTATGCCTACAAATGGTCTGAGTACTAATGATGAGATAAGGCCTATGAAAACAATGGTAAAACAAGGTATGCTCTTTTAAGTTGTCTTTCTAATACTGAACTTGTGAAATTTATGAATCTAAAAGTTGTTAAAGAGATCTAGACAAATTTGGAAAGCATTTTTGAAGGAGATGATAAGGTCAAGCAAGCTAAGATGCAGAATCTAAAGATCATATTTGAGAACATGTGGATGTTAGAAGATGGAAATTTTACAAGCTACATGCATAAGGTGGATGAGATTTTCAACTCCATCAAAGGTCTTGGTGGAAAGCTTGAAGAAGAAGAAGTGGTAAAGAAAGCACCGAGAACTCTTCCTAAAGCTTATAACCATAAAGTTTCTGCTATTGAGGAAGCTCAAGATTTAAGTAAATATACTAGAGATCAGTTGTATGGTGTGTTACCTACATTTGAAATGAGAGAATTTCTTCCAAGTAATGCAAATTTTGAATTTTCTTTTAAGGTTGGTAAATCAAAAAATACTGAAGAATCAAATCAAGAGGATCTTGATGATGTAGAAGCAAAATTTGTGAGAAGAATGAAAAAGGATACTGGAAAATACTGAGGTAAGTTGCCTTTCAAATGCTTCACTTGTGGAAAGATAGGTCATTATTCTTCAAGATGTCCAAACAAAGCTTTGAATGACAAGAATAAGGAGAAAAAAGGTAAAATAATTAAAAAAAGTTATTATGTTAGAGAATATTCTAGTATATCTGATGATGAATCTGACTTTGCAGATGACGAGGATAGTGAATGCTTGTTCATGGCTATAAATGTTGAATCTAATTCTACTAACTCTAAGAGATGGATGACGGAAAAGGCTCCGGAAGTAAGTCATAATACTGAAGAAACTATGGTGACTGATTTTCATGCTAGAGAGGAGAAGAACTATTGGATCATTGATAGTGGATGCTAAAATCATATGACTGGTGAAAAAAGTAAGTTTGTTAAACTTGAGAAATATGAAGGAGGTCTAGTTAAGTTTGGTGATGATACATCTACTAAGATATGTGGAAAATATTGATCGGTTTTGATGGAAAGAATAATACAGATGATGTTCTTTATGTTAAGGGCTCGAGTCATAACCTCTTGAGTGTTGTAAAAATGTATAGCAAAGGATATGATCTTATGTTTCAAGATGATGGATGTTAGATCATAAAAAGGCTCCAAAACTGTAGTTGTTGTTGGAAGAAGGATAGATGGAAATTTTTATCAACTCAAAGGTGTTGATGGTCATTGATATATGACTCAGATAACAAAAGTTGGATATGGCATAGAAGAATGTGTCACATTAATTTTGATAGCTTGGAAAGGATTAGTTCAGTTCAAGTTGTGAGAGATCTACTATAGATTGCAAAGCCCGTCATTGTTGTCTGCAAGGAATTTCAAATTGGGAAGCAAGCAAGAAGAAGATTTAAAGTTAAAGATATACTACCAGACTCTTGGAGCTAGTGCATATAGATCTTTGTGGTCCTACCAGAGTAATAAGTTTTCAAGGTGACAGGTATGTCATGCTATTAATTGATGATTACTCTAGAATGACATGGATTACTTTTCTCAAAGAAAAATAAGAAGTTCTAGATAAGTTTAAAGAATTTAAAGTTATGGTTGAGAATGAAATGGATATGAAAATCAAATGTTTAAGGTCTAACAGAGGTGGAGAGTTCACCTCCAGTGAGTTTAATAGTTTTTGTGAAAATCATGGAATAAAGAGGCATTTATCTGCCCCTAGGACTCCTCAATAGAATGGAGTGGTTAAAAGAAAGAATAGGATTGTTCAGGAATCTACAAGATTAATGATGAAAGAGGAAAACCTACCAGAAGTCTATTGAAGAGAATCAATTCATACTATTTTCTACATACTTAATAGAGTTCAAGAAATAACAAATAGTGCAAAGACTCCGTATGAGTTGTGGTATGGAAGGATCCCTATTTTCAAATACTTTAGAGTGTTTGGAAGCAAATGCTATATCAGAAGAAAAAACTTAGGAAAGTTTGATACTAGATTTGATGAAGGTATCTTTTTTGGATATTCTAAAAGAATCAAAGCTTACTGGTGCTACAACAAGAGGCTAAAAAAATATTGTTGAGAGTGCAAGTGTCAAAGTGGATGAAGACCTACATAAGAATTCTATGGTGATAGATGGATATGAATCAGATGAGTCCTCTTGCAAAGAAAATTATAGAGATGAAGGTAAGGAAAACAAAGTTCATATTGAAAAGGAAGAAGCTTTGGAAAGGATCCATAAAACTCTTAAATATGTGTAGAAGAATCATTTTGAGGATTAGATCATTGATAAAAAAAGTAGAGGTGTTTTGACAAGGAGAAAAGTTTCTATGGTTGAAGAATAGGTAAACCCATGTTTAATCTCTAAAGTTGAACCTAAAATAGTGGTTGAAGCATGCAACCTGGATGAGTATTAGATCAAGGCTATGGAAGAAGAACTAATGCATATTGAGAAAAATTAGACTTGGGAACTTGTCCCAAGACTAGCAAAAAAGAATGTAATTGGAACTTGTTGGAAGAATGGCTAACTATAATGTTTTTGTGTTGTCATTGATGTCACCATGTTATATGAGTTGCAACTGCAAAACTACGTCATTGTTTGATTTGGTATTCTGGACCAGTATCTGAATCAATATATAGGTTACATCCTCTGGTATTTCGATATGAAATCCTTCACGGTTGATAGTTGTTGCTTGTGGTTTTGGGAAATAGTTTATGAATGTGTGAAGCTTGTATGTTCAAAATATCTCATGCACAGGTGCTCATATGGTGTATTAGCATTACTCTATTGATTGCATTTTGCTATTAAGCCTATCTCTGGCTGACCTCATGGATAATTGGTGTTATGGTGAATTAATTTTATTATGCGGATGTATGTGTGACCTATCTTAGGTCTATGCCAACATGATGTAGTGTGCTACACGTTTTGATTTATTGTTTGGAAAGATTTTGTGAATACTTGAAGCCGACATTCAGTCATTTTTGGTTGCATCTAATTAGGCCGACCTAATTGATTCTTGTGAATAGGTCAGATATATATGTCAAACAATTTGGAAGATTGTGGTATAAGACGAATTGCAATAATGTGAATGTGAAGAAGTGCAAAAATGATGAAGTGTGTTAAGTCAATTTATTGAGCATCACTGAAACAGAATTAGCACTTGTTAGGTGCACTCTTACCAGTTCATTCTAGCTATAAAGCCATTTTTGTTTTGTAATCCTTTTTGTAGGCAATGAGTGGGTCCTATTATGGGCAGTGAGCCTTATATATTCAATTTTTGGAATTACTTTATATTGTGAGTTAATCCTCACTGTGGTTTTTCCCTCATTGGATTTTCCACATAAATCTGGTGTTTCCTGTGTTGATATTGCCTTATGTTATTTATATTTCATGTTCATACTTAATAACAGAGTTAAGAAGATAAGAAATTGATAAATGTTTGAGATTTGAGTTTGAGTTTGGTGACAACTGATTCACCCCCACCTCTCAGTTGTCTTGCACCTTTCAACAGAACTAAGTGGGTATTTTGGAACAAACTAAATGAGAATGGAGAAGCAGTAAGAAACAAGGCAAGGCTTATGTGTAAGGGGTACTCACAACTAGAAGGAATAGATTTTGAGGAGACATTTTCTCTAGTGGAAATAATGGAAGCTATTAGGATTTTTTTGGATTTTGCAGTGCATAAGGACTTCAATGTTTATCAAATGGATGTGAAGTCTACTTTCTTGAATGGTGAGTTGGAAGAAGAGGTATACATTGAACAACTAGAAGGATTTCAATTATCAAACAAACAAGATATAGTCTACAGATTGAAGAAAGCATTATATGGATTGAAGCAAGCTCCCAGATCTTGGTATGAAAGGTTGGATAGGTACTTGATACAACAAGGATTCAATAAAGGTATCACATATAGTAATTTTTATTTTTAAGTTGAAAAAGATCAAAGCTTGATTATTGTTATGTATATTGATGATATCGTATTTAGAGGAAATGAAGCAATGTGTAAGAGATTTGCAAAAGAGATGTAGAATGAGTTTGAAATATTAATGTTTGGGGAGATGAATTTCTTCCTTGGATTGCAAATCAGACAGATAGAAAAAGGAATATTCATTTCACAATCAAAGTATGTCAAGGAAATATTGAAATTTTTTGGAATGAAAGATTCTAAACTAGTATGCACTCCTATGGTTATTGGTTGCAAGTTGAGTAAGAATGATGAATCTCCTAAGGCTGATTAGAGCAAGTATAGATCAATGATTAGAAGACTGCTATATCTAGATGCTACAAGACCAAATATCATGCATGCGGTTTTTCTTGTGGCTAGATTTCAAGAAGATCCTAAAGGGTCACATGTTGCAGCAGTGAAGAAGATATTCAGATACTTGAAAGGCACTCTGGAACATGGTTTATAGTATCCAAAGGATACTTATTTTTCTTTGAGTGTTTATATCGATGCAGATTGGGAAGGTTGTGTGGATGATATAAAATTACAAGTGATGGTGTATTCTTTCTTGGATGTAGATTGGTGTCTTCGCTAAGCAAGAAGCAAGATTCAATTTCTTTATCTACTGCAGAGGCATAATACATTGCAACATCTTGCTGCACATAAGTGTTGTGGATGAGGCAAACCTTCAAGGATATCATAGTGGTATATGATGAACCAATTTTTATCTTCTATGACAATACAAGTTCTATTAAAATTTCAAAGAATGCGGTAATGCACTCAAGGACAAAACATATCTCAATCTAGTATCACTTTTTGAGAGAGAAGGTTGTAGAGAATGAGGTGAAGCTAAAGTATGTTCCCACAAAGGATTAGGTTTCTAACATATTCACTAAGGCTCTTCCTAATGATACTTTTGAGTATCTTTGAGAGAAGATAGGGGTTATTTCCCCTTCTTCCTTGAACTAGATGCATAAGGATATGCATAAGTCCAGTGGATTTCAAGATTCATTCTTTGTCCTAGATTGATGTTGGAGGATACCTCTCAAGGGAAGTAGGTAGTGGCATTGTTGGTTGTTGCATTCAGGGGGAGTAAGTGTTAGTGTAGGTTGGTATTGTCCTTTGTTAGTTGTGTCAAAGGATATGTGTAGAGGTTGTTGGTTGGTACAATTTTTTGCGTGTTGCTAAGGGGAGTATGCAGAGAAATAAAAAGGAAAAGATGTTGCAGAGTAGCTACAAGTATGATTGATGTCAAAGGAGGAAGTGATGCAAATGTGTTTCCCTTTTCCATTGATGTCAAAGGGGGGGAAAGAATAATGTGAAAAAGGAAAGAGTCAATTGAGAAAGGGAGAAAGAGTAAAATGAACAAGAAGAGTATGATGTAAGGGAGAGAAATGAAAAGAGTTGGTATGGAGTAGTATGTTGGTGATTAGAGCAATTCTGTTTATTGTTGGTGGGTTTTAACATCATGTGTTGCCATCAATGAAAAAGGGGGAGATTGTTGCAAGTATGAGTAGTTGGTGGGCTTTCTATCTTGGTTTTGTTTCTTCCTAAGAAGAGGAATGTTGTTTGACAAGATTGGATCATCTTAAAAATTTAATTTTGAGCATCTACCATCATTATAGGAGACTCTCTATTGTGGTGGGTTGCATGGTCTCTCTTCTTCTCTCTTATGGGGGGTCTTTTTCCTCACATGGGGTTTTCATTGAGAGCATTTTGTTTTCATCTCTCTTTTGGGGAGGATTTTTGTCCCATTCATTTTTCTCCTTTTCTATGTTTGTGAGAGATTGTATTTGTACATGGGTACCTAACATAGCCTAGTAATTGAAACCTAATTTTGCATCATTTACATAATAATCTACTCCCTAAATTTCACTTAAGGGGGTGTTGGTGTAAATAGGTATTTTACATATCTAGTTCACTTATAGGTCCTATTTGTAACATGTTAAGCAATGGGCCTAGGAAATAACTAGTTTTCTTCCTTTTTGTTTATGTCTTTTAACATTTAAAGTTTCTTATCTCACAAAAAATCATGAACCTTTTATATCTTTGATGTCTTTTATGCATCCTAAACCAAACGTTACCATGTGGAAATATAATTATGATATGATGATGTTTGCATGGATAAATGTGTGAATGTGTATGAAATTCAGTATGAATCTATGTTTAATTCATGGTTGATAATGGTGTGTTTACTTTAGATGAAAATAAATTCTTGCAGCTAGAAGAATTGCAACCTATAGCAACTGGAGAGCTTAGCCCGCAACCAAAGAATTCCAAGTAGATTGCATGGGAGAGTCTAGAATGTTGAGAACATAATAATTACATGAAATAATGAAGGAAATCATTAAAGTGGTCAATCATGAGTCACTAGATCATCCAATAAAATGATGGAAGGAAGAAGAAGTTTGTAGTGATCAGGAAGCCAACATGACTATTTTAACAGAGCACATCTCTGTCAAACAGTTAGGGCAGGGTGTCAATCCTATTTGTATTCTTCTATATTTTTTAGGTATAGTTTCATTTGCAAAAACTTTGTTTCTCTCTATTTTTAAGGAGAGTGGACATCTACATTTAATTTCTATTTTTAGTCCTTATGCAAATAAACCTCCTCTTGAACCTATATAGCTGGATTGGTGGTTGAGGAGTAGATCTAGTTAGAAGATATATGTTTTTAATAGTTATAGTGTTGTTTCACAAATAATACTTCATTATTAGTTTTCTATTATGCACTCATGAATGAGAAATCTGTGAAGATTCTTATTAGATTGTAGAGTTCAATTATATGCAATAAAGATATTCCAGTTTACTTTTATGATTAGTTGATTTAAGTACCACATATTTGGTTTCTCTTGTGGGTACATCAACTCGAGCAAGGGCCACTCAAGGTACTGTTCATGCACCTTAATTTTTTTTGTTAAATTAGATATTTAGATTGTTGCATTCATTTCAAATAGATTCTTCATAATAGGCATATGAATGATATCTTGTCTCATGATTTATGTTTTGTAATGTATCATTGCGTCATCCTCCAAAGTGAGTCTAGTAGTTATAAGTAAGAATTAGTAGTGCTAGTGAAATTTTAGATTTTGGGTTTAATATTTAACAGATACAGTGTTAAGCCAAAGGTACTCGCAACACCAGTAGCAGATTAAGTTATTTCCCCTATTTTACAGTTTATGCTTTATTTCCTTTTTTAGCTTTTACAATTTTCTTGCACATGTGTAAGCCACCTATACTCACTGATATAGGCCATGTAGAGTCTATGAATGCACATATAGTGCCAAAATCATCACAAGCCTATGAAGCCTTAGTTGATAATTAAATGGAGCCTTTGTGAGGGTTTAGTGGACTGTTCAACTAGGAACCTCTCCTCCGAATTATGTGTCTAACACCAAGTCGACTGAGCATTAGTGAGGCCTTACATTAATTTTACTTAGGTCCTAAGAATATTTCTAGATGTCTTAATTGTCACTTAGATCTTATCTTTTTGGAATTTAATTCTTGTTTCCTAGGTCATTTAATATTTGGTGAGTTAGTTGTCTCGTGACATAGGATTAAGACACTTGTCATGATATTTTCTAATTCTATGTCTCACCTTGGCTATATAACCAAGGGGTTCTCATTTGTAAATAATTCTATTCATTTCCATTCAATAGCAATATTGTTCATTACATATTGATCACATTTGATATAGTATTATCTTGCATCTATTATTACAAATTTATGCTCTTGCTTTTCTCTCTTGTAAAATGATATTTTTAGTTTTGTAGGTGATCCTGGAGACTTGAGTCCTTGAGTGACTAACAATTTCTATATTAAGAATAAAAATAATATCAATAATTGATGTGTTATCATCAATCATGATTTAATTATTTATTATTTCAACAGGTGATTTATGACTTGATTTTACACTCAAGTCAATTGGTACTGATGATGTACCTTCACCTCCATTTTTTCATTTGAAGAAGCATTTTAATGAGCCCTCTTTATTTTTATTTCTCTACTTAAATTCACTTAAGTGTTCCTTGCTTGTTCCTTCCATTAGTAATTGTCAAATATTTCTTACTACACAAAATTATCAATATACCTTAATTAAAATGATCAATTACATAAAAAGAATTTAATGATCACTCAAAAGGAACATAGTGATCACAAGTAGACTCTTAAAATATAAGTAAAATATTATTTAATAAATTACCAAATTTATGTTAATTGTAAATAAAATTGACAAATAAAACTCCCGATCAAATAAAAAGTATGTAGTGATTGAATAATTATTGATTTATAATGCAAATCAATCATTTCTAGTGATATAAATAAAAATATCAATAAGTATCATAGAAATCAAATAGAAACCATGTACAATATATATTTTGGGATCAAATCATGGGGGTCATATGTTTCCCTTTTGTAAAGACTTTTAGTCTTCTACATAATGTGAGTGCATTATATATGCATTAGCATTATGTAACACACTCATGTTATTTATTTAAAATAATTCCCTCCATTTTAGGCTTGGTTTGGGACTTAGACAGGTGAGCCTAAGTATTTAAATTCTATTTTTCCTCAAAGAAACTTATTTTTCTTATTGAATAGCATTTTTGAACTTCAATGTCGCTAAATTTATTCATCTTATAATAATCTTTGATAAAATTGCCACCAAATTTTCACTTTTCTATTAGTTTTTTAACCATATATATATACACATACATATATGTATATGTATATATATATGTGTGTGTGTGTGTATACACACACACATATATACATATACATTGACAAATTATTTTAATTTTCTTTTACTACTATCTTCATATTCCTCATATACATATGTACCAATTTTTCTTAATAACTTTTGGTCCACTTATCAATTTAAAAAATAAATTAAATAGGATTATTCTATGCTTCATTCTTTATGTATTATTTTTTAAAATTTTTATTATTATTTTTGTGCTAGTTATGTAATAGACATAGTGAGTGATGCATCCTCTTCAAAAAATTATAAAAAAATTCAATAAAATATATAAAAAAGTACACAACTTCTGGCACTTGATCTTGACTATATTTCTATCAACTAGTTTTTATAAATACCAAATGCAACAAAAAAAATTAGGGGACACATATTGGACCCTGTAACCGATGGATTTGTATGGGTTGATTACGCTTGATCCATGAAGAATCAAAGCATAATGAAGCCACTAACATCAAATTTGAAAAGGGTCATTCAAATGAAAGTTAAACAAAACATTTATCAAAACTAAACATTCCAAACTATGAAAGCTCTAAAATGTTTATTCTAATCCATTCAAAACTTATCCCATTGTGGGAGTGGTGTCGCATTGATGTGGAAAGGTGACCCTTTCCCAATCCTGTGGATAAATGAGCTTGCCCCAGTCAGTTTTATTGAAGAAAACTAATGGAACAGTTGTGGGATGTATATAAAAACATGATTTTAATCTAAATGAGCATGATGAAAGCTAGATTAATATGATTTTATGCTAAATGATGAAGATATACAAATGCTAAGCTAATTCTAAATGGATTCTAACCTAAAAGATCCAAACCCTAATTAATTAAACAAACTAAATGGATGCATGATGTGATCATGGAAGCCATTAATGGAAGCTTAAGCTAATTAATCAATTAAAATAAACTAAAAGATGCTAAATATGTGCTAAATATGAGTGTGAGTGTGAGTTATTTTAACAACATAACTTTGATGTTAAAAGATACATCCATTTGTCTCCAAATAGTGCTGTATTTATAGGAAAGCAAATGAGAGATGAAGGGTTGAGATTGAAAAAGCTAATCAACGGTCAAGGATGGAAGAAATTGGAGGCATGGATCATGGATTCTCATCAATGGATGAGAATGCAAGATGAGATTTAATCAAGGCTTCATATTCCTTCAAGCAAACACACTTTCAACTTGTCTAAGAGGTCATAAGTTAACTTGCACAAAAGGTCACAAGTTAACTTGCTCAAGAAGCTAAGTTTTTTGAGAAAAAAGGAATATTCCCCTTTTTCAAATGAGTGAGGAGAGATAATATTCTTTGGAATATTCTCATGGGTGAGGGAAAAGAATAATTTAGTTAATTAAAACTAAATTAATTTGTGCAAAAGGGGAAGGAATATTCCATGAGAATATTCCTTTTGGAGGAATGTGCAAAGGAGGAATATGCCCTTGCAAGTGGGGGAAATTAGATTTAATTGATAATTAAACAATATTAATTATGCAATTAGGGTAATTAGAAAAATTAGATGATATTCATTAAATAAAATGATTTAATGAATGGGGGAAAGGTGGAATGACATTTAGTTAAATAATTTAGGGTTATTTAATTAAATAAGAAGATTTAGGGATTTAAATTAAATAGTTTGATTTATTTAATTTAATAGGACAAAGTGTTAGCATGAAAGGGGGTGAATTAACCCGATTAAATTAATTAGGTTAATAATGATGCCATTAATTAACTAGCTAGGCTAATTTAATTAATTAAGTGAAAAGAGGATGGGTTTCTAGAGGAAATGATGTTAATATACCTGATTCGAGTGTATGATATCATTCAGGACATTTTTCAATGTCTACATTTTTCCCCTCTTTGAAGCGAGGTACTTGTTGCTTCAGTTCAAAGACTGATAATCTTCGGATGAAAAAATGTTGCTTAAATCAATTTTTTTTTTAAAAAAATTTGGATGCCCAATTGTTGCCCCAGCAAAAGGAATAAGTTAGTTCCTTGCCCCCTCGAGAAATCAGACGAAAAATTTGAATTTTGGGTTGATTTCTCGACAAAAGTTAAAGTGCTACCCAATGGGTCCGGAAACGCTCCAGAATGCAAAAAACATGCCAAAAACACGAAAAAATTATGCAAAATAAGCTTTAGTTTGGAAATTTTGGTGAAAATGATAAAAAAACCCAGCTTGATGGTTAAATTAGGGCAAAAAACCCTAATTTGCAAGCATAAATAGGTGAGGAAGGGTCACTTTCAATTCATTTATGCATTCACACCTTCAGGATTTCTTACATTTTGAGCTCTAACCCTCTGACGAAATGGCACGAGTGCTCCCACGACACATTTCCAATGCGATTTCAAAGAGTACTAGAGGCTTCAGGCGAGGACCAGTATGTGATTCAAAAACTTGATTTGAATTTTGACTTTTAGTTGCATTTAATGCTTTTGAAATTTGAACTTTGGCAAAGTCACTCTACAGAGTGGCGCTATTTCTAATCACTTGACACTAATTTGATTTTTAGTGGCTTCATATGTGTTTATTGATGTAGTTCACAATTTAAATTTGAATTCTAAATAACAATGCATATGTTTTAGCGACACACATATTAGATTTGAAAATTAGGATTAGGGTTTTCCAAAAGTTAAATTGTAGTATAAACATGACGCAACTGTGATTTGCAATTTAAATGCCTCGGCGTCGCTTGATTTAATTATAGCGATGCTATACGTGTATATACTTAGCATTTGTTGTCATTTTGGGGATGAAAACTCCAAAGCTGAGCCAAAATTTTTGAATTTTGATGTAGTGCTTACCTCATGGGTCGCGAGGAAGTTATCCCGCCTTTGATGTCGTGAGCATTATTACAGTTTGTCCAAACTTGGTGATTTGTCCCCGAGTTACCTTGAGGCATTTTAGGGAGATTAATTTATGGTACATAGGCATTACATGCCCATCATTGAGACACATTTGGTAATGATGATAGCATTGTGTGAGCGATGGCACAATGAGACCTCATCGGTGAGGCGACAGTGATGCTAGAGGATATATGGTGGATATTGCATTTTTTGATACATGGTGAGCCTAATATACGATGTTGATGCTAGTTACGATGCATGCCATGAGGAGATGGACCATAAGGAAATTGTTCTAGTCACCTACAGTTGACCTCGAGGATGTACAAAGGTTGGGTGTCTACCTTCAAACTAGTTACTGTAGCTATTATCTCAGGCTTGGTTGCTCTAGATCAATGGAGTAGAGGATTCAGTATAGGATGGGGCCTGGATTGGAACATGAAGTTGTTTAGGAAGACTCAGTATGCATGGGGGCCAGTGATGTTGGCCTCTCTGTACCATGATATGCACAAGTTTGTATATTGTGATGGTACGGCGATTGACACAGGGGTCATCTTACTTCACATTTGGGCTCAGGAGCACATCCTGTGCTTCAACCGATTGTTTAGATGGAGGATGTAGAGGCTAGATGATCCGGTTGTCTAGAGGTGCAAGGGTTCCATCATACTACAACAAATAGGAAGCCGAGGATTCCATCTCTTGGTGCGAGGTCATGATGATAGCGGGTTTTAGGATGGCGACCTTGGCTAAATTCCAACATGGTATGATGATGTGCAATAGTTGTTCTTGGTAGACGCTGATACATGTAGGGTTAAGAGCATATGATGATCATTGAGAGGTATCTGCCCAATAGGGTGGTGAGATAGTTTGGCGACATGAAGGACATACCAGATGATGCATACATTGCCATATTTTCTAGGTCAACATGAGAGGCAATAGCGTGAGGACCTACGATCCCAACCCATGAGGTTGTCAAGGGCTTTCGACAATTGGTTGCTCGACCATGGGCATATGATCAAGGATAGGTGGATTCTCAGATAGTGCCTGTGTATGATGTATGGTTCACACACCCTTACCAATTGATAGATCCAACAGATGCACCTCCATAAGGGAGACTAAGAGGGAGGGGCATAGGCAGAGGTAGAGGGAAGCTAGGCAATGGGCCAGGTAGAGGTCGGGGCAGAGGCCAGGATGACCAGGATCAACAGGATGGACAGGTCCCAGGGGCATCTCCAATGCATCACCATCCTCCACAATAGCCTCCAATATAGCAGCAACTAGTACAACCACCACCACTAGGGCTAGATCCTCATGATATACAAATGCAAAAACTACAACAATAGATACATGTGATTACAGGTGAGAGGGATCAAGCTCATCAACAGATTTTGGTGATTACTGCTAAGATAGATTAGGCTAGGTAGGAGGTACAGGTTGTCATGGTGGAGAGAGACCAAGAGCGTCCACTCAAGAAGACTATTGAGATGTAGTTAGCACAAGAGCTCAGGCGGCGTCAATAGCTAGAGACCATGACAGTTGCAACCCAGGGGCGGACAATGTCAGCCAGATTGTACAGAGAGGCCATGATTGAGGTGACCTATTATCACATGCACTACCATCAAGATGTCCCCACGACACTTAGACAACCGAATTACTCACAGAGGAGCGAGGCACATCCTAGGGCTAAGGATCATCCAGAGAGATAGCCTAGTGAGGAGAGTAGCCATTAGGGCTAGCTCGCTTGTATACACACTCCTTGATTATTTCCTAATTCTTTACACAGATATACATTCATGGGATCCTTTTTGATAGCCTCGTGGATCTTGTACTTTTGACTGATATACATACACTAATTCAAATATTGTATAATGACAATCACCATCTTTTGATATATATATATGATACGATATGGATTTGATGTAATGTGTTCTTTTATTTCATTCTTTATGAATGCATGGATGCATTGGATGTTGATATATTTTATTTAGCTATAAGATATGTGATGATATATGTGATATGTGATGCAATGTAATGCAATGGATGGATGTACTTAGTTTTTAGTATCTTTTCATGGCATGTTATGGGATGGATGATATGATATGCAAATGTTATGCTTATGCAAATGATATGGATGCATTTCTTTTTGTGTATTTTCTATGCAATTTTATGATATGATGATGCATATGGATGTATGAATAATGCAGATGCTTATGCTTTATGATATGATAATGCGATACATATGAGATGTGATGCAACAATTTAAGATGCTTAGAATAATAAATCTATATTATTCTTCACAACTTAAATGTGAATGATGATGTAGGATGTATGTTTTTCATATTATGATATGCTATGATGTATGAATGCTAACAATTTGTGGATGTAGGATGGATGCATTGATGATGTTTTTGTTGACTGTCATGATACTAGGTTAGCGCAGAGAGGAGATAGAATAAAAAAGATGATTGACCATTGATTTTGATGATTTCTTCAGAAGATCCAACAAGTCTATAGATGATCCACCAAGAATTTTCTAGAGATGGTGATGATAAATGCATGATGATGATGATGATGATTTGCTCATATCTTGGGATTGGGATTTTTCGTCGTTCCTTATTGTTTGTTATAACACATAGACACGATGCATCAAGGTATTGATAACCATGATGGCGTTGTATCCAGTGTAATGGAATTTGACTCTACAAATAGATAGGATAGCTCTTGTTCACACCTTAACATACGAAAACCTCGTTGGAATGTAAGTTAGAAGTTTATAATATATTGGAGCAAAGCATACGCAATAGTCAACAATGTACTCCAAACTTTCCTACACACAACTAAGCAAATACGTACCAAGAGTATTTTACAAGAATACCCACAAGCACAACAAATGAAAGATAATGATCGATTCCCCATTCCTTTCTCTCTAAATCATTTTGATAGACATTATCGAGAGGTCCTCAAAATGGGTCATTAAGATAAACCATAAGAAAAGATCAAAGACAAACAATCAATTTTATCTATATCTCTTTCCAGTTTAATTTAGCTAAGTTGATTTCTGATGCTGATGTCCATTGCGGGAAGGATACATCCTAGGACATGTTGATCAGATGGTTTGATTAGGATGAGGTGTTTGATAAGCCATTAATACAAACTTCACTGACGCATTTACCTATGATCTAGACTTTAGATTTTGACACTTAGGTTCTCACTTTACTACTTGCTATACTTTTTTTCTATTTGTTTTACCAAAGGGTGAAGGTGACACTCAATTTATTATGGATGGAGGTTTATTGTGGGTGAAAGTGAAATGGGATGGATGGTTTTGGATTTTCTAAAATATTTCAATGTTTTCGGTATTTTGAAAATGTTATGAGGCTTTTTTTGGTCTTTTCAAAATTTTATGTGGATGTTTTGGTTTTCAATTATTTGAGGTTGTTTAGGGTTTTCCAAGGGTTCCCAATGTTTAAGGATTTTTTGAGATTTTAAATGTTTTTGTGTTTTTTGTTATTTGGATGTTTAAGGTTTTTTTGATATTTGAATGTTTAGGGATTTTCTATGTTTCGACAAAGAACCTAACCTAAAAGACCTATCCAAGGGGCCTCAAGGGTTGATCAAAGATGAGCCTTGCCTACGTTATACACACAGAGACCACGTAGTTCGACTAACTTGATTTATTAAAGATGAGATATGAACAGTTGATGGAATGTTAGTTTATTATGACAAACTCCTAAAGGATTGACCTAGGCCGTCTCAGGGGCACATCAATGATGGCCTTGCCTACGTTCAAGCTCAGAGACTCGTAGTTCAACATGGTACTTTTTTTGGATTTTTGATATTTGACCATTTTAGGGTTTTCGATGTGATTTGGATGTTTTGGATTTTGGCTTTACAATTTTATGAATGTTTTTGGATTTTAGCTGTATAGGAATTTGCAATTTTTTTAAAGATTTTTTGATGAGAGTTTTACGAATGTTTTTGGATTTTATGATAACCTTAAGATATACAAGAACTCGATTCAATCCATAACGAATTGCCCCCAGAGTGAGATGATAGACTACCTCAATATAGGTAGGATAAATTGACCTTTGGAATATGCCAAGTAGTACTAAAGGGGATACAAAACTTCATAAGATCAAGCTATGATAAGGACACAGATAGGTGATGGAATGAATAGGATGGATGATGCGATGGATGGAATGATAGGATAAAGAGCCCAGGATAGATGGAGGTACTTTATTTATGCAAGGCACTTGTTTGCCAAGTTTTCGCCAAGGTACTTGTCCAAAGTACCACCAAAGTGGTTTTCACTAGAGGACGATTGTTTTTATTTATTGTTTTCAATCCTTTTTCTCATTTTTTTGGATTTTGATCATTTTTTGATTTTTTTTTTGTATTTTTAGATTTACAC
This sequence comes from Sequoia sempervirens, assembly GCA_007258455.2. NCBI lineage: Eukaryota > Viridiplantae > Streptophyta > Pinopsida > Cupressales > Cupressaceae > Sequoia > Sequoia sempervirens. The sequence continues at coordinate 4,410,973 of VDFB02373365.1, forward strand.
CCTTCAAGACTAGGCATAATTTTTTTTAAGATGCAGGTTGTTGGTTCCTGTGAGGGTTCATCTTCAGGTGATGACAATTGATATGCTCCTGATCCATAACTTGTTGTGATGACAAAGGGACCTAACCAGTTAGGCTCAAACTTTTCTTTACTATCCTGATCTGGTAGGTTCTTTTGAATTTGCTTTAGGACAAAATCCTTACTTGAAAAGACTAACATTTGATCTTCTTGTTATAGCTCTATTTCAGTTGGTTTTGATATACTTACAAGTGATTAAGAGCATCAAGATGACGCTCATCCAAGAATTCTAGCTCATTCAGCTGAGATACTTTGTAATCTTCATTAGTGATTAGGTTCTAT